>VZTI01000694.1:1019439-1047869 GCA_013397865.1 Struthidea cinerea | reverse complement strand
GTAAGGGCGGGCCCGGCGCCGCCGCCCCCGGCCCGGGCACCCGCAGAGGGGGGGGGCTGGAGAGCCGCCCCTTCACCCCGGCCCCTGGCGAGGGGGCTCCTCGCGGGTGCCGCTCCTCGGCTGCGGGCACCTCCTTGGCAGCTCCCGTGGGGCGGGAGGGGACCTGCCGGAGGGTCTCGCCTCCGCCGAGCCGGGGCCTGGGGAGCGGGGGGGAGTGGGGCCCGGCGTGCCCACCCCTCTCTTGGTACCTGCCCACAGGTGCTGGCGCCCTGCGAGAGCGGGTCGGCCCTGCTGCAGTGGGGTTCAGCCTCCAGAATAGCTCGCAACGGGGCCAGCGATGTCACGGCTGTGTCACGGCTGCCGGCAGCGGCTGACCTGCGGGCTCTGGAGCAGCCCGACGTAAACTATTAGTAATTTTTAAAACGAGTCACTTGCTAACAGACCATTTCTAAACAGAAACTCTGCTCGGGGCTGATGGCCTGTGCCAGGAGGGACTTTGGTGACAGCGACTGTCTTAAACATCCCTCGGGAAGGTTTGGGAAAGGAACAAGGGTATTGAACAGCTCACCTGCTCACGGGGCGGGAGTTCCCCTAAGCCATGGGCACCTGTGCTGCAGTTCCTGTTTGTCTCTTCTGATATTTGCATTTTGGTCTTTTCTTTAGAACTACTGGGTCACACACTGCTCCTCAAATAGCCTATCGGGTTAGCTCAGCTCTGCTTGGCTTGAGGTGTTTCTGTGCAGGGAAGTGAAATTTGTGAGCCTTTTGTGCAGAAAGTGCAGAAACTCACTTAAAGCAGGAGTTTCTGCTTTTGGCTTTTTGGTAAGCGCTGTTTGAAAGGGCTGCAAAAAGAGCAGAATCAAGATTGAACAGGGCCCCCCGAGGTTAAGGCAGGAAGCAGGGTTTGGCCTGGAAGGAGTAAGAGTGCTGGTCTGAGCAGTGCCACACACTCCTGGTTCAGTGGGTTGGAGATGTCGTCACTAAGCAGCACTACTCATCCACATCCTTCCCAGGAATGTTGGTAGCAGGTGTAAGCAAGCTCCGTCTCTTCATACCAGGCTCTTGCCAGCTGGCTTACACTCCTGGTTAGCAGATTCAGGTGCATGTTCAATCCTCAAATCAGATTCCAGGGTGTGTGAGTAGGCAGGACAAGCAGATCACAGTTGTTATCATCCCCTGGATTGTCAGGCACAGGGTGCACATCGTGTGCACTCATGTCAGAGCTCCTTCAGTTTGTTCTGTTCTTATCTGGGGTTCAGCACGCACATTGTACTGCCTCTGCCCTGGCCAGAAATGGGCTGTGTTCCATTTCACTCAGGGCAAGGGAAACTCGTCAGTGCTTTGTTCTTGCTGTTTTACTCCAGCTGTCAGTACTGCACATGCAGGTTCCTAGAGCTCTGCTGCTGTCATTCCATCCTGGATCAGCGTCACAAACTGAAAGACAACGAGGGCAGCTCTGGTAACCCTGATGACTGATGTTTGTTTTTTAGTGACTGTTAACACTGGAGGAGGGTGTTCCCTGGACAGTCCTGAAGACAGAGCAGGTACAGTACAACAGCCAGACAAACCTCTTATTCCATGTCAGGCCTTTACCTTTGCCTGCAGAGTGTCCCTGGGAGGGGGAGGATGCATTGGCACTTGGCCTTGAGGGTGCTGACTAAGAAACCTGTGGTGTCTGGGTTGTTGCAATGTGAACTTGCAGCTGAACCCGAGCAAACGGGGCTGTGACAGGCATTGCCAGCAAAGAGCAGCTGGTGCCAGTGCCTGGGAAACCCCTTCTGAGCCATGGAGATCACGTGCAGCTCCGCTGGCAAGGTGAGTCAGCATCCTCAGGGTGCTTAAGAACTGGCTTGACAAATGACTTGTATTGCTATTAGACCTGCACATCTATTACATCCTTCCAGTAGAGCAAGTCAGAGAGGAGAAATTATTTAGCTGGTGATGATACAGCGGAAAGGAAGGCCTGGTGACGGCCAGCCCTGGTGATTTTGCTGTTTCTGTGATAGCCTCAGGATGCAGGCCCAGAGAGATGTTTAAGTAGTGATGATGTGTTTGGAAAAACTGAACAAGCTTTCTGATACAGAGTTTTCACCACAAGTGGTGTAATTGATAGTAAACTCTCAACAGTTGTTTCCACCTTGCACTTAAAGGGGTCACCTGCTGCATCCATTTTGGACCTGATGGAGGACTTGAGTGCCTGAAAGCTTGTCCAGTTCCCAGTTCTAAACTCTCTAGTAAGAGAGATTAGGATAATAAGTTCTCTCTAAAAAGAGAGATCACTTCCTATATACGAAACGTCAGAAATGGGGATGGAAACACCATATTCTGTTCTTCTGTGTGTCTTTCTGCAGAACCCACAAGTCAAACGGCTGTTTTGTACTATTTCTGACCCCTGCAGATTGCCTTGGTACCCTGCTCCTTCGTCCTGCTGCAATGAGTGGGAAGTCCTTGCTCCTAAAGGTCATTCTCCTCGGAGATGGTGGAGTTGGGAAGAGCTCCCTCATGAATCGGTACGTCACCAACAAGTTTGACTCACAGGCGTTCCACACGATTGGGGTGGAGTTCTTGAACCGGGACCTGGAGGTGGACGGGCGTTTTGTGACCCTCCAGATTTGGGACACTGCGGGACAGGAGAGGTTCAAGAGCCTGCGGACGCCCTTTTACCGGGGAGCAGACTGCTGCCTGCTGACCTTCAGCGTGGATGACCGGCAGAGCTTTGAGAACCTCAGTAACTGGCAGAAGGAGTTTATCTATTACGCTGATGTGAAGGACCCTGAACACTTCCCATTTGTAGTCCTGGGCAACAAGATAGACAAACTGGAGAGACAGGTGAGCACAGAGGAGGCCCGGGCCTGGTGCATGGAAAATGGTAACTATCCGTACCTGGAGACTAGTGCCAAGGATGACACCAATGTGACAGTGGCTTTTGAGGAAGCTGTGAGACAGGTGCTGGCAGTGGAGGAGCAGCTGGAGCACTGCATGCTGGGCCACACCATTGACCTGCGCTCCAGCTCCAAATCGGGGTCTTCCTGTTGTTGAGAGTGGCTGCTGCTTCAGGAACGGCGCTCGAGCCAGCGGCTGGATCGGAACACACCTGGGCAGCCCTGGGGCACTCTGAGGAGAGTGGCCACAAGGACAAGAGGTGGTTTGCTCACTGGGGAGCTGCAGCCTCACCATCTGAATCCTGCCTGGAGTTTTCAGGCACAGAGCATGTATCTGCAGGAGGGAGCTGTTAACAGAGCATGGGAGCGTAGTCTTGCTTCCATCTCTGTCTGTTTTAGCAGGTTTGAAGGGCTAGGTTAAAGTCCTTTAAATTCACTAAAGACAATAGGGATTTGTTCTGTACCAAGAACTGCCTGCAGAGCAAAGCTGAAAGCATCCTAGACACTGAAGTATTTTAGTCCTGAACTAAAAAAAATACTAGATCCACTCATGACCATACTGCCAAAGGAAATCCCACTCAGCATACTGAACAAAACCTGTCATAAAGACTCTGGCCCATGTGACTGTGAGAAAGCCAAATACTGGAGTGGCTGGGATGTGTGTATCTGTTGTTTGGGATAAGTGCATTGTGTCCTGAGGCTGAGTTGTGATGAGAATGAGCTCTGACCTGAAGCAACATATGAAGGAGAGATGGGCCTGTGTTTGAATGTGACAGCATTGTTTCTTCATAGCTGCCTATTTCTGGTCTGTTTTTCCTCACCTCTAACTTTGTCTTGTGTGAGTGTTATTTTTTGGAGAGACTGTCTGCTTGTTGTTTAATACATGTTTCCTTGTGTCTTGTGGAGGCTCAGCCTTGAAGCCCTCCGTGAAAAACACCGATGTGGACACTCGCCGGGTCATGTCAAAGGGTTACTCAGGAGATCTGGAGTGTGAAACTTCAGCTGGTTTCTGTCACAAGTAATCACTGTGTTCAGGTGATGTGCCCTAGCAGACCAAATGGCAGGTGGGTGGGCTGTCTCCTAGGCGTGCAGGTGGCTGGGGGACTCACG
The DNA here is from genome assembly GCA_013397865.1 of Struthidea cinerea. Classification (NCBI taxonomy): domain Eukaryota; kingdom Metazoa; phylum Chordata; class Aves; order Passeriformes; family Corcoracidae; genus Struthidea; species Struthidea cinerea. The sequence continues at coordinate 1,043,877 of VZTI01000694.1, read as the reverse complement.
CGTGGTCAGCTGTTAAACCCACTTGCTGTCTGGCACTGGTGACCACTGTGCCTCATTGGCTGGCAGATCTGTGCCTTCAGTTGCTCTGGCATGGATCTTCCCATGGGAATGCTGCAGCATGGAACCATTCACCTGTTGTGTCAGGCACAGCTCTGCTGAGCACAGTTAACCCGTGCCATCGGTCTCGGCCTGGCCCTGGATCCCTCATGGGAAATCCAGGATGTTTTATCTGCAATTCCTATGAGAGACTGGTCAAGAGTGTCTGCTCGGTTCAGTCTGTGGGGAGTCAGTGGACTGCTGTGTTCAGTCCAGTGGGGAGAAAGCTGCACCACTTCCTCTGTTCAAGATGGCTGAGAAATGGGCATGGGGGGCCCAAGGAGCCTTCTAGAAGGGATGCCAGGCTTTGCTCCCATCTCCTGCTCCCTGCTAGGTGTTAGTCCCAGGCTGTCTGTGTAGCAGAGATGAGTTTGCTGACTGCCGTCTTTTGCCATTCAAACCTCGTGCCCTGCGACCTCCCGTGCAAGCATTTGCCCACAGGCACGTAGGAGCCTGCCCCAAGCACGTATCCACTGGCTGCCGGGTGTGATTCCCACTGCGATCAGCTGCTGGATGGTAAATTTTGTAGCTCAAATCAAGCAGCCCTCCCTTAAGCTGTGCTTTAGAGCAGGGCAGTCTCTGCCCTGCGCTGGCAGCTTGTCTCCATCACGGCACAGTCTCTCAGCATGCAGAGCATGAGCATTCCCCCATTTCCTCTGGGGTAATCCAGGGAGATCTTGCCCTTCTCTGCAGGGCAACCCACGTGCGGAAGGCACTGGAGTATTAATGCTTTAGGGGGATCTAATTTCCAAACAGGCCTGAACACTTGTATTCATGGGGAGTGAATGCTATCCAGGCAGCTCTTGCAGCCTCTGGAAAAACAGGTCCCTTAAGAAGGTTCTGCCTCTGTAGGTGCAAGATTTTACAGGATGTTATTGTTACTGTTTACTTTACCTGTCTGACCTCCCGAGGCCTCTAGATTTTTCTTCATTAACACTGCTTGATATTTCCTTCAAGGTCCCAGGCTCTGTGACCTGTGGTTCCAGTTTCCATCCCTGAACAGCCTCATTCCCTGGAGCTGGTTTGCACAGCGGCTCGGGGTCAGAACAGACTCAAGCCCCCGTGTGCTGGCCAGCCCTGCCAGGAGGGCTGCTCAGGGAGCTCCTTGCAGGTGAAACTGCCACTTCCCCATGGATCTCCTGGGATCTGTGTGAGGACTGGCACCTCCTATGAAAGAGGGCAGAGATTCAGCATGCCACGGTACAGAGGGCACACGTGCAGCTGTTTGCAGCACACTGTGTGTGTCAATGCTGGTAGCTAAAGCTCAAGAGCCTCGTTGTGCACGTGTTATACAGCACCTTTTATTTCTAACAGATGTTGGATCATTGACTTTTTTTAAATTAAAACCCCCTATTATATTAGGCTTAACGTGGCTTTTTAAAAAAAAACGTATAGTATAATATATTTCAGTTGTTAAATTTATTTTAAATGAAACGCACAATTCCCAAAGGAGCCAGGATTTTGAACTCTGTTGCAAGTTCGGTGCCAACAGCCATCCCTTCCTTGTGTCCACTTGTGCTGCTGCGGTTGTTGCTATTGCTACAGAACTGGAATTGTAAAACCAAGATTCTACCTTTATTTAAGCAAATAAAACGTGGATGTATTCAAGTGAGTTTGGGAAGTGGCTGCCTTCATGGTTTATCAATGTTCAAGTCAGCTTTTGTTCTTCTGAGGACTGATTGGTTACAGCATCTGGCAGAGAGGAGTCACTAAGGGATCAGAGGGATTGATTATTCCTTTGTGTACCTACCTGGACCAGGAGCTGAAGGATCAGAACTCAACAGCTGAATCCAGTGACCAGTTTTGTCTTTTCAAGTGTATCAGAAAACAGTTTCAGAACAGAAATGTTCCACATTGCTTCCTTCTGTCACTACATCTTAAATTCTCAGCCTGGCTTCTCAGCAGCAAGTCCGGTACTTTCCTGTGAATTCTTCCGGTGATCTTGGAACTGGTTCCTCAGGCTCCAGGGGGTTTTAACCAGGCATGATTTCCATAGGATGACGGGAAGGAAATCAGCATATGGGAACTGTTCTGTTTCACTGCCCTGCCAGGATGGCTGCTTATTTTGGGAGGCTTTCTCTGTGTTTGCAGAGCCTGTGCCTGCTGTTTCTTTTGGCAGAACCTTTTAGTTTATTTTCCTCCCAGGTCTGCTTGCCCTATCCATGATTCCAGGAGGAAGTGTAGGGTTCAAAGTCCTTGGAAACCGTGCATTTTAAATGTGGGCTGGAATATCTGGGGTCCTCCAACATCTTACTTCAGCCGTTTCAAAAGGCAGCTGAAAACACAGAGTCATCACGACCTGATGGGGGATGGCTCCGGCCTTGGAGCATTGCAGGGTTTGAGGTTGAGCAGAAGGAATAATGAGTTAAAAATGCCTTTTTAGGAGCCTCTGAACCCTACTCCAGGCTCCAGTTCCAAACAGGGGCTTGGTGGCAGCTCTGCTCTGGACTAAGGAGCACTCCACACTGCCCAGGTGGGAGGTGATGGCAGCTCCCTCAGTGGTTGTCTGAAGGCCACAGGTGAGTCAGAGTCCCTTGAAATCTGTGAAATGGTGGATTACCTGCTGAGGCAATTGCTCCTGCAAAAGCAACCAGAAATGGACAGAGATATCCCTTGGCCCCAGTACTTGCCTGGCTGGTGCAGCAGCTCTTTCCTCGCAGCTTCATAGAGTCCTTTGGGAGCTGGTGCTCGTGGCCACGTGCAGGTACCGGACTCCTGGAACAGGTTGCTTGGAGAAGCATCCCTGGAAGTGTTCAAGTCCAGGCTGACTGGAGCTCTGAGCAACCTGCTCTAGTTGTCCCTGCCCATGGCAGGGGGCTGGAACTGGATGATTGTTAAGGTCCCTTTGAACCCGGGCCATTCTATGGTTCTGTGACTTTCCAGTTGCTATTCCCTCCTCATCTTCAGACATCCTCCTGGCACAGCTGGACTGCGCAGAGATGGAGAGAAAGCAGCTGGCTGCCTGATGGGATGTAGGTGAGGACTTCAGCCAGGTCAGGTGGGTGCTAGTACCATGCCATGGCCCTGGCAGGCAGAGCTGCTTGCCAGGCATGGCTTATCCAAAACAGCTCTGTACTAGCCACTGTGAAGAAAATGAGCTCTACCCCAGCTGAAACCAGCACATCATCCTACACAGCCTTTCCAGGGCTGGCGCCGAATCCGTGCTAACAGAAGTGAGACTTTGGGGGCGTTTCTGATGTGTCCCGGCGGGCGCTCTGAGTTCCGGAGGCTCGGGGAAGGAGCACCGTCAGCCGGGGCCGGGGCTGCGGGGGGAACCGGGGCTCGCCGCCGCTTGCCTCGCTACCCGAGGAGCCGGCGCTGCGTCCGACGGCCGCGGGGAGGAGCCGCAGGACCAGGGATGCGGAGGCGGCCGGGAGCAGCATCAGCCCGGCGGCCCTTCGCCCTTGCTGGGGCACCGTGGTCATCACCAACACCCTTGGGTGCTGCCACCCTCTCCTCTCTCTTTTCCTCTCCCCAAGGCACACAAGGCCGTCTCCTGGGGCGGCAGGGCACAGGATGGAGGGATGGGAGTCGCCTTCTTGCCAGCAAGCCAACCCATGGGACTTCTCTGGTCCAGCCTTTGTGGGGGCAAAGTACAGCCACATTTTAGCTGCTAGACAAGGGCAAACAGGTGATTGCACTGGGTCCCCTGCTCGGAACTCTCCTGATGGGCCGGTTTACAGAGATGTGGTTTGGTATGAGGCAGAGCTTATTCCCTGTCTTTTCTCAGCCAGTTCCTGGAGGGCGCTGGGTGCCCAGGAAAGGAGCTGTGAGGGCAGGTCCCACGTCCCCAGCTGGGGTGACAGCGGGGCACGGCCAAGGGCACACCTGATGAAGCTACATGTGTCCTTTGGCCCTCGGGCTTGCCCGGCACCCTGGCCTTGCTGGCTGCTCTCACACACCACCTTGCACTTGCTGTCCCCAGCCCTCACCCCGGCCGGGGGGGCACCAGTCTCTGCCAGGGGAAAGAGATGGTGTTTTGTTCCCCAGCTCGCTCCTGCCCAGCGGCTGATTGAGCACACACAGGACCCTTTCAGCATGGGGAGAGGAGGGTGATGGCATCTGGGAACGCAGGGAACAAAGGGCCCCATTGATGCTGGCTGCAGCCCCAGGGGTTTCTGTCAGCCAGGGCAAGGCCGAGCTGTGCCACAGAGCTGGGGCAGCAGCAGCGCATGAGCTAAACCTCCCCTGGCCAGCATGCATGGGCAGCTTTGCTGCCTGTTTGGAAGGGGCTGAAGCCAGGGAAGAGAGGGGGGAGTGGGATTTGGGCTAGAGTCCCATTTAGGAAGAGCAGTGATGGTCCCACCCTGCCACTCCTGGGCATGTGGCTGTGCCTGAAATCTGCAAACAGCAGCGTGGGGCTGGGAGCATCCCTCTGTGGTCTCACTCCCTGGAAGCCCCTGAGCACAGCTCCTGGGGAGATTTCCAAGAGAAACAACATTTGAATCAATAATTTTCGAGCAGCTGCTGTGGAAAGATGTACCTAAGGGTTTCTGGGGCAGAAAGACTGCAGCCGATGCCCTCCCACGCACCAGCACCGTGCACACTGTTAACGATCCTGCAGCAAATGGCACGGGGCCACCACGGAGCCACAGACAGGACATGCAGGGCTCTGGGACAGTCCAGCGTGCCCGTGTGCTTAAACAAGACCGTCCTGTTCCACACAGGGCTCTCTGCAAGAGAAAGAATCGCCCACCCTGCATGGCTCTGGACATGTTCATCCCACACATGCTGCCTAGTGCCAGCCAGCTTGGCTTGAGCTGTCCTGTTAGTTTTGTGTTGGTTTTGTTGTGCTACATGAGGAGACATAGCAGAGGCTGTCACCGCGTGGGCTGAGCGTTAAAGGGCAGCAGCCCCACCAAACACAAGCAAGCAGCTGCTACAAGACCCCAGCTTTCCTCAGGGTGGCTGCAGGAAAAATAGAGGTTTTAAGGGCCCCCCAGCTGGGAACAATGATTTTGAAGTCAGAGTTATGAAACTCGTGGCTGGAGTGGGCAGAGCCCTGCAGGGGCTGCTGGCCCACACATGGGTCAGCAAGTGCTGCTCCTCTGAGACATTCTCCTCTGCAGCCTCCCCTTTCCTGGAGAGCCTCCCCTTTTTGTTTTTGTCAGGGGGGTTGGGGTTGGGAAAGGCAGCACAACAAATGGAAAGGCAGACATACATCTTGTTCAGAATGTTCTTAATTTTAATGTATTTTCTTTAATTTTTATAAAATACATCTTGTAAGATAAGTCTTTAAAAACTTGCTCCTTTTTATTGCTGGTTAACAAGTTGAAATTCTAGATCAGAAATGAAGGAAACACTTTCAGTTGATTAACTCTTTTTTGCGTGTGTGTGTGTGTGTGTGTGTGTGTGTGTGTGTGTGTGTGTGTGTGTGTGTGTGTGTGTGCGCGTGTGTGGGGTCTGGGGACAAGGGTGGGAAGGAGGACTTGGTTATTTTTTGTTAAATGGATATGAAAAAAAACCCCAGCAAACCCCCCAAGAGAGATAGCATTGATGTGAATTTCCAGATCTTGACTGGTTTCTCCCCACCCTGCCACCCCTCCTGGCATCTCCCCCCTCCCCATCCCGTGTGCGTTGGTAGCCTGGCCAACCTATTTCAGCATTCCCGGCGGCAAGGATCCTTCAAATGCACTGCTCAGCAGATCTGCCTCCTTATCCTTGCCCCTGCTGAAACCAGCACTTAAAATATATATATAACAATAATACAGACACAAAAAAAGAAAATAAATCCATGCAAGATGGAGCTACAGTCTGCCACTGAAAGTAGTTTCTCCAATAAATAAACACAAAGATTAGCATTAAGAAGAGAGGCAGGGAGAGCAAAACAAATCACCAGTTGTCAGGGAGGACTAAAAACAGCACTTCTGCAGGTCTGGCTGGACACATGCTACCCAGCCAGAGGGCTTTCCTCCAGCTGGAGAACAGTCATGGAGGAGAGGTCTCCACCCAACCCCTTGTCCCCCTACCCCTCTCCATGGGAAAAGACTGGCACCAGAAAGGGTCTGGATTGCAGAGACGAGCTGTGTTTGCACCCTGTGACCCCCAAACTGCCACCTTTCCTTCCCTCCTCTATTCCTTCACGGGTTTCACCTGGAAGCGAGATGCTGCCAGTCCCTCCCACCCCGGCAGGCACAAGACAGTTGTCCTGACTTGCAGGAAAAAAAGCGAGGGGACGAGGGGGACAGAAGGAGGGGCAGTTACATTTGACGCGGGTGAGAAGCGAGCCGAGCTCTCCGGCGCAGTGGAGGTTAGAGAAGCAGACGTCACCCCAGAGAAGAGCACCATTGTGAAGGGCACTGGCAGGGCAGGGCAGGCGAAGGCACGCGGTCCCGAGGGTTATCCCCTGCCTACGGAGGGATGGCTCTGGCTTTACGCTCCCAGGGCTTGGTGCAGAGATGTCCCCTCCTCAGTCAAACCTATTTGCTGCCTCTCTGCTGCCTGGAGGGTAAAGCCAAGAGTTCCCCCTTGTCTACAGAGACACCAAACTCCTTTAGGCTTTAATAGGGGCAGCTGGGTTAGGGCTTTATCAGCATTGGGGTCAGCACTCTCTTCTCCACACTGGGAAGATCCTTGCCCTGAACTCCCTTTGCCATGGTTGCAGCAGGCGATTTAGGTTAAAATCATCTTTCTCTGCTAAGGGAAAAAAAATCCTTCTCTTATTCTCCATCCATGGGTGGTGACAGCAGACAGCTCCAGGAGAGTCTCTAGCAATGGTACCAGGACTGGGCCAACTTCCTTTTCTCTCTAGGTAGCCTCTTGCTACTCATGGAGCAACCTACATGGATTTCTTCCTCCCAGGAGCTTGAAGGCCTTTGCTCATCCCTAGGCAACGTTGGGACGCTGGAATAAGTCCCTCCTCTTCTCTGGCTGGTTTTGATGGGCTTGGCTCTAGAGCGAACCGGTTACGGACGAGCAACGAGAGAAAAGTGCATGAAGAGGTGTCCATTGGTGGGAAGCTCTCCTTCCTGGTCACGCTCAGCACAATGGATGCGAGGGAGGAAGAGGAGGGGAGTCATCAGCGAAGGCAGAGTTAAGGCAGGAGACCTGGTGTTGGGTGGCTGCAGTGTTAAAGCCTCAGGGTTAGACAAAAGAAGGGCGTTTGGTCTGGCTGGGCTCCGCCGCGCGGGCTAGAACTTGGTGCCTCGGCCCATCAGCTTGAGGACTGCAAAGTTGTAGGTGGCGGCGATGATGAAGGTGAGCTGTGGGCGGGAAGAGAGTGAGCGAGGGGGCAGCCCCCAGCCCCACACCCCAACAGAGCAGTGCCCTGCAGAGCCCCACAGCCCCGCCGCACCGTCGGGACACCGCAGGGTCGTGTCACTGGCGTAAAGCAAGAGGAGAGCTGGGGAGAGGCAGGGGACTCCGTGCATTGGCAGCAGGATCGCTCCCTGGCGGTCTCCTAAAGCCTCTCCAGATCCCCTCCTGCAGCCACCTCTACCTTATGGCCTGGATTCACCATCTGCACTTACGTGCCAGAAAATGACACGAGCACAGGCTCTGTCCCATCCATGCCCACCACCTTCGCTGTCCTTTTCCCCCACATCTTTGCCAGGCGGAGAAGAACGGCTGGGCAGGGGGAGCACTGACTCACCAGTGAGACCAGCGTGGCAGCTGCCCCCACGAAGGCTGCGATGAAGAGGTGGAAAGTCATCTGGAACTGCAAGGGAAGAGGAGGGTGAGCTCACGGGGTCTCATGTGCTGCCTGGGGAGGCCAGTGCCGAGGTGATCCACTGAGGGGAGCACACGTGGGGCGGCAGGAGTTACTCACCTCACTGGTCTTGCAGATGGAGAGCAGGTTGGAGCCACACACCTTGCCAGGGAAAGCATTCCAGGGCAGGACACCTGTGGAGATGTGGGAGCCAGGTGAGCGGGGCATGGCTGACAGCTGACTGCCTTGCTCAGCTTCCTGCAGCCATGTGTGTCACGCACACCCCAGCATTTTGGGACTCTTCAGCACTTGCCCTGCTTTATCCCAGCCCAATGTGCCTGGGCCCTGTCCTCCAGCCCCTCTCCTCTGACCTGAGCCCTGGCTCCTGGGTGGTGAACCCGGCACTCACCGTACATCCTGGCATCCGCACACAGGGTGCCAATGCTGGCCGAGGTCTTGGTGGGGTTGGCAATGGACTGGCAGGTGGTCCAAGTGTTGAAATAGATGTAGACAGGCACCGCAGAGCAGGCGAACACCAGGAGCCAGACGATGGTCAGGACGTAGGTAATGCCCACAAACTGCAAGGGGCAGGACAAACGCGGGCAGAGCCGTGGTTACCAAGTGGCCAAGGACACGGACAGGGGAGCGCGAGGTTCCCCAGGCAGGGGAGGGCGTGGGGCAGGTGGGGGACTGCGATGCTGCCTGTGCCCAGCTCTGCACCGCCTGCCAGACCCAGCGTGCCCCCAGGCAGGCGGCACAGGACAGCAGCCCGAGCTGGGGGCTCCTGCAGCTCACAGGGCCAGTGCCAGTCCCGGATTCACGCCCGGCTGTGTGCGCATGGGGATGACCAGCAGCAGCAGGATGGCTGCCACGTTTGGGGGGGTATAACCGTGCCCACAGCCAAGCAGGGTTTGGTCTCTGCGGGAGGACAGCTGCAAAAGCTGCCTTGGCATGTCAATGTGGCTCTCCTGCCCTCCCTCCCTGGTGCCACCCCAACCAGCCCTCGAGGGAACCACAGCCGTGCCCCTCTGCTCCCCCAGGCCACAGGATCCCTTTGCCAGCACTTTGTCATGGTTCCCAAGCCCAGCAGAGAGGACGACCCCAGGGGTACTGGGGGCCGTAGAGCTTCGAGCTGCCAGCACTGCAGGGATGCTCAGCTTCTCCCTGCCTCTGTTTAAACATGAAGCAGTTTTGTTACACGTAGCCATGTGGGCTGCTTTGGTCGCCAGGGACCACGGCAGGCCTGGGGGAGGGCAGCCAGGCTGTGCTTCCCTTTGGGATATCCCAAAACCCGGACGGCCGCAGTCTCCTGCCCTTTGGCCACACCGAGCGTGGTGAACCCGCTGGGGCGCGCGCAGGGGTGCCAAACCCCGGTTAAGATCACCTTGTCAGGATGTCCTAGCCACTTTCCCAAACAATGACACACCCGCTGCCACGAGTGAGCTCGCTGGGGGCCTCGCGCTCCCCTCCCTTTCGGGCCCCCAGTTACCGTTGCGCTGAGGCCCTTGCCGCAGATGGTGGTCCTGTAGTCCCCAAAGATTTGCCGGACGGCGCCGGTGGTGTAGAAACCTTCGGCCAACAGCAGGGCTCCGTAGAGGAAGAAGAAGGCAGCTGTGCCATAGATGAAGTACTGAAAACCGTGGATGCTGTGGGGGAGAGAAGCGGGCAGGGACGCTCAGGTGCCAGGGCGGTGCTGGAGAGCTCAGCCCTGCGTGTGGCAGCCCGGCCGCTGCCACTTTCCCTCCCCACGCTGCCCCAAGGGGACCAAAACAGAGGGTGGAGCCACAAGAAGAGCAAGCTGGGGCAAAGCTGTGGTGAGCAAGGCTGCCACTGATTCCCCCGCATCCTCCATACGGACCCAGTGCAGAGGTCCGGCTCTACCCAGGACACCTAGCAAGGGTCAGATAAAAACTGGTGTGAAATGGCACTTGGACCCTGCCGTGGAGCCACGGGCAAAGGCAGCCTGGAGTCTCCCTGGTGCCCGGGTGAGAGCCTGGCCCTGGCCAGCCCAGCCAGACACCTCAGCCTGGCACAGAGCAGGACGAAGCTGTGAGGGGGATGCTCTGCAGCGGGATACTTACACATCGATGAGAAACTCATAGTCCTGGTAGTTTTTGGAGAAGTAGGTCTCGATGAGCTGCTCGGTGCCTGTGAGGGCTTCGTGCCCACAGCCACAAAACAGCGCTACCCCAAAGAAGCACAGGCCAGTGGCAACCAAGGAAGCAAAGGGTGCCCCGATGAGACATCTGGCACAGCACTCGAGTAAACCTATGGAGAAAAGAGGTGAGGTGGGACGGGACTGCTAGGACGAGGATTGCTTGGAGCCTACAGCTCAGGAGCACAAGCACAGTGGGAGAAGGGTACCTGGCAGGAGGAGGGAAACTGGTTGAAGGGAAACCCAAGAAATTACCCACTGCAGTGCTGGAGAGCCGAACCCAGCAGCTTCCCCGAGAGCTCTCTAAGCAGCCTCACGGGAGCCCACCCAAGGGTGCCCAGGGACGGTGGCAGGGTGGGGCACAGGGGCTGTGAGGAGCTGAGGCGAGCCAGCCATGCTGACCCGTGACAAACAGATGGAAATAGAGCGTGATGTAGCGTAATGCCAGTGGGACCTGGCAAACAAGCCGCTAATGGGCTCCCCACTGCCACCACAGCCCGGCTGCGGGCAGCAGCCACGCCAGCTGCCTGCAGTTTCATTTTGCCATCGAAGGTGGAGGCGAACCCAGCACCTCCACAGAGACAAACCCCAGGGAAGATCCAGCAAGGTGGCCCTGCTTGGGGCAGCACAGCAGGAGCCAGCACGCACCCCAAGCACTCTGGACTTCCAGGTGGCACCCTGGGCACTCGTCTCTTGCCTGGCACCCCGCAGGCAGCTCGGGCTGCAGCCGCCCCTTCATGCAGGCAGACGTGCTTATAGGAAGGAGCTGTGTGAGTTCCACAAATGACAGCACTTGTGTAATAGGTTCAGCCCTCCAGGACCTGTGTGTGGGCAGGGAAAGCGAGGACACACGCCAGTGTGCTGCTTGGAGTGCCTAAATGCTGGGTTTTTTCAGCAGTGAGGCCATGGGCACCTGCTCCTTCTGCACGTTGGGGCTCTAACATGCAGGAGTGTTGGCTCAGTTTCCCGATGGGCTGGGCTTGGAGGTGCCCAGCCTGCTGCTCTCCTGCTTGCTCTGGGGGCAGGCAGCCAGGTGGGTTTGCACCCACCAGCATCCGGCTCCAGTTTGGCTCCAGCTAAGCTGGGACAAGCTGCTGCCCTGGCTGTGCGACACCTGCTCCCAGGGAAGCTGCTCCCCTTCCCCAGGACGTGGGCTCCGGCACCCCGGGGCACAGCGGCTGCCTGGGCACATCCCATCTGGGCGTAGCATTTCTGCCCTGAGTGCCAAAAAGGCACCCACACCAAACCCACGCTCCCTCCACGAATCCCACAGCGCTCATCTCCTCCCCAAGCGGGCCAGAAAGCCGTGGGGTCCTGGCCAGTTCTCTCCTCCCCACTGGGAGCAAGGGTGCGCAGTGGCACCGAGGACAATGGGGGATTGTCCTGGCCCTGCCACCCCAGTGGCTGCCCCATGCCAAGAGCAAACAGGGAACAAAGGCAGCGCTATAGGGGAGCGCTGGGACTCCTCCCTCTTGTTTGCCTTGGACGAAGCAGATCCAGGGGGAGTCGCCTTCATCCTGGCCAGCACTGCTCCCAAGCTCGCTGGGAGCCACTGGGACGGCCCTGTGCACCCAGCAGGGTGCTGGGCCACACTTGCCAACTTTTCTGGTTTTCTTTTTGGCCACCTGGGAGGTGGCTCGGAGGTGCCCACTCTGGGACAGTGAGCAGCTCCATTCCCAGGGGACTGCGAGCCCCGGGATGCAGCAGGGCCTGCCAGGCTTCCCTTCCTTTGGGAAGCTGCGGTGGGGGAGCCTGGGGAGGGGAAAGGAGGGGAGAAAGGGCCCTTGTGCCACACAGTCCTTAGCCTTGTACCCAGGCTCCGCTGCTGCCAGCGCCGAACAATGTGCCGCAGACAGGAGGAGCAGGCAGGGGGCCAGCGGCACGAGGCACCCCCGGGAACAGAGCACCCCCGACATCCCAGGGCTGCACTGCTAAGTATTAGCTCTGTTGCACCAGTAGGGAAACTGAGGCACAGGGCGTGCCTCCGTTTTCCCAAGGCTGCTGGCATACAAGTGCCGTGCCAGGCTCAGTGCCCCGCCCGGACCTCCCAGCTCCTGCCAGCCCCGGGCAGGAGCTCTCACCTCTCCAGCCCATGTGGTGAGGGCTCGGGTGGGACAGGCTGTGGGGATGGCATCTGCCCCCACAGACAGCACACGGGGACAGAGAACTGCCTTGGGGAAGAAAACGTCACCCCTGCCGTGCCCAAGGCATCCTCCCTCGGCCGGCATGGACACACCGGGGTCACCAGGACCTCACCGGTGCCAGAAGAAAGTTCCAGTGGGATCTGCTCTGGGATAAGGTCCCCAGAGACACCGGCAACAGCTCTCCCACCCTCACCCCATACTCACCCATGGTGCTGGACTTGCTCAACTCCCCCGACCGCCCGCTCTGCTGCTTCGGCGCTGCGTGCGGAGCCCTCCCCTGCCAGGCGGTCCCACGCCCTGTATTTCCCCCTCTGGGTGCCTGTCCGGCTCGCCAGCAAAGAAAAGGGCTCTCTGAGTGACAGCCACCCCCCTTAAAGGGAGCGGGCCCGCCCTCCCCCGGCCCCCCCAGCACCCCTTGGCTGCCAGCTCCCGGGTGCCCGGCGGCTGCTGGGCAGAGCTGCCCAATGGCCCTGCTCAGGGCTCTGGGGGTAAAAGGCTTTTGCGAAAGCAAGAGAGCAGTCTGGGGGCAGGGGAGGGGGTTGTCCCCCCTCACTGGTGGCTCTGGGGACATCCCCCAGGCCCACCGGGCTGTGTTTGTCCCAGCTGCCCACTGTGGCAGTGGGGGAGTCTGGCCCCGTGGGACAGCAGCGGTGTCCCCCTGTCACCTCCCTGACTCCCAGCATCTGTCAGTAGGGAATAGGGGTTCTCCATCCCAGGGACCTGCTTGCAGCTTCGGGGGCTCCAAACTGGAAGCTTTCCACCTTTTGATGGGAATCCTGCAGCGACTTTCTGCAGCCCCGTGGCCCCCATGGGGGAATGGCATCTTGGAGGGGGCACTCGTGGGTCCCCATGGCCTCAGGGCTGGAGCAGGTGGAGCCTGGTCCCTTGGGTGCCCCACGTCCCCCACAGTTCCCATGGGTGCCCGTGGTCCCCTGCAGCTGTGGAGCCAGCACAGGGCCACGGGAGCCTGCAGAGGGCAACCGGCCCCTTCCTGGCAGGCACAGGGCGGACAAAGCCCTGCTGTGTCCCTCAATGCCCCACTTTGTGCCAGGCAGCGAGGTGGCAGGGCCTGGCTGTCCCTGGGCTTGGGGACACTGGTGGGCTGGGGAGTCTCAGGCCAGGATCAGGGTGGGCCACCCAGTGGGGATCCTGCCTCTTCCCCACAAACCCAAAAAGCAACCCCTTGGCTTGCCCACGGGTGGGCTGGGGGGGAAACACCACTTGGGCATCTGTGCAAATGCTGCCAGGGCTTTGTGGTGGCCAACTGCGCCCCACATCAGCAGGACACAGCTCCTGACCCCCAGCACTGCTCCCTGCCTCAGTTTCCCACTGCAAGGCAGGATGGCAGAGGGGCTGCCTGGTGTCCAGGTGTGGGATGGGAAGGGACAACAGAGCAGGGGGAGCCTCTGCCACCACTGTGGGCAGCGTCCTTGGGCAGCTCCCTTAGCTCCCAAGGTGGCACCCAGGTGGCGTGGCAGCGATGTCACCTGGCCGTGATCTCCTCGTAATGGCCATGGGAAGGTGACAGACTTGCAGCAGCCCTTTGGAAATAACCATAACCCCTCCAGCCCCTGGAAACGAGCAGAGCCCTGCCTGCATCCCGGGGAAGCCCAGAGGGATCCCCAGCCACCAGGAGGAAAAAGCATTACATGAAATGTTCCCCATAAATAAAATACATAAATCGCAACATAATAGGAAAGGAATAAAATATGACATGGGGGGGAAAAACGTCTCAGCCCCTCTTTTTGTTTCCACAGAAATTCCAGGCTTGCTGACTCTGCTATTTCTGAACGCCCTGGAGGGAAGTGGGAATTTTACCTCATCGGGCAAAAGGTGAGCAGCTGAGAGTGACTCAGATTTCTGCACCAAGTGCAGAAATTCTGGCAAAAAATCTTGGCTATTGGGCACTTTTTGTCAGCTGGTGTTTCCCTCCTGGGATGGAAACCTCTTGGCCCTGTCATTAGTGGCAGTAGGGACCAGCCCACCACCTCCTGGCAGTGCTCCACGGATGCTCCAGAGCAGGGCTGCAAGACAGGGAAAAGGGAGAAATCCCCTCCCTGGATTTCTAAGGCTTGAGGGAGAAGAAAATGCGTAGGAAAGTGTTTGGAGTTGCCTTTCCCTGCCCCGAGCGGCTGGGTGGGCAGCCCAGAGCCCACCCCAAACACTGCCCCGTGCCTGCACTACGGGGGCCAGAGCTCCTGGGGCACCTGTGGCCATGGGGATGCTGGAAATCCCTTACTGCATCCCTTTCCCTTTGCATTTCAGTCGGAGAGTTTGTGAGAGCCTCTGCTGCAAACCCTCAGCGCACGGCCGCACACTCGGAGCAATCCTGCAGCTCAGCCCCTTCCTGGATGAGGCCCCGGGGGAGCTGCAGGGAGCCTGCCAGCCCACATCAAAGTTCTCTCGCTGGCTCGTCCCTGCCGGAGGAAACACTGCTGTTTCCCAGGTGGGGAAGGGAGGACGCATCCCTGTTTGCCAGCCAGGAGGGGAACACGCCAGGCTGGTAAAAATAAACGTGCTTATAAATCAATATGGATCACCTTGCAATTTGTTCTGACCCTTGGGCGGTGACCAATGACGTCCAAAACCACCCCCACCCCCCAGGGAAATGAAGGGTCCCTCATTAATAGAGCCTGGGACTGCCTCGCTTTGCCCCCTGTGAGGTGTGCTGGGGGCTGGCAGGGGGGAGGCTTGGAGGGGGTTTTCCTTCCCCAGCCACCCACAACCTGCACTGAGATGCTGCGAAGGGCTGCACCAAAATGAAGTATTTGGATGGGCACGCACACATCTCTAAACATGCTCCCCATGTGGAAAGGACTCTGGAATTTTTGTGGGTTTTTCTCTTCACAGCTGCAGCTCAGACTCAGACTTCCCCTGGGCAGCGAACGTGAGGCTGGGGTGGACAAGGAAGGGACATCAATGGCAAAGGGACAGCCACGCAGGCACCACTGATCCACGCCACTCCACTACTTCAGGGCAAAGCAGTGAGATGGAAAAGCAAGCAGGAGCATGTGGGGCAGAGGACCAAAGCATCCTCCCTGTCCCTGTCTCCACATGCAGCCACCTCATCCACAATCACCACAGACTGTCACACTTGTCCCATCACTCTGATGGCACAGGACAGCCTCCTGCTCCTCCTGCGCCCTCCCAGCACATGCCGGGCACGCAGGCAGCCCTCCCTGGGGTGAGGCAGGAGGCAGCAGGGAGGCCAGCTGGGAGAAGGGGGTTTCCTGCCGTTTCAGGGAGCATTTGTATTCCCTGCTAATTGATTTCTTTGCTTACAGCCCCCGCAGGGGCTGCACTCCCTGCACTCCTCATTTTCTGCACTCCCCCGGGCACGGGGCCGGGTTTTCAAAGATGCACAGTGGCCAAAATCAGTGTGTGCTGAGCCTGCGAAATGCAGACAGCCCCTCCACTCTGCTCCCCAAAATGCAGCCACGGCCCTGGGTGCACCCAAGAGGCGCCGGCAGCGGCACGTGCAGTGCCCTTATCCATTATACATCTGTCAGCAGGAGAAATCCCAGCCTATCTTGTCACAGCCGAGAACCTTGCTGCTATTTTTAGGCACTCGCTTCCCCGGTCAGGATGAATTTCTTGTCATCTGCTGCTGATTTTAACTCTCCTCCTTCACCCACCTCCCTGCCCCGCTTCACCCACCAGCAGGGTGAAACCACCCCGGCCGGGGAACCCGAGCAGCAGGGATTTTCCTGCCCTGCAAAATCTCCTGTTTTCCCAGGCGGCCCCGACCAAACCAAGAGGAGACAGTGACCGTGGTGGGAAGGTTGTGGTGGCTCCAGCAGCATCTGTCCAGCTGCCTCCTCGTGGAATGCCAAGGACTCCCTCCGGAGCCAGCCCCGCTCCCGCTGCCCGGGCCTGGCTGTCCTCACTGTCCTATTTGTATTCCCGGGTTGCTGCAAGGCTGCAAAATGTGCTAATAAAAATTAAATTAAAAAAAGAAGAAGCTGGTAGAGGCTGTCAGAGGACAGGGGAAGCGTGCTGAAGGACAGACAGACAGGCCGGTGTTGCAGGATGACAGAGGAAGGGCAGGGGCTGCTCAGGAAAGGAGAGGATAAAACCCTCGTGAGGCTCAGCCAAGGGCTGGGCAGAGGGTGCCAGCCTTGGGTGTGGGGTCCAGCAGCAGCGGGACCCTGCATCCTGAGCCCCCCAGGGATGCTCTGGGGCTCTCAGGACCCTCCCCAGCAAGCAGGGCTGCAGACAGTGCAACAAAGCCCTGCTGGATAACCCGGGGACAGAGCCCTCCTCCCTGGCACCAGCGCTCATCTCCTGCCTGTCCAGACTTCATCTGGGACCACAGAGGCAGCCAGGAGGTGCAGGCCAGCAGGGATGGCACCGAGATGAGCTCACCTCCCACGCAGTCACCCTTTGGAGAAGATGAGCAGATGTCTGCCCTTCTGTTTTGGTGTGTCTGGCTGTTTCCCTCTGCAGGAGCCTGACTTCTTAAACCTACCAAGTTTTTAAGTTTGGAAGATCTTGTCCAGCCTGTGCACTGTGCTTGGGCTCACTGCTGGGGGGCAGGGGGGACCACCAGCTCCCCAGCCGTGCTCGGGGCAGGGTGCCTGCCATCCTGGAGGTGACACACGCAGGAGCCTCACTGCTGTCCCCACACCTTTCACGGGCTGTGTCACCCAGGTGAGTGCAGGTGTTTGTGCCTGGGGGTGACCAGGGGCTCAGGCAGCTGCTGGCAGCAGGAGTCAGGGTACACCCAAGAGGTGCCAGCAATGGCACATGCAGTGCCCTCACCCAGGGCCCAGCTGATGGGAGGGCAGCCCAGGCACTGGAAGGCTTGCTGGCTGCTCACTGCTCCTTTTATCCACCAAACAGCCCTGTTATTTACTGCAGAAGTAGGGGATAATACAGTGCTACCAACAACTTTCTTATTCTGGTTTCTAATTTCCAAAAGAAATTCCCACCAAGCTTCTCGCCCCGTGCAATGAGTCCCTCAGATTAATTACAGGTTTGTGGAGAAGGTGATTTCTTTTCCCCTGGCTCCTTTTCCAGCAGATTAGCCTTTCACGTCCACTGCCTTTCTCCTTGATTTTCTTCCTGCTGGAGGGTAAACAGATGCCTCACTCTGATGTTCTCTGGGCTGTTCATTACTGTCTCGCTCTGCCATTCATGGGGTCATATTCTCGATCTGCTCTCATTTACTTTTCAGAAAATCCTGGAAGGGAAAGACAAATGTCATCCTGCCTCCTTGGAGGGGATGGTATATGAGAACAGCAAATACAGCCCAGGATCACTCTGTGTCTGTGAAGCTGGAGTGGGCTCTGAAGAGGGAGGGTGCGGGCAGTGCCAGCACCAGGCTCCGTTCTTGGGTGTCCCCATTTATTTCTTCTATTTGAGGGGACCCATTTTAAAAGGCTCAGGTGAATTCATGTGCTTCCAAACAGCCAAGGAGGTGTTAACTTGTCCCACACCTTCCCTGAGCCCACAGGGAGCTCCAGTGATGCTGAGGGAGGTCCTGGGTCGGTCAGAACAGCCCTTGAGCAGTGGGGGTTGTGCTGGCAGTGTTCAGTCGTGGATTCCTACACTGAGTGAGAGCCTGCCCCTGTCCTTCCCTCTAGAGCCCAGGAAGATGTGTCTCATGCCTGTCCCCATGCCAGCCCCAGTCCCCACACATGCCAGGGTGATGCCCCTCTCAGGGACCAGGGGACAGGGTCTGACCCGGCCGCTCTGAGCCCTCTCCCCAGGCTGGCAGGTGCCGGCAGCATCAGGGCTCTCCTGACGGATGAGCAAGTGGGCACTGGGAGGTGATGGCTGGGCTGGACAGCAAAAGGACAGCAGTGACAGCCCCCAGGGTGGCATTACCACCACAGCTCCCTGTGCCTGAGCCACAGAGACCATGCTGTGGCGTGTCCTGGAGAGCAAACCCCACGGTTGGAGCAGGAGGTGGGTGTGAGAGATGCAGACATTCCCCACCGACACCCACTGCCTCTGCCCAGAGCTGCGGACACAGGCAGCTCTCAGAGAGTGGGCTGGGGACAGCGGCCATACAACCCTCCCGTGGTGGCCATACAACCCACCCTCCAGCTGGGAAACAACCCACGGACACCACGCAGGTTCCTCTCCCAGGGTGGCTCTGGGGACCACGGACTCATTTGTGGCGCCAGGCATTGCCTTTCCCGAGGGGATGTCCCTGTGTAGCCCTTCCGTGCCAGCAGCTGCACGGGGAACCAGCCTCGGCCCCTGGGGATGGCGAGGGGGTGACGTGGGGACAGAGGAGATGATTTGCCAGGATGCCACGTGCAGCAGGGACCCCAGAACAGACAGCACAGAGCCCATAGCAGTGGGAGGCAGAGGACGGGGTGGGGATGAAGCCGGGATCACAGCAGGCTCCTCATGGCACCATCCTCTGCAGCCACCGGACCAGCACCACCCGAGTGGCACCCAGCATGCTGTCCCCTCCCAGCCATGGCTTCTCTGGCACAGTGGCACCTCCTGGCTCTGTGGGATGCCGGTGCCACCGTGGCGACTCCCACAGCCGATATTCCCGCAGGAACCAGCTGCTGCCTGACCTGCTGCTCTTGTATCTGCGCAGCAGGATTTGCCATCTGAATAAATCCTCCGCCTCCACCACAGAGGCCATGCTGGGGGGCGGAGGGGAGCAGCAGGGGCACGGGGCAGGGGGCACAGGGCACAGGGATTGGATTCTTATTCCTTCTTCCCTGCGCTTGCCACCTGATGTGTAATGTTCCATTTTCTGAACTTGGCCCTCCTGGGGGTCTCCAGTTGAAGAAAAAATAAAACCAGTCCCATCCAGTGAGGTGGGGGCGGGCAGCCTACAGGGAATGGCACATGGCACGACCCCACGGTCTGCTCCTGGGGATCTCCTTCTGCTTTCCTGCTTGGAGACTGCTGGGGCTGAGGGCAGGAGATCTGTGGCAGCCGGAACAGTGAACAGAGCTCATCAAACCCCAGTGCTCCTGCCGCAGGGAGAGATGTGCATCACCATGGCAACCGTGGCCAAGGATGCACAGAGCTGGGTACCCCAAATGGGGAGGAGACTGGGGGACCACACTGACCCTGTCCCCACTCCCCCACTGCCACCCCTTAGCCCAGCACTTGCTGAGGCATTGATTTGGCACAGCAGCTCCTCCCCTGCCATGCTCAGGCAGGGCGAAGAGCTGCGGGGGATGAGGGGAGGGCAGAGGTTAGGGCTGAGGGGTCTTGCAGTGTCAAAGTCCAGTAGATTTTCTCCAGAGTCATAGGAAATGCTGGAGGCAACCAGAGCAGGGGTCAGGCCACCACCCTGGGGAAGCGAGGTGTCCTCTGAGGGTTTTGGAATCTGTGCCAGGCTTTGCTGCCGTCCCCAAAAGTCTTGCTTGACACTTATCTAAATTAAATCTCCCTGTTCATCCTGCCGGCTTGCCAAGGTCACAGGATCAGGCAGTACCATCTCTCCAGCCTTCCCTCTGCCTGCAGTTCCCTCCTCGCTTGCTCCATCTGCAAATACAACCCACAGAGTCCACCCAAAGTGGAGCACCTCCAGCGCCAGGAGACACGAGGTCTGCAGCCCGCGGACAAGGGAAAGTTTGGACCCTCCAGTCCATGTCTTCAGGCCAGGGTGGCAGTCCCTTGGTTGGACGTGATGGGTGGGATGTACACAAAATATTTCCTTGAGAACCTGCCATAAAATATCAGAAATATGTCAGACAGATGAGGATAAGCACCTGTTGATGAGGGGTTGGTTTTGAAGAACAAGCACTGGACTCTCTTTTCTTTCTCTGATGGCTTTCAGAGCAACAGCTGAAACACCTCCCAACCTGCAGGGAAGGTACCCAGGGGCTCCAGGATGCTCTGAGTGATCTGCTTGGAAGGGCAGAGAGGAGCAAGGCTGAGCTGCTCCCCATGGCCAGGAGGGCACTGAAGTGGGATGGGGCTGGCCCAGCTGGATCCTGCCACGCTGGGATTGCATCCAAGCCTCAGAGAGGCTCGTCAACCCTGCCTCCTCCAGCCACCCACTCCGGTGTCCCACACCCAGCTCCCCAGCAGCTCGGACACACAGGGACAGGTAAGTGTCCTCTCAGCCCAGTGATGTCCCCCCACAGCTGTGTGGAGGGTCTGGGGGCACATTTCCTTAGCACACGCAGCAGCCCCACAACCACAGTGACGGGCTGAGCTCCTCAGGCCTCTCTGCGCCTCGTTAGGAAAATGAGCCCTGTTGTAACATCCCACCCCCTGAGGAGCCCCCAGATGAGCCTAAGTGACCCTCTGGGATCAGCAAAGAACCCAGTGCTGGGCTGAAATACAGCTCAGAGCTCTCACTGAGGATGCTCTGTCCCCACGCGGTGTTTTGGGGACTGATGGATGAGCAGCTGCATCTGGCACAGCCTTGGAGAGAGGTGCCAGGTCATCTGGAGCGAGAGAAGAGGTGACCTCTGCGCCTGGCTGCTCACGGAGCAGGAGGAGCAGCCCCATGGCTGCTGGCAGGGCCACCCCAGCCTGATGGTCCCGCTGCCCTTGGCCAGTCCCGCAGCACAGAGCGTCCCTTCGCAGCCGCCGCACGCAGAGCCCACCCCCAGCACCAACATCAGGGGTATTTTTAGCCTGGAAAAGTGCCACCAAATCATAGAGCAACATTTGCTGGAGTTGGGACCAATGTCTCAGTTCACCTTGCAATCCTCTCTGGGTCACCCTGCCCGGCTTGGTGAGGCACCGCGTCCTGCTGGCACTGCCGCATAAACACCAAGCCCCCACTGGGGTCCCCAGTGCCACCTGTCCCCTCCTCCCACACCATGGTGCCACCTTCCTTCAGGAGCAGCTCCAAATCCCTGCCAGCAACCCATGACCTTCCCAGGCCACGGAAAGGGACATCCTGCCCTGTTCCTCTGGTAGCTGCACCTGAACCCAGTGTGTTTGCCCTGCTAAGAAACGGGGGGATGTTTGGGCTCTCTGCCCGTGTTCCGGTACCAGTCCCCCCACCAAAGCACCACTGCAGTTACTCATCCCTTCGCCATTTATTGCAATGAGATGGTTTTTTGCTCCTGCCGGGAAAGGAAAGCTCCCACAGCCTATTATACAGCTTCTCCAGGGAAAGGCAGGGACCAGCAGGAGACTGGAAAAACAGTGACATTGCATGACAACACAGTGTCCAAACTGGGCTCACGCCGGGCAGCCACGGAGAGCCTCGGGCTGGCAGCAGTGCACGGCCACCCACGAAAATGTGTTTTCTCCAGCATTAATTTCACACCCCATTAAATGCCTCAAAATGTTTGCTTTGGGGGACTCTGCCTCCGTGTCCCCCGCAGGGTGAAGGGGATGTTGTCTCCCCGAGTGCAGGCACGTGGGGTTTTCCTGTTTGTTTTGCTGCTTTCCTTAGAAACAGTGATGAGACTGTGCCTGCTTGCCCTTATTTTCACTGGTCAGAGGGTTAAAAAAGGGAGAGGAGAGCTAACAGAGCCCTAACTGAAGGCACAGAGAACTTGAATCTTTCACAAGGAGTGCTTTGCTCCCCAGGGCTCATTAAGCATTTAAGCAGTTGGTCCAGAGAAGAAGTGCACAGCAGCACTTGCATGCTGGCTGGCTGGCAGAGCCCTGTGCACGCAGCAGCTCTGTTTCACACCTTGGTTTCTGCAAAAGAAAATCCCAGTCCTGGGACAAAAGAGACAGGAGGATGTCCAGAGCTGGCTGGGCTGGCTGGGAGCCTTGGGAGAGGGGAAGGAAGTCAGGAGAGAATTAGGAGACAGGCTGGAGGTGCCTGTAATGTGGTGCTTTATGATGACAATAAGCACAGTCTCCCAGAGCATCAGACTCGGTGCCTGATGAATTGCAGAGTTGTTATCCTGTCCTGGCCCACGTGCCAGCCCTTCACTGGGTCTGGGGCTGAAAGATGCAGAGCGAGCAATGCCCCCAAAACAGGAGCTGCCTCTAAGCTGCTACCAAGCCCTCCCCAGAGGAACTGACCCTCCAAGCTGCTGGAGGGGTGCTGAAGCAGGTTGCTCAAAGCCCACCACGCACCTGTGCCTAGCCGAAGCGTCTGTCCCTCCTGATGCTTCAGGTCTTCCCGGCTCTAGGGCAAAGGCAAATCTCTGTGCTCACTCCAAAAGGAGAGACCGAGGATGAGTGGGGAGCAGCAGAGTGATTTTGTGGTCCTACATGAAGAGCAAAGTGTGCTCCTTTGCCTGCTGTCCTTCCTCTCCCTCACCCCTCAACACAAATAGCACAAAGCTGGTCTTTATCCTGAAATTGAGCTTAAGCACCCGAACCTTTTCTCTGGAAAAAAGCCCAAACCTGTTTTCAAGGGGTTGAATGACTCACTCCCACCTTGTAATTGTGTTGTCTGTGAATACACTTCAGGGTTTCATTTTTCAGACAGGATTAAATCTATAGATGTGGCAATGCGGGGCTGAGCAGCAGAGAGAGGTTGGGGTACAGGCAGTGTGGACTGGCACAGCCCTTCTCCAGGCTCTGGAGCCAGGCAGATTTGAGGCAGGTGAGTGTCTGGCCTCAAAGAAGAAGCAGTTTGATGTGAACTCAGAGATAGCGGAGGGAAAGGGAAAAAAGATATCCCACTTTTCTCCCCATCTGAGCAAACCCAGTCTCGGTTGCCTGCACGTCTCCTCTTAGCAGAGCCTGGCACTGCGACAGGGACAGCTTTGGGGCAGGGACACGGGGATCCCCCCGGGGACTGCACCAGGCTGGCAGCCACTGGATCAGAGAGTGGTCTTTGCCCCCTGCCCCCTGCCCAGTCTTGCTGCCTCTGGGGAGAGCAGCCACAGGGCAGCCTGGTGGTGGGTGCCTGTCTCCGGGAGCCCAGCGCTGACAGCTGCCTGCTGGCTGGAATCTTGGCTGTTTACAGAAAACCCACCTCATGCCTTGATTTGGGGGACATGGGGGATAAACCTATTCTTGTCGCTCCCAAAAATCCCCTGGTCGGGATGAGGCTCAATCCTGGGATCCCCTGGGCGCTGCTGGGGCTTCTCCTGGTGCAGCTCCTGCTCCATCCCCCCGCCCCAGCCAGCAACAAATCAGCACTGCCTTCGCCCTCCTGATGGGATGCTCGCTGCCTTCATTTTCTCAGAGCTTATTTTCAGCACTGCTTCACTCCTCGCAGTGCTGGCTGCCTGCAGAGCTGCCAGGCGGGCAGGAGGGCTGTGGCTGCAACATCCCCCACAGTGCTGCCCATCAGGGAGCCACATTGGCTTTAGCAGCCTCTCCAAGAGCCTTGTTAGCTCGGTCCCAGCGCCCTGCTGGCCACAGCGTGTGCAGGCATGGCTTGTAGCTGGCTATCTGGAGCTCCCATGCTCATGGCCACCTGACACACTGGCCCCACAGCTGCTGTGAGCATCCTCAGGCCCCTCAGCTGATGCAGGGACGCCATGGCAGTGCCTCAGTTTCCCCAGAGAGCAGAGAGGATGCACTGGCTCCCCTCCTCCCGACGGTGTCAGGTCCGCTTAGCTCGGACAGCGTCTGGAAGAGGAGCTGTCACACAGTGCGCGCTCGCTCTGCTCCCTGGGGCTCCAGATCGTGCCTTGCGCCTCCCAGCACCGTGGC
The DNA here is from genome assembly GCA_013397865.1 of Struthidea cinerea. Taxonomy (NCBI): domain Eukaryota; kingdom Metazoa; phylum Chordata; class Aves; order Passeriformes; family Corcoracidae; genus Struthidea; species Struthidea cinerea. The sequence continues at coordinate 1,020,320 of VZTI01000694.1, read as the reverse complement.
CCCGTAAACATTAATGGCAACGGTAATCAGAGGAGACTTCTCCCAGCTCCTGGAGCTGGGAGAGCCGATGAGTGGGGATGAGGACTCCCGCACGCTGCCTCGAGCTAAGTGCCCGCTGGCTACAGCCCCCAGCCCCCTCTGCCCTGTGCTGGACCGGGCACCCCAGGCTTGGCAATCCCACAGCCGGCCCTCACTCACACCGCCTTCCTGCAGCAAATCCACTGGGGAGCTCCCAAAGCCCTGTGCAGCCCCTCGCTCGCCCTGGGGAGAGCAGGCACAGGGGCACCGTGCTCTCCTCCTCCGCTGAGATCCTCCTCTGTGGACCCCTGCAGCCATGGCTTTGTACAGCAGCTCCCGGCCATTATCAGACTGCAATTAATATAAATAAACGAGATGAGCCAGCCACAGTAGAGTGAACAGAAACCTGACTGACAAATCTGCCAGGAATCATCTATTCTGCACTTTTATCTTTTTTTAAGACTATTTACTTCCTTGTAAATTAATCACAGATTGCCTTGGACCAGAGGCGACTCTGCGGCTTGGCCGGGTGGCCCCAGGGGACAGGGCAAAGGCAGCCGAGCAGCCCGAGCCCCAGCCCTGCCTCTGGTTAACAGGCAGCTCCCCTCCCTCTGCCTTGGTTTCCCTCTCCCTGGCAGCCGCTGCAGCTCCCGCATCACGCAGACATGACTGTCCATCTTGTGTTCGACAAGGAGCTCACCCAGGACAGTCTTGTCCATCCGCTGAGCCTCTGGGAAAGGCAAGCGCAGGGGTCCCGGCAGGAGGGCTGAGCCCCCCGGCCCTGAGCTGCCGTCCCAAGGCCAGGCAGAAGGATTTAGGAGCCCGGTTTTCCCCAGCCGCTCCCCCGCACCCGACGGGCAGTT
>VZTI01000694.1:1003450-1018949 GCA_013397865.1 Struthidea cinerea | reverse complement strand
TCATGCCCGTGCGCCCGGGGCGGCGGGGCTGCGGGCTGCGGCGGGATGGGCGCGCTCCGGGCCGGTGCCCTCGCCTTCCTCCTCCTCCTCCTCCTCGGCTGCCTCCTGCCCCGGCGCGGCCCGCTCAGGTGAGCGCACGGCGCGGGTGCTCGGTGCTGCGCGGGGCTGCGGGAGCGCTGCTCTCCGAGCCGCTCCCCGGCACCCGGACCCCATCCCCCGGGAGCCGCGATTCCCCTCCGGCAGCCGGGTATCACCCCCTCTCGGGGACAGATCTCTCCTGCGGGACCTGGGCATCCCCTTTCAGACCCGGACGAGTCCCGGAACCCTTCCCCGACCCCCGATCCGGACCTGTCTCCGGGGCCTGATGCCCCAGACAGAACGCTCCCAGCTCCTATCTGGACCTCCCCGCAAATCTGGCCTCGCTCCCCATTCCCCAGGACCCTGGCCCAGCACCCCGGGGGATCCACCAGACCTTCGCCCTCCATTCCCCCACCGCACACAGCCAGACCCTGCCTGTCCCCAGCAGTCCCTGAGGGTTCTCCTGGCCCGGGGCCAGCGGGAGAGTCTTGCCACCATGGGAGAAAGGGCGAGTTGAGCCAGGTGACAGCACAGGCAGCTCCTTCTCCGGTGCTGCAAAGCCCCTGAGATGTCCAAATCCTCTCCTGGCTCATGGTGTTTGGGGGGAGGAGAGCTCAGGACAGTCCCTGACCCAGACCCTGGGTCACTCGGGACAGTGGGTGGGTGCCTCAGGTCCCATGGGCGCAGGAACAACTCTTGGCCCACTTGGGTGGAAAATCTAAAGCCCCCAGGTCCCTTTTTCCATCTCTGTCCACCTTGGGTGCTGTCTGGGACAAGGTGGGATGCAGGGGAGAGCGGCCCAGGAAGGGAGGGGTTGGGGGGCTGCAGGACTCCCGGGCTGAGCCTGCTCCCAGTCTCCCTCCCACCACTCGGCCAGTATGGCTGGAGCAGCATGGGGGGATTTACAACATTTATGGCAGGGAGGGGTAAAATAGAATTTCACTTCACGTGCAGAAACTGCTTGTTTCAGGGCAGCGTTTTTAGGCAGACATCAGCATTTTCCAGCCCTACCATCCACTCGCTCCACAGAGGTGCTGAGCTCCAGGGCCCTGCGGTACCCAGCCCAGGGTCGGGGCAGAGGCCCCAGGGCAGGCAGTGCCCGAAGTGGGGAGCTGCAGGCAGGGGCTGTGCCCAAGGGCTGCGTTCCAGCACAGCCGTGCCAGGGATGCCCTGGGAAGTGGCTGCGCTCTGGGCATTTTGGCATCCCCCACGCAGGTCTGAGCATCACCGGGGCTGCAGATCTGCTGTGGCTCAGTTATCTGAGCCTCTTCAAGGAGCTACCTGCCAAGGGAGCCCGGGAGCCTCCCTCCCATGTGCTCCAGGGGAGAACCCTCAGTGTCCTCTCCAGCTGAGGAGGACGTGGTTCACAGCTGTGTGGCAGGCAGAAGCTTCGCTTAACTCCTTGTCAGCCTGGCCTCTCGCAGCCCTCCTCCCAAAGGCACCACACCTTGCTCGTGCAGCTCCCGGTGGGGAATTTCTCCCAGCCTTTTACTCTTGGTCAAGATGAGTCTCAGGTACTCTCTGCTGCCCTTCACCAATTAAAGGAAATGGAAAACATTTTGGGATGGCTGTTGTGGCCATTTCTAGCTGGCAAGGATGCACATAAGCCCCTCTAGGATGAATTTCACCCCCTTGAAAAGAGGTAGGAGCAAGGTGTATTGCTAGGGACAATGAGGTAGGAAGAAGGACCACAGGGTTCCCAGCATCATCCTCTTCTTGTAGTGACGGGGTTGTAGCTCCAAGCAGGAGTAAGATCCACCTGGACACAGACCTGGTGGAGTTATAAGACAGCATGCAGCAGCACCAGCAGCATGCTCAAAGCTCCTTTTATGTCCGGAGATCTCTGGCTAATTCCTCTCCATCACAGCCACATGCCTGGCAATGTGGTGACTGAACATCTCTCCCATTGTTCCTTGAAATTATCGTTATAGACTGACGGGAGGAGAGAAACTGGCAGGCTAAGATGCATTCACAAAAATATCCCCTCCAGAGTCAGTTTAAATAAATCTCCATCATCATTCAGAGCGCTGTGTGGGAGAGCTCATCACCATGGCTGGTGTGGAGGTGGGCTTTGCTGCTCCTCTCCTGCCACATCTCCTTGGCCCCTGGCAAGGTGTCAGAACTCAGCTGTGCTCTGGACACCTCCTCACTCAGGCAGGGCTGTTGTGTCCCCCAGCCCCCCCCAAGCCATGAGTCCGTGACAGGCAGCGTGTGATTGTTTGCTCAGCAGCTCAAGCTGGAGCTGGAGGTGGAACCTGAGAGGGAGCCTCCCTGCTTTCCCCCTCCAGCACTGGCACAGAGCCTGGCACAGAGCACACGGCATGACCTGCTGTGCCCTGTCACCACCACAGCCCCGGAGCCAGGAGGCACTGGCCCCCAACCCCATGCCAAGGGACGTGGTGGGCAGGGGCTTTGCTGGAGCAGGGACAGGCAAAACGTGGGCGTGTGACACTCAGGCTGTGGCAGGTGAGGGGAAAAGCCACCAGGATCCCAGCAGAAGGGAGAGATCCCCCCAACATGCTGGCGGGGCACTGGAGTGGATGCAGCGCAGGCACAGCCGCCTGCCCTGGCAGCTGTCTGTCCCCACGGGGTGCCAAAATGTGCCCGCAGACCCCTGGTGCCAGCAGGCAGCAGCTAACCCACCTCCCCTGCCCCGCAGGCTGGTCTCAGGGAGGGAGGAGATTAAAGCTGCTTCCCGAAGCTCACCCCAGCCCATGTCACCCTCGGATTTCCTGGACAAGCTTATGGGACGAACCTCAGGGTATGATGCCCGCATCCGACCCAACTTCAAAGGTAAGAGGGAAGACGTGAGGGCTCCAAACCTGGCAGATCCAGGCTTATGGCTGCCCAAACCCAGGGGCTTTGGGGCACGACGCTGACCCACATCCCCCTGTCCCAACACCCTCCCCAGAGTGCCGGCTGCTCCTGCCAGCACTGTGTGCTGGCTCTGCCTGCCAGCGTGGGTGGCTGCAGGGCGTGCTGGGGTTCACCCCGCACCCCGGGGCAGGCAGGGGACACCCGTGTGCGTTCAGCCACGCGGCGCGTGCCGGAGCCGGTGTCCCCGCGTGTGCCAGCGGAGCGCACGTGTCTCAGCAGCCGGCGGCAAGAGGAGGCTTCACGCTGTTTTCCAGGTCCACCCGTCAACGTGACGTGCAACATCTTCATCAACAGCTTTGGCTCCGTCACCGAGACCACCATGGTGAGGGTTTTGCCGGCGCGATGGGCTCTCCTCTCCCAGAGCCTCGGGGCTGGCAGTGGCTGTGCCAGGGAGCGTGTGGGTCCCAGTGCCCAGGGCTGTGCTCACGGGGGCTCCTGTGACCCCTCCTCTGGAGCCATCCCTGGCACCACGGTGGGGACATGCAAAGCCATAGCACATGGCTGTGGCTTTTCTGGGGTCAGCTAACACAAGCTTGGCTGTGTGGGTCACATTCCCTGAGCCTGAGCTGGAAGAAAGACCCCCAAAGGGTCACAGTGGGGCAGCTGGATGTAGCCCCCTGCCATCCTGAACCTCCTTGGGTGCATGACAAACTCCTCTGAGGAAGTCCCAGGGCTAAAAATGTCCTATTTGTGCTTCTGCAAAGCCTTAATACTATCACCAGGCCCAAAGAGCCGTGTGCAGACTGCTGCAGGCAGCAGTTACTGGTCTTCCTCCTCCTCCTCGTCCTCCTCCTCCTTCTTCTCTCAGCTGCTGTGGCCTTGGCTTTTTAATTTCCCCTGGCTGCCAGCAGCATGGGAAGGCTCCTGAGCTGCCCCAGCTCCGTGCTTTATTAGTGACAGGCACACAGCAACAGCAGGGCTGAGCCTCAAGAGAGGGAGCCCCTTCCAGCTCCTCCTCCATCCCTTCCTCCTCCTCCTCCTCCTTCTTCCTGGGCGCCACAGGGTGCTCGCAGCCGACACGGTGTCCCCTGTGCCAGGACTACCGGGTGAACGTGTTCCTGCGGCAGCAGTGGAACGACCCCCGCCTGGCTTACCGGGAGTACCCCGACGACTCCCTCGACCTCGACCCCTCCATGCTCGACTCCATCTGGAAGCCAGACTTGTTCTTCGCCAACGAGAAAGGGGCCAATTTCCACGAGGTCACCACCGACAACAAGCTCCTGCGCATCTTCAAGAATGGCAATGTGCTCTACAGCATTAGGTAGAACCTTTTCCTCTGGTGCAGTGCCTGAGTGGGGAGGCAAAGTTTTCCTCTTGCAACTTTTCCCCACTGACTGCCCCAGCCCAAACAACTCTCTCCTTTCCTCTGCCTCCTCCAGGCTGACACTGATCCTGTCCTGCCCCATGGACCTCAAGAACTTCCCCATGGACATCCAGACATGCACCATGCAGCTGGAGAGTTGTGAGTACCTCAAGGGGTTCAAGCTGTGCTTCATTCCCCTCTTTCCATCCCATCCCCTCCCATTCCATGCCATCCCAAAAGCTGGCGGCTCACTTTTTCTGAGGGACATAAGCAGGAAAAAGCAGTTGTTCAGGGTGGGGTTGAACAGGGTATGTGTCCCCATCCCATGGCTCCCTACATCCCCTCCAGTTGGCTACACTATGAACGACCTCATCTTCGAGTGGCTGGAGGAGCAGGAGGCCGTGCAGGTGGCAGAGGGCTTGACACTCCCACAGTTCATCCTCAGGGATGAGAAGGACCTGGGCTATTGTACCAAGTACTACAACACAGGTGAGCACCCCAGGGACCTGCTGCCACCCCCTCACCATGGCCCAGGGGTCCCTCTCGCCCATCAGGGCTGTCTTTCCCTACAGGCAAGTTCACCTGCATCGAGGTGAAGTTCCACCTGGAGCGGCAGATGGGTTACTACCTGATCCAGATGTACATCCCCAGCCTACTCATTGTCATCCTCTCCTGGGTCTCCTTCTGGATCAACATGGACGCGGCGCCAGCCCGGGTGGGCTTGGGCATCACCACGGTGCTCACCATGACCACGCAGAGCGCCGGCTCCCGGGCCTCCCTGCCCAAGGTCAGTGCTGGCTCCGTGCTGGGCTCCCCCGCTGCAGTGCCCCAGGAGCAGGGGCAGCCTTTCCCTGGGAATGGCTTGGCTTTGGAGCCTCATCAGCTGGGGCACCCCACGTGCTGAGGGGAAACATTGGCTGCACTGGCCCGTGTGCCCAGGCTGAGAGGGCTCCCGTGCTTCTTGGCAGCGGGATGAAGCTGGCAGTAGGGGGGTCGAGCAAGGTGGGGGGCAGTGGGTCCCTGAGCCCCCCCTCACCCCGGCAGGTGTCCTACGTGAAGGCCATTGACATCTGGATGGCCGTGTGCCTGCTCTTCGTCTTTGCCGCCTTGCTGGAGTACGCGGCCGTCAACTTTGTCTCCCGCCAGCACAAGGAGTTCATGCGCCTGCGCCGCCGCCAGCGACGGCAGAGGATGGTGAGTACCCCCCTCTCTCATGACATCTGCCCATCTCAGCCCCGGAGGGGACACCCCAGGGCTGCAGGGCCAGACTCTCAGCAGCCCCCAGGGCAGGGCTGCGTTCCATTGCCCCAGATGGCTCCTCCCGGGGACCCACGGGCACTGCAGCACAGTGCACAGCACCCATGGGTGCTCCAGGCTCTGCTTAGGGTGCTGTCCTTCTCCTGCTGGGACATCCTCAGGCTCTGCTTCCTCTAAAAATGCAGAAAAATAGACAGTGAGGATGGGGCGAAACCAGCCTTTCCCCTTACCTGCAGCCCCAAACCCGGGCTCCTTGCTGTGCCGTAGCGGTGACAGGGACTCGCTGCTGTGTCGGGGACCTGGTGGCACCCAGGGACAGGTCTGGGCTGCAGATGGGAGCACAGCAGGATCGGGAGAGGCAGGATCCCTCACTCATGGAAATACTCCTCCCCTCTGTCAGCCCATCAACACAGGCATCAGGCCTGCAAGAAGCTTGGGGTAGGCATGTGGCTGCCCCACTCTCATTTTCTTGCCATAAACACACCATGAGGCACCAGATCTCCACAGAAGACACGAGTACACACACATAAACACCACACAGGCTCACAGCGTCCCGTGCAACCAAATCCCTTCGGCACGCGCTGAAGACAGATCCCGGTGCCAGGCCACACTGGGGGGGCTTTTTCCCCCCTCACACAGAGCCCCCGTCTCCCCACCATCCCCATCCTGGCACCCCGGGGCCGGGGTAGAGCCCTCGGTCACCCGCTGTCCTGTTTCTGTTTGGTGCACACTGCTGGATGCCAAAAGGGCCTGAGCAGCGGGACGGCCAGCCTGGAGTCCCTGCGGCAGCTGAGCAGCCGGCACAGCAGCGAGCACACCTACGCGACGCTCTCGCAGCTCTCCAGCTCCCGGGTAAAGCACGACCCTCCGGCAGCCCCCCGTGCTTCCCCAGCCAGCCTCAACCCTCCCCTCCCCAAAACGAGCCCCCAGGAGCCGGCCCTGCGGGGCCAGCAAGGGCCTGTGGAAGAAGCAGGCCGGTGATTCGCACAGAGGATGTGCCGGTAGGATGGAGCCGCCAATTCCTGGGCTCAAAAGCTTTGAGAGAGGGATGGGAATGGAGCAGATTTCCCTGTAGACACCCCCCACTCCATGCCTTGGGTTCCCCCTCGTAAAGCAGCACCGGCACGGTCCCCTTTGCTGAGGGCGAGTGATGCTGAGGCTCGCTGGTGGCTGTCCTGGGCTGCTGCCCAGCTCCCCAGGCTGTGCCCACGCCTCTGACAGGGCGAGGGCTCTGCCTCCCTGCAGGCAGGTTCGAGGCGCTCCCAGCTGCCTGCAGTCACTCCAGCACGGGCAGCTGCTCAGGGCACACGGGCACTTTGCAGCTTGAGGCATAGGGAGAAGTACGGGGCAGGCCAAGTTCCCAGGGTGGTGGGGAGATGCAGGGGGTCGACCACAGCTCCAGGGAGGAGATCAGGCCTGGTCACCCTCACCTCCTCTACGCCATCATCAGCCCTTGGATGCCAGGAGAGGCATCTTTGCTCCCTGCATTTCACAGATGATTCCTGGAGATCAGCACCCACCCAGCCAGGGCAGGGAGGGGAAGGCTCCGTCTAACCCAAGGACCATCTGCTGGCTTAGAAGAGACCAAAGTGCAGCTGCCCTGAGGTGGAGGCTGCAGAGCCACCTCGGGGTGCTGCTGGCACAGCACTGGATGCAGCCAGGAGCACCCCGGGGTGCTGCTCAGTCAGAGACCGGAGCAGAGCCCTGCTACACGCAGCTCCTGTGCCTGACAAAGAAAAGCCCGGGTTTCACAGCCTGAAGGCAAATCCCTCCCACAGACCACCTAAATGTAGGCTCAGGAACAGGCTGGGCCTGCTGGCTCCCCGGGCTGGGGGAGTAGCTGCTGGTCCCCAGGGCACACAGAGCACCCCAGCTCCCCCCGTCCAGGGTGGCTGCAGGCACTCAGCCCGAGGCAGAGAAATAAAACTGTACTCAAATGAGAACTAACCTCAGCAATTTGAGCCACTGCTGCTCTTCCCACTGGAAAATCTTGCTTAGCCTGTGGATTGCTGAGTTAAATAAAGATGCCAGGGTACAAACTCTCTGCATGAGAGCCCCCGTGCCAGCCGAGCGCCTGCAGGGGCTGACCTCAGCGAGCAGCCTCTGTGTCCTGGAGGGCAGTGCCAGCCAGAGATGGTGTTTGGGATCCCAAACAGCACACAGACACAAAGTGAGGCACTGGCCTGCAGCAGGCCCTGGAAGAAGGGACCCACCACAGCCAGATACAGCACCAGCAAAGGCAGAGGGGAGATGAGCCACAGAGACCAAATGAGTCCAGGGGCTCAGCAAAAAGCCAGATGTGCAGCCTGTGCTTGCACATGCCCATCCCTCATCAAATCTTCACACACATAACCCTCTCCAAGGCTAAAAGAGGCAGGACAAGGCGAGTGGCTAACAGTGCACAGCTGCTGATGGGGAGGAGTGCGGGCAGTGCTGGCCAGCCCCTGAGGCACCCAATCAGTGCCCTGAACAATGGCAGTGGGCTGCGACCAGAGACTCTCACGGCAGTTTTGCAGCCTTGATCATGAACATGCAACTCCAGGGGCACATTGCCCTCTCTGCAGCCCTCTGCCAGCATGGGGAGAGAGAGGGTCAGCAAGGGCAGAGAGACCAGCAAGGAGTCCAGCTCTCTCAGCCTCCCTCCTCTGCTGCACCAGGCAGCCCTCTGCCAAGCAGACGTGGGGAGAAATAAGAGGCCTGGGTTCTTGGAGGGACTGGGGTGCCCTGCAAGCCCTGGGGGTAGCCAAGTTCCTGCATCCCTGCCCAGCTCTGCCGCAGCAAGCTGCCCGTCCCCTTCTATCCACCATCAGTCACACTTCCACCCCACAGCAAACACAGCTGCCACAGCAGTGCCTGCACACCTCAGCTCCCTGCACCCAATGCACCCTGCACCCCCATGTGCCCCCTTCCACCAGCTCACCTCCCATCCCTCTGGCTGCCAGGAGTCAGGCTTCCCAAGCCCCCGAGCTGGAGCCGGGAGGAAGCCAGGGTCGGGTTGCCTTTGGATGCACCCTAAAACACACGCTGGCTGAGAAGGCAGGGGCTCAGTGCTCACCCCGTACCCTGTGCACAGCACCGCCGGCCCTGCATGGTTGGGGCTCTCTGACAGAGCGCCCAGCCTCGCACCAGGCACTCGTCACCAGCACCACGGGGTGCGCAGGACGCGCAGCCTCAGCCCTGCAGCACCAGCACCCGCGGGTGCCCTGGCTGACGGCCTTTCCCTTCGCCAGGAGGAAGAGCTCAGCCGCGAGAGCCGCTTCTACCTGCGAGGCTACGGGCTGGGCCACTGCCTGCAGCCAAAGGAGGGGGCTGGGGAGGGCCCCGGCGTGTACAGCCCCCCGCCAGCCAGCGCGGTGCTGCGGGAAGGGGAGAGCCTCCGCAGGCGCTACATCGACCGCGCCAAGCGCATCGACACCATCTCCCGAGCCGTCTTCCCCTTCACCTTCCTGGTCTTCAATATCTTCTACTGGGTCGTTTACAAAGTGCTGCGCTCAGAGGACATCCACTTGGTGCCCTGAGGCTGGGAAAGTACGGCTGCCTCTTGGTGTGACCCCCGCAGTGTGCCCGGGTGCCACAAGCTCAGCCAGAAGTACATTTCCCTCTGTCCCTCTGAGTGGTGGCACAGCTGGGCTGGGCCTCAGGGCCTGGACATGTGGCAGCCCCCGCGCCCCACTGGATCCCAGGGCACAAAGTGGGGGGACCAACAATCACAGGTCCCCACGATCAGCTGGAGAGAGGGACCCCTCCTGCTTCCTGCATGGCGTCACCCCCAGGTACCCCGGGATGCTGTGCTGGCAGGGCACAGGGAAACAACCACTCCCCAGGAATGCTGTGCTGCTGGGGGAAGCCCTGGGTATCCAGGGGCACAGTAGAGCCCCAGGTACTTTGGAACAGTGGCCAGAAAACATCATCTTCCAGAAAAATACCCTCCACCTCTCCACACCTTCCATGTTAGGCTGCTGCTTCTCCAGCCTGCATCACTGAGCCGTGTGCCCCGAGCAGCCAGGGAAGAGGCTGCAGTCCTCTCCTCTGGCCCGGAGCTTGGTTGCCAGAAAGAGCAGGCAGCACCCCTGCCTGCACCTGGACTGCACAGGGTGCTGGCTGTGGCCCCACAGCCCCCTGCCCAGCAATGGACAGGGCCCCTCCAGCCCCAGCCAGCTGCGACGCACAGCAAAGCAGCAGGTCGGGGACGCTTCCCTCCCCGCAGAGCTCGGAACTGCCCATGATGCCCAGGGCTGCAGGCAGGACACGTGGCAGGAGGCTCTGTTTGCTCCAAGGAACACCAGCCCTGAGGCAGGCAGCAGGCAAGCTCAGTCCTGCTGAAGGGGCACAGATGGCCATTGCAGATGCAGACGGGAGTCACTTGGCACTGGGGAGATGGCACTGCATTATCCGCAGGGTAAGGCCCACAGCCCATCTTCCAAGGGAGATTTTTCGGGATGAAAGCAGTGGGGAAAGCTTGGCCAATGCTTTTGGAGGAGCAGAGTGAGTGGTGGCATCCCCGGACTGCTGCGTTCCTGCAGCACCATGGTGCCAGAAGAGAGATGGAGGTGAAAACTGCCCCAGTCTCCAGCCCAGCACCTGGGTGCAACATCCCCTGGGCAGGTTCATCCCTAATACTCCTCCACTGGAGAGGAGAGCAACTGGAACCTCAACAGGACAAGCTCAGCAAGGCTTCCAGCCCTCCAGACCTGGATACCCTCCATACTTCGCAGGAAATAAAAGCAGCAGGTGATGTTTAAGTCCTACAGAGAGGAGTGTGGTGATGCTCTCCTTTCCCTCTGCCCACAGTCAGCCTGGAGGAGGTTGCAGCCCAGCAGGCCCCATGGCCATGGGCACAGGAGAGGGCCCAGAGTCTCCCAGGCAGGGAATGGAAATAGGATTCACCGCTTCCCTTGAAGGCTGTGGTGCTCCCATGGCAGAGCGAGTGCTCCGGTGACCCACCTGCCACGGCAGAATGGACGCTGCAGGGCAGGGGGACATGGGCAGGAGGCCAGCACTGCCTTCTGAAACCAGACCCAGGCAGAAACCCCTGCTGTGATCCCTGCCCTGACTCCTCAGGCACCACTCATCGCTCTCTTCCTCGTAGGACTGACTGGCAGCCTCATCCAGCCCCTCTCAGCCCCCCGAGCCCCACAGAGCGCTCAGCCACATGCACCCATTTCACAGATGGGGCAAGCGGAGAACTGGCCCCAGGCCACCCCCCGAGGGGACTGAGGGACCCATGGGGACAGGCTGAGCCAGCTCCATCCCACTGCCAGCACCGTGCATGCCTCCCCCACTGTGGGGTTCTCCATGGGGCCCCACTGTGTGTCCAGGCCAGACTTGCTTTTGGGGAGGCCCCATTTGGAGGCACCCTCGGCTCCCCCAGAACCCTCAGCAGTGCCAAATGGGGAGGTACCAGTGTCCGAGCAGCACCCACGGGCACTGGGCGGCCACGCCAACCTCCAGCAGTGGTGGGTTTTTAAACAGCATCGATCTTCCTACGCAAATAAAGCTTTCTGGGATTTTCAGTGGTGTGTGCTGGGGATTTGTCTCTGCCAAGAACACTGCAGCCAGCTCCCACTCACAGCGTGGGGAGGGGGCAAGGGCACAACCGCCCTGCGGGGACAGGAGCCCTGACCCCCCATTATACCCAAATTATCATTACCTCTCCACGGGTGATTTTTCTGACATAATTGATGACTGTCACATTTAACTCCCACGTGGGAGATGCCAGGAGGGCTGGGCAGGAGCCCCCTGCAAGCCCTCAGCCCCAAACCTCATCACTTTCTCTCCCCACTCAGCTCTGTGGGGTGCTCCCCACAGTCACCCCAGCCCCTTTCCAACCATCCAGGCTTGGCCAGGAGACAGGACCCAAGATGAGGCGGAGGTGGGGCCGGGGGGGTTCCAGCTCTGCAGTGGAGCTCAGACACCCGAGCATGTGCAGCACCCCGAGTGCAAACCTCCCTGCGTGGCCCCTCGGCCCCTTCACTCTGCCTCGCTGGGCAGGCGCCAACCTTACAGAGCTGCCAGCTGTCCTGGGGGGCTTACGCCAGCCCTGCAGTGCCACCCGGGGCCGGGGCTTTTGTCCCCAGCTGGTGCAGGGGCGGGCAGAGCCTGCAGCTGAGGGCTGAGCGCCCAAGCAAACATCAATCTCCCTCTGTGCTCCCGGCCAAGTTTCACAGACCAGCTCTGTTGGTACCTCGCAGCCCCATCGCCCGCCCGGCCCCACCGAGGGCCTTCTGAGGCAGGGAGGAGAGAAAGCAAGCTGCACCCACGCCGGTTTGGTGCTGGGGTTGTTCTTTAGATGGGACAAACGAAGCTTCCCCAGGGTCTTGCTGCTGTCCCCACCCCAAACCGAGAGAGGATGCAGCCAAGGGGAGAGCTGTGAGGTATTTCACACCCAGTATGGTGTGCCCGCTTCCTCCACTCCCTGCTCGGGAGTCAGGACATCAGGTCTGGGCACTCAGTGTCTGTTTGGAGACAAACACTGCAGTCAGCCCTGAGCCACTCAGCTCCGGGAACCCATGCATCACCGAAAAAAGGGAAAATGTGAAAACCCAACACATCCCCCCGCAAGCCAAAGCCCCCAGGTCCCACACACTGCTCACAGCGAGGTGGGCAGCTCATTTCTGGCATCGCACTCACAAAGGCATAAGGGAAGCACTGTCCCATGGCTCTGCAGGTACTTGTGGTTCTGGTGTCCCTGGGGGCAGTTTCAGGGTCGGGAGCAGCACTCAGGCCCTGTCCCTGGTCCTCCCAGCAGCCCAGTTTGAACTGGGAGTCACTGGGACACCGTCACAGCTGCAGGGCTGCCACTGCCCTCCAGCACAAAGCTCCAGTGGGTCCCTCACATCTTGGGGATGGAGGTGCTAAGCCCCATGTCCTCTCACAGCATGGCCAGGGACCAGCCCAGGTGGCTCAGTCCCCCAGCAAAGCCCACGCTCTTTGGATGGAATCAGTTTTTCATTCCCTGCTCACGGCTGTGCATTGGCGGGTGCATCCCAGCCACCACAGAAAGCAGCCGTGGGCACAGGACCAACAGCCATGGCCAAGTTAATTGCTGGTTTAAAAGAAAGTTAATGAAGTTAACACCAGGTTAATGGGACTCCCAGACAGTAAAATGAGCATCATCAGCACTGGCAGCTTCCCAGCTCCTGCCAGCAGCACGCCCAGGGCCAGGAGCACACACAGGTTGGGGACAGCACAGCCCCTTGCCAGCCCCAAGGACGCCTTGGGGGTCCCGTGTGGGGCCAAGGAAGCGTGCCCTTGGCTGGGCACTGCAGTGATGTGCCAGCCAGGCCCCTGCCCCACCGCCCACAGAGGGCCTGACCCTGCTGGCACTGAGCTCTGCCGCTGTCCCTGGCAGCCTCAGGGTGCCAGACCTTCCCTTCTTCCCCCTCTCCCACATCCACAGCCTGGAGCTCCCGTGGGGCAACTGCCAGAGGTTCAGCAAAGCATCCTGTGCAGACAAAGCGATGCCTGCAGGACAGCCTGTCCCACGCGGATCCCGACTCCAGAGCCAGGGCAGCGCAATGCCACAGGAACGGGTGACAGCTCTGCTGGGGCTCTGAGCAACCTTTGCACATCGCCTGAGCACAGACTTTTAAAGAAAATATCAACCTCCAAAAGCCAGCCAGGCAGTCTTGAGTGGGCCAGGGCTGCCCCTTACAAGTGGGAAAATGGACACAAGAGGAAAGCACCAGGAGCTGTACTGGCAGCGTGCCCTGCAGGGATCGGCCATGCCACGGGAACAGGCCCTCACAGGACCACAGCCCCGCGGGGACTGGAGCCTTCTGGCACAGGGAAGGCCCAGGTGCAGGGTGCTCTGGCAGCGTGGCTGTGCCAGCACCCCAGCGCTCAGCACAGCCCTGCCAGTGCTGTCCCCCCAACAGAGGAGTCCCCGTGCACCCCCTGCCACCTAAGCTGTGGCATCACACCACCGCCTGTCACCTCCACCTGCTCAGAGAGGCTGCACCAGGGCCCTGCCAAACACCACACCACCATGACCACACCTGGCCCCCCAGCATGGCTTTGGGACCAGCCTGCACCACTCTGGGGACACCAGCCAGCACATGCAGCCCACAGGGCATCCCACAGCTCCCATCCCCAGGGGTGTGGGTGTGCCAGGCACTCCTGGGGGCAGGCAGGACACCTGGGAAGCAGCAGTGAGGGAGTGCTGGAACACAGAGACGAGCGGGGATTGGCCCTGCAGCACTCCCAAATGCTGGGAATAGGGGATAACTGCCCAGCTCTGGACTGTAATTTTGCACAAGAGAGAACAAAGCCATGAGGTTTTCCAGCCCCCAGAGCATCTTGTTTTGTCCGACTTTGAGAAATCTCTGCGCTTCAGCTCCCCAAGGGTCAGGGGGAGGACCCCGGCACTGAAACAAGGAGTGATTATCAGCCCACGGGCTCTGAAGAGCTTTTGTTCCCTGGAAGGGCCAGAGCAGGGATCGGAGGACACCTAGCGAGATGCCTCGATGGCACCCAGAGCCCTGGGCCTTGCTGGCCACAGCCCTGCCGAGGTTCCATCCAGTCCCCCTCCTCCTGCTGTGGTGGGGACCACGACAAGAGCTCCAGTGGGGCTGCAGGGCTGGTCCAGCCCTGGGGGAGAGGCACAGGGGAGAACTGGCTCCTCACATCCCATTTCCCACTGCTGCCTTGGCAGTGGCAGCCTCCGAGTCGCCTCGACAGGCCACACGTGCTACCAGTGCTGACAGCCCCAGCAGTGCTCACGGCTGTGCGACTCCTGCAAAAACAGGGATTAAATCCAGGGCTCACCTCGGAGATGCTGACTGGCACGCATGTGCCCTTTACAGCTCTCCAGGTCCTGCTGACACCAGCACGGCCCACTCCCAGAGGTTCTCATCTCAGCTGCCAGTCAGAAGTAACTGGTGCAAACGGGGCGATGCCCTGTGACCATGACTTATTCTTGTGGCTGAACTTGTTGAAGGGAGACCAGAATCTTTGAGTGCAACGATCTGGATGGGCCCAAGCACCCCAAGCAGAGACAGGCTGGATCCAGCACCACAGGGTCCACACACGCAGGCAGAGAGGCAGCAAACAGCCTGGCCATAACCCACACTCTGGATCAGGCTGGATCTGACAGAAGAGCACAGGGGAGAGGTGCTCAGGAGGAAGGCTCATTCAGGAGCTTCTCACAGAGTTTTTGAGGCAGGGCTGAAAGCCCAGAGCCAAAACCAAGTCCTGAGCCCATGGGGTACAATCCCCCCTTCCCCAGGACCCTGTGCTGACACACAGAGCACACACAGACCCACACCCTGCACTCACAGCACCCCCAGCCCCTCGGGCAGCTCCGGCACTGCTGAGGACACAGAACCATTAAGGTTGGAAAAGACCTCTGAGAGCGAGCCTAACCTATCACCACCTTGCCAACTAGACCATGACACTGAGAGTCATGTCCAGTCTTTCCTTGAACACCGCCAGGGACAGTGACTCCACTTCGCTGGGCAGCTCATTGATGTCTAATCACCCTTTCTGAGAAGAAATTATTCCTGATATGCAACCTAAACCTCCCCTGGTGCAGCTTGAGGTTATGTCCTCTGATCCTGCCAGAGCCTGACCCCCACCTGGCTGCACCCTCCTGCCAGGGACTTGTAGAGGGTGATAAGGACACCCCTGAGCCTCCTTTGCTCCAGGCTGAGCCCCCACACCTCCCTCAGCCTCTCCTCATGGGACTTGTGCTCCAGACCCTTCCCCAGCTTTATTGCTTCAGTAGCTCCACGTCCTTGCTGAACTGAGGTGCCCAGAACGGAACACAGCACTCGAGGTGTGGCCTCAGCAGCGCCCAGCACAGGGGGACAGTCACTGCCCTGGCCGTGCTGGCCGCACTACTGCTGTACCGGGCAGGTGCCCCTGGTCTCTCGGCCAGCTGGGCACGCTGCTGGCGGGCACAGGGACGGTGCCGCCCCGGGCGCGGCTCCCCCGGCACCGCCCGGCAGCGCCGGCACGACCCGGCCGCGCCGCCATGGGCCCGTC
>VZTI01000694.1:981421-1003113 GCA_013397865.1 Struthidea cinerea | reverse complement strand
CCATGGGCTGGCTGCACTGGGAGCGCTTCCTCTGCGGCACCGACTGCACCGCCGACCCGCGCCGCTGCATCAGGTACCGCCGCAGGGCACGGGTAGCCGGGGAGCCCAGGGCAGCCCAGGTACCGGACAGCCGGCCCGGTGCTCTGGCACCCGCCGTGCCTTCCCCGCGCCAGGGCGGAGGGCCAGGCTCCTCTCCCCGCGCTCCCCCGTGGCTCTGGTAGACATCAGACGTTCTTGGCTTTCTTTCCCGGCCGTGCGCCCTGGCCGTGGCCAGCGAGCAGCTGTTTGTGGAGATGGCTGACAGGATGGTTGCCGAGGGCTGGAGGGACGCCGGCTACGAGTTCATCTGCATTGACGACTGCTGGATGGCCCCGACGCGAGACAAGCAGGGCAGGCTCCAGGCGGACCCGAAACGGTTCCCCGGTGGGATCCGCAAGCTGGCCGACTACGTGAGTGCCGCCATGGCACGGTGGTGACCCAGCCTGGCAGCAGGGGAGGGCAGGGACGGCCGGGTGGGTATGGCTGCATCACCGCTGAGATAAGGCTCTCCTGCCATAGTGGGGTTTTTCTTCCCTTACTGGCCCCAAATCCTCTTCCTCCTGCCTTGTGGCTGCCCCGTCCCAGGGTCTGTTTCTGTCTGCACTCACAGGTGCACTCCAAGGGTCTGAAGCTGGGGATCTACAGCGATGTTGGGAACAAGACGTGTGCTGGATTCCCTGGCAGCTACGACCACTATGACCTGGATGCCCAAACATTTGCTTCCTGGGGTGTGGACCTGCTCAAGTTTGATGGCTGCAACTCTGACTCACTGGAGCTGCTGGCAGAAGGTAGGCATGGGCTCAAGGCAGCTATTCCCATGGGTGGGAATATTCTGCAGGCAGCAGCAATTCTAGGCCCAGCACAGGGCTCCAAGGATTTGCTTTTCCCTGAGTGTACTCATTTAAGGGACTTGCTTACAAAAGCAAATCTGAGGCTCTGTTCCCAAGCCCAAGGTGCTGCGTGTTGCTGGGTTAAGCGTTTTTACCTGCTCAGCCTCCTGGAGCTCCCTTTCAAGCACAGCTTGGTAAAGGAGCTTTCTCACCCCAGAGCCTGGCTCACGCCGAGCACAGACACATCAGCTGTGTGCTCTGGGGGCTGGCTGTGCAGGCCGCTACCTCAGCTATTAACTCAGCACAGGCTATGTCCTTCTGCAGTGCCTGTACTGGAGAGCCCAGAGCGTTTCACACACTTAACCCTTAATCCCTGTGGTGAGGCCTTTGTCAACGTGAATCAGGCTGAAGGTAGAACAGCTTGCATCAGCCGTGAAAGGAGCAGTTAGGAAGGCTTTTAACAAATAAAAATGAAGGGAATTATGGCATAAAAATCCTACCGGGGTTTTCCTTTTAAAGCACACCAGTGTAAATACCACTTCAAAGTTATTTGCACAAAGGCTGGCGAGCCAGCAGCTGAAAGCTCAGCAGCTCTCTGTGCTGAGGGGACTTGGCTACAGGCTCTTGTGAAGCACAGGCAAGTCCCAGTGCCACAGGGGTAGATTTGTGGGAAGAACACTTTAACTTGGAAAGCTTTTTTCTCTTGACTGGGCTCTCTGGCTGCTGGCACAGTCAGCACCACCATGTTTGGCAGCAGGAGTCCTGCACGAAGTCCTGTCTCTGCCTGGCACAGAGAACCTGCCCAAGTGACAATCCCATCGATGCCAGATGGTGGGGCATATGCCAACTGCCACAGACAGGAGCACAGCTCAGCACCCTGAGTGACAGCTGAGCTGAGAGCTCCTGTTGGATCATATGTGTAACCCAGATACAATCCAGTTGTACTGAAGTAGTTCCAGAGGAAAGAGCAGGCTTTTCATTCCCTCTCTCCCAATTGGAAGGGACTTAACAGGGCTGTCTGGGGACAAGGACAGGAAAAACTAGAGCTTTTGCATTCCTGCACAGTCCATATGGCACAAGTGCCTCATGAAAACATACTCCTACATTACCCAGCAAAGCTGCACTGCTTGATAGATACTGACTTGTGTTTCCTGGGTATCTAGAGGAAAAATGCCATACAGGAAAGCTTTAAACCTCTTCCCCTGGCTGTATGTGCAAAGGGATCAGCAGTCTTGGAGCGACAGCATGCCCAAGCAAAGCTCCTGTCCTTGGGAGGCAGGTGATCAGCTGCAGACTTTCAGTTCCCCTATCCTTCCTGTGGTGTCTCAACCACAAAAACGTGTTCAGTCTTAATTTTGCAAGAGTTGAACTGACACCTGAACTTCTGACATTGGATTAGTTCTGCTGTGTGACCAAGGAGGTTGTGTAACCTCTGTCTGTCCTCTTCCTTCAGGATACAGGCGCATGTCTCTGGCCTTGAACAAGACTGGAAGGAGCATTGTGTACTCCTGTGAGTGGCCTTTCTACTTGAGGCCTGTGCAGCAGGTAAGAAGTGCCTCTCAAGGTTTATCCTGGGGCTCAAGTGGGAAGAGAAAAACATTAAGGTTGCAAAACAGCACCCTGAGAAACCTGCTGCTCTCTGTTCTGACAGAGAACAAGGCTGTAAAACAGAGGAAAAAACCTTTTCCTTCCAGAGCCCTGAAGCTTACCTGAATCATTGCTCTGCTGACACTGATTCAATAGGATCCTGCAGCATGAAAGCACAGCCCAGATGGAGCGTGCCTAAAAAACCACAGCATCCATCTGCTTCTTATCTCCAAGGAGCCAAGTAGCAAACCATTGGCAGTGCAGACACACAGCCTAGCAGACAGCTCAGTGGTGCTCCTCCTGGACACAGAGTGCTGCAGACTCAGCCTTACAGGCTTTGTGACATTCTCCACGTTTTTCAGCGACCCATTTCTGCCAACCAGGGTCTGTGACTGACAAGTTGCCCTCTACCCATAGCTGGCATCCCTGTGCCACCGTGACAGGATGGTGCCATTCCCTCCCACTGGAATTAAATGTATTACTCACCAAAGGGTGTAAACCCAAGAAATAGCAATAATTACTGGGATGTTACATTTTAATCCCACTGGCCTTGTCACACCTCCAGTAAAATTGTGAAGGAATATTCTAACAGAGCTGGTGGTCACAATTGTTCTCTCAAGAGGAGCAATAGTGTTGTCTAGAACATGTCAGAGTGGAGTTACTAGGCACAAAGCAGTCAAGGGAATCAACATGACCATCAGCTAGCTGGTGATGGAAGGTGTTATCCTGGTTCTCCCCCAAGCTACCTTTGGGTCCAGTCTAGCCTTGTTTGCACTCTTGTTGTACAGTCAGGTGCTCTGGCTAATCACACTTATTGTTCTGGCAGCCCAATTACACAGAGATCAAACAGTACTGCAATCACTGGAGGAACTTCTATGATGTCTATGACTCCTGGAGCAGCATCAAGAGTATCTTAGATTGGACAGCACTTCACCAGGACAGCATTGTGAACATAGCTGGGCCAGGGGGCTGGAACGATCCTGACATGGCAAGTACAGCAACACCCACCCCACTTGAAGCATCAGCAAAAAAACCTTCCCTCAGCTGCAGGCTAAGAATGGGAAGGGAGAGAACTGGGGGAGAAACATTGAGGGGAAGGGCTCTGATGGGACCCTAGGATCAGGATCTTGATGAGAAGGTCCAGGATGGAAAGGGAAAGAGAACTGCAGCTATGGATAGTAGCAAGGAAGCACCATCTTTGTGTCATGCAGCCTCCACAAGTAGTACCAGTTCAGAACACAGCTGTGGCACTGGGGGACAATCTCCAAAGTGCTGGTGTCCCACCAGAGCAAAAAACCCTGGGTGCCAGCATTGCAAGGATCTGAATCCAAAAGCATTCTTAAACACTGCCTAGCCACTTAAAGAGCTTTCTTCCACCAGGGACTTATCCTAAATTGCCACACAGTCATGCCTTGTTTTTCCCAACGAGCTGGTCCTGCTCCTGGCACTCACCCTATCTAGCCAGGCTCCAAAGAGAGGTCCCACCCTGTGATTTCCTGGTAGTGGTGGCCCAGTTTACCATCAGCAGGCAGCGTTACCAGGCACTTTTTGTTTGCTTGTCACAGCTAGTGATTGGAAACTTTGGGCTGAGCTGGGACCAGTCGGTGACTCAGATGGCCATGTGGGCCATTATGGCAGCTCCCCTGTTCATGTCCAATGACCTGCGGCACATCAGTCCTGAGGCCAAGTGTCTGCTCCAGAACAAAGAGGTGATCGCCATCAACCAGGATCCGCTGGGCAAGCAGGGATACCAGCTTGTCAAGGTACAGCAGGAGGGATGGGGGTGCAATGTGGGGCACAGGAGGGATGGAGAGGTGGCTCAGGGTTTGGGAACAGCAGCCCACTGAGCCCATTTGTTCCTGAAGCCTGCTGGAACAGACAGGCATGAAGACCATCACTTCAGCCTCCCCGAACCTAAGCCCTGGGTTTGTTTTCTCCTTGGCAGGACAAGAGCTTTCAGCTGTGGGAGCGGCCCCTGTCTGGCCGAGCCTACGCTGTGGCAGTGCTGAACCATCAGGAGATTGGGGGACCCCAGAACTTCACCTTCTCCCTCACCTTCCTCGGCAATGGGCTGGCCTGCAACCCAGCCTGCTCCATCCGACAGGTGCTGCCAGACAGCAGGGACTGGGGCGTTTACAGCTGGATCTCCTCCCTGAGCGTGGAGGTGAACCCCACAGGCACTGTGCTGCTCAAAGTCCTGGCACTATAGGAGGCACAAAGACAATCTTTTCCCAAGCCTTAGGCTCTGTCTGAACTTTTGGCAGGAAACTCATCTCCTTCTTCCAAGCACGTGCCTTTTTTCTCAGGCATTCATTATTTGAACCTTCAACCTATTGTGACCAATAGCCATCACTCCATCACCAGGAGGTAACAGAGAAAGGGTGAACAGCAGAGCAGTGCCCCTTTCTCTGGCATCTCACCCAGTACCTCCTCCAAGGGGTTGGAAGGGCTCCAGCAGGGCAGCGACTCCTGTTTACGCCCACTGCCACTACCAAGCAAGGAAAGGCAAGGGATGCACGTGCAGCATCTTACAGCTGTCCTTGAGCATTTCAGGGACAAGAGGGAAACACACCCTGGCCACTTTGCTCTTTTCCAGACAAGGGCACACAGTCCAAGAAAAGCTGCTCCTACCCCACTGAAGAAACCCAACACTTTACTTAGAGCATGGACATGTACTTCCATCTTTTGACGACTCAGGGACTCACATGAACCATTGCACTTCTTAGCAACTTTCTTGACAGCTGCTATCATGCCTTAGGACTCAAGTCTTTGAGGGTTTCCCCTCACTCCAGGAATCTCTTACCAGTGGCTGTCACTTCCCTTTAGATGACAACTCCCTCTCCACCCTTCATGTGGCCACTGGAGTCCCCTTTCTCCATGAATCCTGCCTCCCAGAAATCCCTGAGTGCTTGCTTCCCACTGCTGGCAGCAGCCTTTAGGTTGAATGACACAGGTTCTCCAAGCCAGGAGATGGATAATCACTTAATGCAACCATCATGTGCAATTATGTTCTCTTCTGACTACAATGCAATCGGGATTTCTTGATTTGTTCTGTGATTAAGCACTTTGATTAAAATCCCTTTAAAAGGCTAAGCTTTTTCTTACTTGCAGTGTACAGGAGTACAGCATGGTATCTGAAATTAAATCATGGTTTGGAAAACAGGCCACTTTGTTCCAGTCATGTGAGTTTTTGTGGAATTTGTCATGATTACTAGAAGCAGCACTCAGTGAAGCTGACATGATACAGCCATACAGTCCATCCCACAGGCCAAAGCCACCACTGCCTACACAACTCTGAAAATGTCATCGCATCAGCCAATATTTAATAAGCAAAAATACAAATTCTCTTACAATTCACTAACTGAGTGCTCTCAGTCATTACGAAGATGTGAGGAGGCATCTCTCCATCCTCCAGTTCCATTTCCACTACAGGACAGTTGTCCTTAAGGGTGAACTCTGCACTGCATTCCCAGCACCTGCTAACGGCAGACTTCCTACTCACACATGGTCCTCTCCAAGCTGTCCTGGAGGCTGTCCCAACCATCTACCACACTCCTGGCTGTTGCCCATTTGAAACTTCAGTGCTGTGCTTGGCCTTTTTCCTTCAAGGAAAATGCTAAGAGGAGCCAAGAGCAGTTGGGCACAGGGGAAGGCAGCTGAGGCCTGTTACACCGTGTGGCAGGAGCAACCATAGGCATGGAGCTGTCCTTCACCTCTCCGAGCTGCCATAGCTAATGGCACCTGCCTAATTACCTAATTAGGCACTTGCCTAATGGTGCAGGTACCAAACCCAGTGGCTGCTTCGAGGCCTTTGCTCCTTAGGGCAGTAAAGCTGTTTGTAAAAAGGGGCCTACAGCCAAGCGCAAGAGCTGTTCAGGGGAGTTCATTAACAAGCCTGCACCATGTTCATGCAGAAAAGTCACTGGTACCCTTTAGAAAACACCTCCTGGACACAAAGTAAAGAGATCTCAGCCACTGGCAGGGATTTTTCAAAAGCCAGGTTAAAAATTGTTCTCTTAAGCGGTTCTGCGAGCAACACCTCCCTGCTGAGTTGATGTACTCACAGCTCGCACCCCAAGAGAAAACACATTAAAAAAAGCAAGGGATCAGTCTAATTACTTTAATACGGTCCAGCACGATGAGTAGGACGATGCTCAGAACTGGATCACCTGGCCCTGTAAGAAGCAAGAAGCAAGAGTGAGTTTATTCACCAGTACTGCCCCCCTTTCTCAGCCACTCACAGAATACAAACTCACCTTTCTCTTCTTGTCTCCTCCCAGCTCAAAGTGCTTGCACCTCTTAATTGCCAGCATCCTCTTGGACCTGCAGTTGGGCTCCACACACTCCAGCCTCAGCACAATCTTCTTGGTGGTCTTGGCCTGGGAGGAGGAGCAGGGCGTATCAATGAACCACACATCCCCAAGCAGACAAACCTGCTCTCAGGAAGAGCTTGTTCCCTGCACTCCTGAACATTCAGTTTGTTCCTAAAGTGTAAAGAGAGACTACCAACACAGTTAAGCTGCCTCCACTGAAAACAAGAAGGCACCTTAAGGATCAATACTGGAGTAAAGTGGATCTGTACCTTCACAAAAAAGGCAAAAGCATTTATTGGGGCGGGGCTGGTCCCTGCAGGGGTCAGCCACTCTGGAAAAGTCTGTGCCAGTGAACACAGCAAGAAACTTGCACTTTTACAGTGTGGGAAAACAGACCAGCAGTGCTCCGGAGAAATCCAGCCAAAAACTGGGCAAAAGCAACACCTGGAAGCAACACGACTGGCAAACTTTCTCTGGAAGGAGCAGTGACACAACAGGTTCAATGCAGACCTGCAGCTACTCAGAAGTTGGATGAAACCTGAAAGAGTGCAGAGGGAAGAATCCAAAGCTGAGAGGCTGCTGTAGCAGCTGGACAGGGCTGTAACCACCAGCTAAAAACCTCAGCCAATCATCCATACAGTGCTGACTGGGAAAAAACAGAAATGGGGATTGCAATGTACAGGTAGAGAGTGCCAGCAATGCAGCTGCTTGGTGTACCCTGCTTGCAGAAGCATTTTCTGTGAAGTCTCCCCACTTCCTGGCACGAAGTCAACTTTAAAACCTGCTGCTTTATTTTCTTCTTCTTGCTGGAAGGCTTCCTGTACATCTCCAGCAGGACACAAGGGCTTCCCAGCAACAAGCCAAGCAGCTCTATGAGCATAACTAAACAACTCACACAAAGTAACAAATCCACCCATTGGGTTTTGCTTCTCTGCTGTAAATACCACACCAAGCAAGTAGCCAGCTCCTTTCTCTTTGCCAAGCCCTTCCCCTTGGGCAAACAGTAAAAGAAATATTCCTTTCACTGCAAATATCCCTCCAAGCAAGCCCCTGCTCCTCTGCAGCATCAAGGCTCCCCAAGAACCTGCTCTGCAAACACAGCCCAAGTCACCCTGCAAATGAAGGAGCATCTCCATGAGACAGGACAGCAAGGAGATGAGCCATGTATCCGATGGGAGCCTACAAGGGAGGTGGAGAAGGACTGCTTACAAGAGCATGGAGTGACAGGGCAGTGGGAAATGGCTTCACACTGACATAGATTTAGATCAGGGGTTAAGAAGAAATTCTTTCCTGGGAGGGTGTTGAGGCCCTGGCACAGGATGCCCAGAGAAGCTGCGGCTGCCGCATCCCTGAAAGTGTCCAAGGCCAGACTGGATGGACCTTGGAGCAACCTGGGCTAGCAGAAGGTGGCCCTGACCATGACAGGGGTTGGAACAAGATGAGCTTTAAGGTCCCTTCCAACCCAATCCGTTCTGTGATGTGGAGGGGAAGCCTGCACTGCCAGCACAGAGCTGCCCTAATACAGCCAGAGCAAAGCACTGAGGAATCCTCCCTCAGCTGGGCATGTGGGTTGCCAGGGAAGTTTCCTGTCCCAGGAGAAACGCTCACTCACCTTTTTACGGAAGATGGGCTTTGTCTGGCCCCCATATCCACTCTGCTTCCGATCATAGCGCCTTTTTCCTGCGGGAAAAAATGGCTCTGGTCAGGCAACAACCTAAGAGATGCTACAAGCACAACTGGCGCTTCCTAAATCCCAGCAGAGCCCAGCCTGTCCCTGCACAGCCCACCAGAATGAGTGCCTCCCTCCTCCAGCAGCCTCACGCTCAGCCCATGGCCACGGCCCTTGTGCTGTCCCCAAAAGTGAAACCTGTCCCTTCTGCAGCCAACAGACAAACAAGGTCAAGGGACTTGATTTATTAAGAGTTCTGTGCAGAGAGAGGTGCTGCACAGTAAATCCTCAAAGCCAGCACAGAAAGGGCCAAAAATATTTACACAGTCCAATTCAGGTGATATTTGCATTATTAAGCCACATCACTACTGGCCAAGCTACCAGTGGATTCACTTTCTTTCACCTCGGCTTGAAGGTACAGCACATTTTAAACTCACAGCCCATGCTCCGTGGGCAGGGCTCTCCCTCGGGCTGGGCAGCCTGGGCTCCAGAGCTGTGCCTTCCCATTACAGCCAGCTAGGTTCACCCAGAGCACTCCCTAATTAAACATTTCTATACGACAACCCTCCGAAACTGGCTCGGGCTGACACGTCCTTAGTATTTTTCCCTTTGACTTATTTTTTTACTTCCCTTTATTGCACACCACATCCTTTAGGCCAAGCTGTCCTCCCCCGCTATACAAATATTCCCGATCTACGCCACCCGTGCAGGGCACACGACACTGGGACCGCACGCAGCTCCCCTTGGCCGCGTCCCGGAGCGAGCCCATCCTTACCCTGCGCGTAGAGCGAGTCCTTCCCCTTCTTGTACTGCGTGACCTTGTGCGGTTGGTGCTTCCCACACTTCTTGCAATAGGTCCGGCGGGTTTTCGGCACGTTCACCTGGAGGAGGAGAGAAGCGGGTCGCTGCGCATACGCCACATCCCGCTCCGAAGGCCCCGCTCCCGCCCTTCCCCTCCCCTCGGGCCCTGCGCTGCCATCCGGGGATGGGGAAGCCCCCGCGCCGGCCTGGCCGCCCACCACGCACCCACCGCAGCGGAGGGAGCCCAGGCCGGCGCAGCCCCGGGGCGGATGGAGGCGGATGGAGCCCGGCCTAGCCCCGGCACTCACCATCTTGGCGGCGGCGGCCCGGAGAGGGGGCGCAGAGCGGAAGCGGAAGTAAATGTGAGCTGGGGACCATAGAGAGGAGCGTGCAGGGAGGGCATAGGGCACGGCGCCCCCTGCCGGTGGGAGGAGAGCAGGGCGGTAGCCATGGAGGGAGGGTGGGTCTGGGACGGGGGGTGTGACTGGGGTGGGGTCCTGTGGGATCTGCCGGGTGCAGGTGATGTCCAGGCGTCTGAAAGATAAATTATGTGTCAATAGAGTTGCCTCGTTAAGGTTTAGAGCTTGACATGTTTCAGTGATCTCAGACCGGGGCGGAAGTCAACAAGGCTCAGGAAGAAGGACGTACCACTGATAGCGGGCACAGCGAATGCAGAATTTAGGACCACAAGAACAGTTGGCAGAACTCTCAAGACAAGGACGTAACCAGCAAAGCTAACTCAGCACCTGTGCTGAATCAGCTCTGAGTGGGTAAGAGAGATTCCAGCATGGGGAGATCACAACACCGACTCACGGACCAGCCACCCAAGGAACCCACTGACGCGAATGAAGAGAAAGACTGAACATGTGGACTAATTAACACACAAACCAAGGGAATCATTTAACACTACAAGACAGAATACTAACGAATGATGTAACCTGTAGCCAATGAACATCAATGTTTTGATTTCCTAAAATGTATCAATGGTGAAAAGTTTTGATAGTCGCTCTGCTGGCTTGGTGAATTTGCCACCAAGATCCCTCTCTGCAGAGAACTGTAAATAAAGCAAATTCCTCAGCTCTGTGTGGGGATCATCCCTGTGCACATCGGGTGAAAGAACCCGTTTGGGACAACACAGGGCTGGTCACCCACCTCAGCCAACGCCTGGCACTGCCCACAGCCCAGGCCAGGCTCTGGCCACGGCCGGTGGCCTGGTGACCCCACGGCGATGGCCCAGCTGCCTGCAGGAGGAAACACAAATGCTGCCTTTGAGTCAGAAACCTAAAAAAGGGGAACCGAAAGGGTGGGGTTGGCCGGCCCCGTCCTTCCTCCCTGCGCACCCTGCCGTCTCTCCCCGTCCCTGCTGCCACAGCCACCCCAACCCGCCGGGGTGGGCGCGGGCAGCGGCGCGGCGAGACCCCGGCTGGCCGGAGCGGCGGCGGGAGGGCTCCGTGAGTATGGAGCCCCGGGAGCCACGGCACAGGGCAGCACAGGGCTGTGGGGTCCTGGGCGCTGTCGGGGCCCCGCTGATGTGGCTGCGGGACAAGCCGGGGTGGCGGGAGGCTCCATGTGGCCTGTGCTGGTGGCCTCACCCCTCTGCTGGGCTCCCTGCGGGCAGGAGAGCCACGCTGGGCACAGGACACATGGTGTGGGTGAGCCAAGCTGGGAGGGCTCTGCCTTGTCCTGCAGCCTGGCCAGCTCCGAGCAGGTGGCATCTGACCCCGGTCACCTGGCCGTGGGGCTACGGGGTGCAGCAGGGCAGGGAGATGGGGTGGGGGTGCCAGGGGCTGCGGGCTGCGCTGGAGAAGGGAATCACAGCAGTGGGTGGGTGCCAGGGACCCCATGGGTGCCCGAGAGCAGGGTTTGGGGTTCTGACAGTGTCTTGGGCCATCCCTCACCCGTGCTTTTTGCAGTGGGCACTGCTGGGGCGCAGCTCTGGGTTTGCCCACAGGTCTCTCCCATGCAGGAGGTTTCCTCCTCTGTCCCTCCCACCCATCATTTTTGACACCCTCTGGGCTCAACCTGAAACATGGGGGCTGTGAAGTTTGTCATTCACAGACACCCTGTCACCCTTCCCTCCGGTCCCTGCCAGCCCCACATCAGCCAGCAGGGGCTCAGCTCCTCGGCAGGAATCAGGCAGCAGCCAGAGCTTGCCTGTGGAGGAGGGATGGCCCCGGGACCATGGTGGGACGCAGCATCCAGTGGCACGAGCAGTGTGTGCCAGACCTGGCGGTGGTCTCAGAGCACGCTGGGCCGAGGTGTGAGCATGGCAGGAAGTCACACTAGCTGGGGGGGGAGGGCACGGGACATGCTTCCACCCACCCACTGTCACTCTGCTGTCACAGCACAGTCACAGCAGTGCTGGCTGCGGGGGCGAGCCCCCTGGGGCACCCACCACGCCAGCGACAGGCAGGGACAGAGCGCGTCTGGTGGCAGTGCTGGGGACAGGGAGGCTGTGCCATGATGGGGCACAACAGCCCTCTGAGGCACTCACTGTCCTCTCCCCTCCGGCAGCTCCATCCGGAGGACACGCTGAGGACGTGTCCCGCCTGCCTGGCACTGCTGGCCATGACCCCGCTGCTGTGACTCCAGGTAAAGCTCCAGGGACCTGGCGCTGCAGCTGGGATGGGCTGGAGCCCAGGGCTGCTCTGCTCAGCCCCTGTGCCTGTGCCAGGGAGGGCAGCGGGAGCCCTCCTGCTCTTGGGACGCAGCACCAGCAGCCACACTTGATAAGCAGGGAAACTGAGGCACAGGGCTACAGGCAGGTTCCGGGGTCACTCTGGGCTCATCCACCACCTTGCCAGCAGTCTGAGGGTCGGGGGCCACACCAGCCACCTGCTGGGACCCTGGATCCCTCCTCCTGAGGCCTCAATCAGCCCACTCAGGCTGCTGGTTTTTCCAAAAGGCTCTGGTGACTAATTTTTTGAAATTGGGGGTTTTTGACCACCCAAACAAGCTGGAAAGCTCTGAGCCATAAGGGCCACAAGGAGGGAAGAGGGAAGCCTGGGAGAGGGGAATCCTGCTTGTCCCCAGCCTCTCTGGGGACAGTGGGGCAGTGTCAGTACCGCAGGGTCTGTGCTGGCAGGCTCTGGGCATTGCCAGCAGATGGGAGGACACCTCTGCTCCTGTCCCCGAGCTGGGGAATGCCCTGGAGAGAGGCACAGCGTGTGGGACCGGGTCCTGGCATCTTTGTTCCCCACCTGGCCCCTGTTGTGAGTGAGCCAATCCCGTCTCCTGTGTGGGGAGAGTTGATGGAATACTCGGCTGGGGAATGGGGGGGCTGAACGCCTGTCTCTGGCCCACCTCTGAGCCTCCCCCCGAAGGAGACGGGCTATGGGGAGCAGGGGAGAAAAACAGCTTCTCCCTGGTTGCTTTCCAAAGCTGTGCTTATAGGAGGAAAAAAGGGAACAAGGTGCGGGTGAAGGGGAAGCAGGGACTGTAGGTGGTCAGGCAGGAGACACGGAGCCGACTCCAGGGGATCACGGCTCAGCAGTGGCCCCACACAGCTCTTACCAGCTCCCCAGACCGCAGTCAGGTGCTGGTCACAGCCCACAGCTCCAGCCACGTGGCTCTGAGGGATGCTGGACCCACCTGGGGGTCACAGTTCCTGGGTACAGCATGGAGGGATGAGGTGAGATGCACAGACTGCTCCAAGAGATGGGCCAGGGCGATTCCCAGCCCCTAAAAGCCGGGCAGCAGTGGGACGCAGGGCTCTCACGTGAGCCCTTTCCTGCCCTGCCCTTCCCCGGAGAGGCTCAGGAGAGCTTCCCTGCGGGCTGGGGGAGGATTTAACCCCCCTGGCTGCTGGCTGGAGGCAGCCCTTCAAGCCTGGCCACTGACAAGTGCTGCTCACAGGGGAGGAAGTGGGGGTTGAGCTTCGTCCCCCCTCTCCTGCAGGCTCCATGGACACGCAGGGCAAGGATGGCTTCGGGGCTGCTCCGTGCTCTCGGCAGCACGGCACTGTGACTTTTCAGGGCCAGGACCTACCCACGGCTTTTTAGGGACCGGCCTCCCGTGGCCAACCCTCGCACGCTGCCAAGTCAGCACGTCCCCAGCACGAAGTGGCTGCGGTGGGGCAGGAGGAAACAGCCCACACAGGCTCACATGCACGGAGCTGGAGGGGAGGAGCGCCTGCGGCGTGTCACAGCTGGCTCCCCGCTCCTCCCTGGGGCTCCCAGCTCCCCCCGTCTCCCTCCTTCTCCAGCTCTCTGTCCATCTGAATATCCTGGGGGCCTCTCCAGCAGGAGTAGGAGCCATCCGGCTGGTGGCTTGGGCTGCAGCCTGCGGTGGGAGAGGGGCCGGGAGAGGTCACATCGCAAACAACCCGCGCTGACCGCCCCACGCACCTCGGGTTCCCCCCGCCGTGGGGGTCCCAGCACCCCCTGTCTGCCCTTGGGGCAAGGGGGAGAGTGCACCTGAGCGAGGTCCAGCAGGTTTTGGGCTGAACAAGCGCTGTGTCGGCGTTGTCTTGCCCACAGCAACCCGGCGAGCACAGCGTGGAGGCGGCCAGGGGTTTGACATGGCCAGTGTCATCCTGGAGAGCATCTTCTTGAAGCGCTCGCAGCAGAAGAAGAAAACGTCTCCCCTCAACTTCAAGAAGCGCCTGTTCCTGCTGACGGAGAGCAAGCTGTCCTACTACGAGTATGACTTTGAGCGGGGGGTGAGTCTGCAGCCACAGGGGCTGCGCCGTGGCAGTGTCCGGGGGTCACCAGCTGTCTGTCCCGTGCCACCACGTAGCCCAAGGGGTGGTTGGACAGGGACAGGGCTTGGTTTGAGTCTCTCCAGGTCTCCCCTTGGTGACCATTTGAACCAAGACTGTCTCTTGCAGCGCCGGGGCAGTAAGAAGGGCTCCGTGGACATTGAGAAGATCACCTGTGTGGAGACAGTGGCACCTGAAAACAACCCTCCCCCTGAGCGACAGGTCCCGGTGAGGAGGGTCCCAGGGTCCCATCTGTGTCCTTGTTCCCTCGCTGGGGGGGTAGGGAGAGTCCCTGGGGTGGTGGCAGCGGGGGACAGCCCTGCTTGGCACGGGGGGCTGTGTCCATACCGTACCAGGGGTCCGGCTTTATGCAGAGCAGGGGGATGCCAAAAGCCCTGGGCTTGCTCCAGGGGAGATGCCAGCAGCTGAGCCACAGGATGCCAGCATCCATCTCTGCCTCTCTCTTCCAGAGGAAAGGGGAGGATTACAACAACATGGAGCAGATCTCAATCATCGAACGGTTCCCCTACCCCTTCCAGGTGAGTCTTCGCTGCACTGCCTTTGCTGGTCCGCTCTGCCTGGTGGCAGGTCCTGAGGGGACAACCCCACAGAGGCCTGGGGTCAAGCGTGGCATCACTGCCCCAGTGCCCAGTGTCACTCAGCTGCCTGGGGACACTCTGCTGCTGTCCACACTGCATGGGGCAGCCAGGTGAGCCTCTCGGAGCCCCGAGGCAGCTCTGCTTAAGATGGAACCCTGCTTCTGAGCTCTGTCCTGCCCCTTTCAGTCCCCTGGCTGATGCTGGAGGGGTGCTGGCTGCTCACTCAGCCCCCAGCCCAGCTGCCTGCCCTGCTGGCACCCAGTGCACCCCCGGCACACCGAAAGTCAGAGAAGGAAGTGGAAAGTCTCGGGGGAGGGGGCTTATTTTTAACCTCTTTGTCACGGTCCCGCGAGCACCGTGCGGGGCCAGCAGACACCGGCAGGGCTTGCTCGGGGTGGCCACAAGGCTCGGCTCCCCCCGTGCCTGCCGTGAGAGCCCTGCCCGCCGTGCTGAGGTGCCTGGTCCCGCAGGTGGTCTATGACGAAGGGCCCCTCTACATCTTCTCCCCGACGGAGGAGCTGCGCAAGCGCTGGATCCATCAGCTGAAGAGCGGTGAGTGTGGGGGCTCTGCGGCTCCCCTGGGAAGCCAACGCGGGCGCTCAGCCGTGCCTGTGCCTGGCCCAGCGTGCCAGGCTGCCAGGGGCTCGCTGGCTCATGGCTACGTATCCATGTCTGAGGAAGAGCGAGCTGCTCCCGCCCGGGGGAGTGGACATCGTCACCCTCTGCAGTACCACAGCTACCTGGCCTGAGGCTCCTTTCCCTCTCACAAACCTGCTCCGAAGTAGCTCGAGCAGGCTCGGAAATTGCTGAGGGCAAGAGGAAATAGCAGATGTGGTCACACAGCTGTGCTGCCTTGGCATGTGAGGGTTGAGTGCTTTAGGAAACACGGACAACAAGCCTGCTGGGAGCCAGGGAGCATCTTTCCCAAACCACCCCGAGCCTTGCTCGGTGGTGCTGAGCTAATGCCCAGCTGTGTGGCTGCTCCCTCCTCGAGCTGGGAGTGTGTTGCAGCAGCACTGTTATGCCAAGGGGCTCGGGCCACCCAAAATCTGCTGGAGCTGCCCGTATGTGCCTCCTGGTGCGTGTGTGTGTGTGTGTGTCTTGCTGTGGCTTTGTGCTGGCAGGGTGAGATTAGCTGCTTGAGTTGACACGGGGAAGTTGGCTGGAGGAGGGCGGAAGAAGGGCAGGCTGATAACGGGGAAGTGGGTTATCTCACGAGAGCCCTGCTGCTCTGCCCCGACAGGCAGCCAGTCCCGTCCCCACTTCACTGCTGAGGGAGGAGGGTTGCTGTGGCAGCTCACGTTAGTGTAAAATCCACAGGGAAAGGAGAGAAAATGCTGGCTTTTTGCTGCCGGGATGTCCTCCTCTTACTCCACCGGAGAAGGGGCTCTCTGCACCCCGTGCAGCTGCTGTGGGCCAGCCCCAGGCTGGGGCAGTGTTTAGGCACATCCAGTTGTCCCCGTAGCCTGGGGAGAAGTATGAGGAAGCTGGTCAGCCTGCCTGGCAAGGGAACGTTCTCCCTGCAAGGGAAGTCGCTGAGCAGGCACAGGGTGGTGGCAGTGCCCTCCTCTCCCCATGGAAAAGCCGGGCACAGCACTGGCCTCCCTCCCCACTTCTGAAAAACAAAAAAGGGCTCAAAAGAGCTGTGAACCATGGGCCAGAGCAGCCTGGATATTTTGGCTGGCAGGAGGGCCAGCTCTTTCTGTGACTGTCTCCATGCTCATGCTCCTTTTCAGAGCTGCTCAATGGCTTAGCTCAGATCCGAGAGCCAAGCCTGGCCCTTCCCTGTGCCACAGGGATTGCACAGCTGCAGCACTGAAACAAGGGTGGTGAGCTGAGGGAAACCTGAACATCAGGGCACAGGGGACAGTAGCACAGCCGAGAGGAAATTATTCAATGCAGCTGACCACCTGCATTCAGGGAGCAGAGAGCTCTTGCAGCAGGCTGGGGACGCAGCCCTGGCTCACACACATCTTCCCTCCTCTGCCGCAGTGATTCGGTACAACAGCGACCTGGTCCAGAAGTACCACCCCTGCTTCTGGATCGATGGCCAGTACCTGTGCTGCTCCCAGACGGCCAAGAACGCCATGGGCTGCCAGATTCTGGAGAGCAGGAATGGCAGTAAGACACCAGGCACCCTCCCACTGCCCCGTCCCCCTGCCCCAGGGACCACCACAGGGGTCTTTGCTCACCTTAGTCCCTCCTCTGTTATGAAGGTTTAAAAGTCGGGCGGTCGCATCGCAAGACGAAGAAGCCCCTTCCCCCAACTCCTGAGGAGGACCAGGTAAAAGCCAATGTCAGGGTTTGCTCCAAGGTGTTGAAGAAAAGGTCTGCCTGGAAAAAGCCAGCATGTTCAATGACTGCTCAGAGATGTACAGGCCAGGACTCTGCTCTGGGGAGGGATGTCAAGATGGGAGAAGGCGATTGAAGCAGGTGATGGAGCCCAAAGGCCTATAGGAAAGCCAAATTATCTCAACCTTGAGGTTTCCTAGGGCAGCTGAGAGATTTAAGCCCAAATGTAGGCTGGACGAGTCACAGGTTAAGCCAAAAGGTAAAGAGAAAAAAACTCATCTTTTGTGGAGATGGGGAAAAATGTTTTGATAAAAAGTCCAGGGAGAGGAAATTGGTGTTCTGGTAGAGATACATGTGGGAGCTGAGACAAACACTGCGCTGACCTTGCCTGAGACCACAGCCCTGCCAGGCCTGGGAAGGGTCCCACGTGCTGTGTGTGCAAGCCTGACCATGTCCCACGCTCTCCCTCCCGCCGTGGGAAGATGGTGATGAAGCCTCTGCCTCCTGAGCCAGCCCCCAGCACAGCAGGGGAGATGAAGAAGGTGGTGGCCCTCTACAACTACGAGCCGATGAACGCACAGGACCTGCAGCTGCAGAAGGGCGAGGAGTACTTCATCCTGGAGGAGAGCCACCTGCCCTGGTGGAAAGCCCTTGACAAGAACGGGTGAGAGTTCCCACTGCCCACGGCCATGGTTCTGCAGTGCTGCCCTGCCCTGGTGCTCAGGCACTGGTGGGCAAACACAGCCCTCTGGCACCCCGAGGGTGAAGACAGGCTGCCTGCCCACCTGTGGGCTGCCCTGGTGAGGAGGGGGAGGAGGCTGGAGCAGGCTGTGGTGTCAGCCCTCCCCAGATGGGTTTGCACCAAAGTTTTGGAGCCCATTTCTACTCAGCCTCCCGGGCCAGGAACATCCTTTCCCCCTGGCCTCCTCCACCGATGTGTGACCAGCCCCTTTTCTCCTGCAGGAGGGAAGGATACATCCCCAGCAACTACGTCACTGAAACCAGAAATTCCCTGGAGATCTTTGAGTAAGAGAGGGCACAGGGACCTGGAGACCTTTTCCATTTGGTTCTGTTATGTTACACAGCCCACGAGCCCAGCCTGGCTGGGTCACTCTCCCTCTTCCACAGCCTCTGGCAGCCTCCAGCCCCAGCAGCCATCCTTGCCCTGCTGTCCTGGGCCAGGGTCAGACTGGGCTGAGGACAGAGGTGGCTGTGGAGATCTCCCTGATGGCTGTGTCCCTGTTGCAGGTGGTACTCAAAGAACATCACTCGGAGCCAAGCGGAGCAACTGCTGAAACAGGAGGTAAGTGTTGCCTCCCGAGGCTGGGTCTGTTCTACACACCAGCCCTCTGTGGGCTGTTCTCACACTGTGTCCAGCACGGGACCAACCCTGGCTTGTGCTGGGAGGGGATTGTTGCACCAACAGCCCCAGGAACGTTCTCTATCCCAACGTGAGCCCCTCCAGACAGCCACTTCAGGAGGTGGCCTCCCATGCAGGGAGTGGAAATAGGGCTCTGACTCGCTGCATCCTCTCCAGCCATGCTGTGATCTTCACTGCCTTTAAGTTTTGCCTGTCACAGTCACACATAGTCCCCACGACCACCCAGTGCCCTTTGCCCTTTCTGCTTTAGGGTAAGGAAGGGGGCTTCGTTGTCCGAGATTCCACCAGCAAGACAGGGAAATACACTGTCTCCGTCTATGCCAAGTCCTCTGCGTAAGTGGCTCTAAGAACAGCTTGTTTCTCCTTCAGAGAGCCCCTTCAGGCACCCCTCACCCTCTGTCTCTCCTCCCCATGGCACTGACCCAATGTTCTCCCTCTCCAGAGACCCCCAAGGCACGATCCGCCACTATGTCGTCTGCTGCACCCCCCAGAACCAGTATTACCTGGCAGAAAAACACCTCTTCAACAGCATCCCAGAGCTTATCACGTACCACCAGCACAACTCTGCAGGTCAGTGGTTGGGAGACAGAGTGAAGCCAGCAGTGTTTTCACTGGCACCACGGTATCCCCACCTTCCTGCGCCGAAGGCAGGAGGCTTCTGTGTTTCCTGCTGGAATGCGGCAGGTAAGCCTGGAGCGGCAATCTCTGCTGCTGTGTTTCAGGGCTCATATCCAGACTGAAGTACCCCGTGTCTCAGCACAAGAAAAGTGCTCCTTCCACAGCTGGCCTTGGCTATGGTAAGCCAGCCCAGGCTACCTCACAGTTCCCTGGTTGCAGCGTTTGTTTCTGCTGGCAGCAACTTTCCCAGGCTGGGATCCTGGCTGTCTCATGGCTCACAGCCTTCCCAGGAACCACTTCCCAACTGCCCTCTGGTGACAGTATTGACCGAAAGACTCCACAAGCTACCTTGCCCCTGTCCCCCGGAGGAACAGGTCTCGGATTTTGTGGGTTTTGTGGATGATTTTTCAGGCAGCAAATGCTTGTGAGCTTTTCTTGGGCTCGCCAGATCAGATGATTGGGAGCACCGTGCAGGGAGGTCACCTGCACCCACATTACACTCACTCTCTCTGTCTTAGGGTCGTGGGAGATCGACCCCAAGGATCTGACCTTCCTGAAGGAACTCGGGACAGGGCAGTTTGGTGTGGTGAAGTACGGGAAATGGAGAGGCCAGTACAACGTTGCTATCAAGATGATCAGGGAAGGCTCCATGTCAGAGGACGAGTTTATTGATGAAGCCAAAGTCATGATGTAAGTGGCGAGCACCGTGCAGCTCAGTGCTGGATGCTCCTTGCCAGAATGGCTGCACTCCTGGGAGGTGAGGAGGGACAGTCTAGGGCAGTCCCATACTCTGCAAAATGCACCCAAGATCCCACTGACTTTGTGCAGATTCCTCGGTGAGGTTTTCCACCGTCAGCTGGGCCAGAAGCATCTTCCCTTCCCAAACTCTCCTTATTCACAGGTGCTTCCTTTGCTGCCTGGCTGTCCAGATGCTCAGAATTGCCTTTGTCCCCAACTCAGGAACCTGTCTCATGAGAAGCTGGTGCAGCTCTACGGGGTCTGCACTAAGCAGCGTCCCATCTTCATCATCACCGAGTACATGGCCAACGGCTGCCTCCTGAACTTCCTGCGGGAAACACGGCAGCGGTTCCAGCCTGCCGAGCTGCTGGAGATGTGCAAGGATGTCTGTGAAGCTATGGAGTACCTGGAATCCAAGCAGTTCCTGCACAGAGACCTGGTAGGGCTATGGCTGCTTTGTTCAGGCAAAATCCCACCGGGGAAATCGCCCCATCATAGATAAACAGGATGCTTGGAGGGCTCTGTTGCTCTCTTTGCTGAGGACTTTGTAGCTTGCCCCAGCCCAGGTGAACTTGCAGGACAAAGTGAGGTGAAGTGTTAGGTGGGTGGGGATGAGAGGAAGTTCACCTTCTACAGGGGGATAGGAGAGGCAAGAGCAGGTAGAAGTAACTGCCACCACCTCTCCATTCACAGGCTGCTCGAAACTGTTTGGTGAATGACCAAGGAATTGTGAAAGTGTCAGATTTTGGTCTTTCCAGGTCTGGTACATATGTCTGTGTCACTTTCCTGTCTCAGTACCCCATCTCCTTCTTCCATCAATTCTACATTTTAGTCTTTGTCCCCACCACCCTCCAGCTCTGCTTTCCCATTGTCTTCCCATTTCATCTGCCTGGCTCAACCTTCCGCCTCTCCAACTTCCACCATCCCTTTCTTACTTCCCCTGGCCCTTTTCCCCCTCTCTTTGCATCTTCTTTCCCCCACCTCTGGTCTCCTGGCTGCAGCTTGCTCTCCACATCCCCTTTTTGCTGTGATTCCACGTCAGCCAATCCCTTCCACAATCCTGACTAACACGCACTTACTGCTGAAACCCACACAGAGTTGCAACCTCCGGCCATTCTGAGCCGCCCATTCCTTTTGGGCTTGGTCAGTTGTGTGGAGGAGCAAAATGTGAGATCCAGGTGAGGCACCCTGACCCATTTTCCTGCTGCAGGTACGTGCTAGATGATGAGTACACAAGCTCCATGGGGTCCAAGTTTCCAGTGCGGTGGTCTCCTCCTGAAGTGCTGCTGTACAGCAAGTTCAGCAGCAAGTCTGACGTCTGGTCCTTTGGTAAGAGCACGGCATCCATGACTTGGAGGTTGGGAACTCCTCTGCAAACCAGGTGCAGGCACAGCTGCTCCCATGCCATCAGCTCTCCCTGCTGTTCCCCCGACAGGAGTCCTGATGTGGGAAGTTTACTCCCTGGGAAAGATGCCTTACGAGAGGTTTAATAACAGCGAGACAACCGAGCACGTCATCCAAGGCCTGCGCCTGTACCGGCCGCAGGCGGCCTCGGAGCGGGTCTACGCCATCATGTACAGCTGCTGGCATGAGGTGAGTGGCTTTCCCCCCTGGTGACACCTCCGGCCACCCTGGCAGGGTGACGGGGCTCCCCGGGGCGTGGCTGGGGCAGACACGGGCTCCAGCCAGGCTCCCCTCTCACCTGGCAGAAGCCTGAGGAGCGCCCCACCTTCACCACGCTGCTGGGCAGCATCCTGGACATCGCCGACGAGGACTGCTGACCGCGGGCACTGCCCGCTGACCCCTGCCCAGCGCTGCCGCTGCCCAGCGGGACAGACCTGCACACCGGGCGGTATCGCGGCACGGTTGTCACGGACACGGCACAGGCGAGCAGGAGCCTGGGGGACCCCCATGGCCGCGCCCACAGCTCCATCACATGCTCAGAGCTTCATCATATCCCCGGAACTCCATCACTGCCCCGGAGCTCCATCACCGCCCCGGGGCTCCATCACATCCCGGAGCTCCATCACATGCTCAGAGCTTCATCATATCCCCGGAACTCCATCACTGCCCCGGAGCTCCATCACCGCCCCGGGGCTCCATCACATCCCGGAGCTCCATCACAT
>VZTI01000694.1:909678-981002 GCA_013397865.1 Struthidea cinerea | reverse complement strand
CGGAAGGGGCGGGCGCGGCACCGGCGGCACGTGAAGGTCGCGGCGCGGCGGCAGCGGGAGGGACCGGGGGGATACCGGGAGCGCCATGGACGCGCCGTCCGCCGCCGGGCTGGGCGGGGCCGACCCCCAGCTTCAGCGCTTCATCGAGGTGGAGACGCAGAAGCAGCGCTTCCAGCAGCTGGTGCACCAGATGACCGAGCTCTGCTGGGTACGGGCGGCGGGCAGGGCCGCCGGCTCCGGTGACCCGGTCGCGATGGTGGGGCAAGGCGGGCTGGGAGGCCGCGCAGACCTTTGTCCCCGGGGGGAGGAGGCTGATGGGGAGAAAATGGAGCCGCCGTGGGAGCAGCCCCAGCTCCGGTGAGCACAGAGCGGGAGGGGCCGGCTCTCCGGGAACGGCGGGGCGGGGAGAGCCACGCGTGGGCAGGGGTCAGATGCGCCCGAGGGGATGAGGGTCCCGAGAGGATCAGGATCCCGAGGTGGGGGGAGACGCCAGCGTGTCCGAGGGCTGGAGATGCCCAGAGGCACGGCCCCGGTGCGGGGTGGAGGGGGGGGGTCGGGCTGCGGTGCCCCCGGGACCAACGGGACCCCGCTGTATGCAGGAGAAGTGCATGGACAAGCCGGGCCCGAAGCTGGACAGCCGGGCTGAGACGTGCTTCGTGAACTGCGTGGAGCGCTTCATCGACACGAGCCAGTTCATCCTGAACCGGCTGGAGCAGACGCAGAAGTCCAAGTCGGCCTTCTCGGAGAGCCTGTCCGACTGAGCCGGACCCAGCCCCCGCCAGGCCAGGCCCTCGCCCATGCCCGCTCCTGGTCGCTCCGCTGCCCGAAGGAGCCAGGATCAGCTGGGGGGGTGGTTAGGATTTAATTAAATGCCAGTCTCGGGGAAGTTGCAGCCAGATGAGAGCCCACAACAGACACACGGACGCTCCACGTCGGGGTGATGTGCTGCTCCCGGCCCCGCGGGCCAGCGGCCACCTTTGTGCCGGGACCCCGGTGCCATGCAGGCAGCATTTGGAATGTGCCCCCTCGGCTGAGCAGAGGGGTGCTGATCCTCGTTCCATGGGTGCTCCCAGCGCTGATGGGAAGCTCGGCTCTGGGTGAGGCCAGCCTGCGGTCGCTGCCTTAAACAGTGCTGCACAAACCAGCCCTGCTGGGCACATCCTCACCTGCCCCCGGGCACCATCGCAGGCCGGGACAGGCACCCTGAGCAAGAAGAGCATGTTGGGAACAGTGATCATCCCAGGCAGTGCCACTGCTGGAAAATACTTTCAGGCTTCCATAGGAAAATCATTCATATGGCCAAGTGACCAATTTTCACACTGCAGCACAACTCTGTCGATGCTGACTTGCTCCATTAACTGCTTTCCCTGGGCACATGTAATAAATATTAACTGGGTCAATTTTTAATATGAGATTCTCCTTTGTTCAGGTAGATCACTGCAGAGAATGGAAAATCTGGCCTTCTTGTCACTCCCCCTTCTCAGTGATCCTATTTATGGCAGAGTTAGTAGGAAGGGGGCATAACTGTCTTTTGGCTAGAAGGCCTTTTCTGAATTGTGATTTGTTGCTCAATTGATCTAGTCCCATGAATCAGACTTGTTTCTGGGAGAGGCTGTGGCCTTTCCTCTTCTTCCCCAAAAGGTTAACAGCTCCTGCTGTTCTCGAGAGTCACTTCTTTAGAGAGACTAAATGCAAGGAATAACTAACCTGCTGCTTTATAACCTCTTGCACCTTTGCCTGTGGAGGTCACTGGCGGGAGGCCTGTGGGTGTGTCTTCTGGACCTCTGTCCCCAGGACACAAAGAGGAGCTTCAAACTGGAAAAACAACCAACTACTGATCGGCTCTCTGGGAAGGCAGCAGCATTTCAGCACTGTTCATATGCTGCAGGGCTCTGGGAAGCCTGGAGTAACACTGACAGTGGTCTGGAGCTCTACACAGGAGCCTGGTAAAGCAGTTCTGCACACAACCCATTGCAGGGGCTGCTGGACAGAGCATGTGAGCTCCTAACGTGGGTGGCTTGTAGCCAGCAGCCTTCCTGGGAACAAACTCAGGATGTGTTCAACAGCTATGCAGATGTAAACCCATGTCGGTGAGGACACGGCTGTCTAGTTATCTTTCAGATACTTACCTCAGTAGCTAAGGACTAGGTTCCCTGAGTAGGTGATTCCCTCTCCTGTCCTAACTTGAGTTTCCCTGGAGCACTCACAGAGTTCTTCCTACCCCTGTGATCCTCCACGCCTTCCGGTGCTGGCCCAGCTCTTGGTATAAATGTATCACTCGCCACTTGGTAACTGAACAGATCAGTTTTTAATAGAATACAGGAAGCTTCATCAACCTGCACAGCAGACATTGCATGAAGAGGTTGGTCCCTCTGTAAGAGCCACAGCAGCCTGTGGCAGCACCACTGAAGTTTCCCAGTTTGGGCTGTGTTCTGTTTTTGGATGTGAATCTGTAAATAAATTCTAGCAGAGTGAGCAAAACTAAGTACTTGACAGAGGAATTTTTGCATTAATACTCTCTGTGTGTCACCTTTAAAGCCAGACATCCGTCTTCTCTCTGCATAACCTTAGCACCATGTTAGATCATTTTGTAACTGTTAATTCTGGTTTTAAAAAACACTGTGAGCCTCCCCGAATGTGTGATCTGCCACAGAGTCAGGGTTAGCACCGTGTTAGTGCTGCAGGCCTCTCTGCACAGCCAGGGTCTGGGTCCTAACGAGGGCAGATCAATTCTTCACATAAAAGAACAGTGAAGAAGCACAGGATGCCAGGACCTGGGCAGTTCCCAGGGCTCCTGTCTGTGGCCACAGGAGGCTGCTGGCCCTGTCAGCCTCCTGTCAGTGTGGTGGTGCCTGGGGCAGGCAGAGGGTAACTCACAGCTCCTGCTCCTGCAGCAGCATGTTCAGCCTTGCAGTGGGAGCAGGAAGCCAGCAGTTCAGACGCTTCCTCACCTGCTTTCACTTCTCCTCCTCCTCCTCCTCCGCACTCTGAGAGCCCTTGTCCTCCGAGGGCAGCAGAGGCTGGTGCTGACAGAACTGATGTCTGTCTGCCCTGCCTGGCTGCAGGAAGAGGGGCAGGAGGTTGGGGGTGAAGGGCATGTCCCTGAAGGCGTGCAGGAGGAAGATGCCGGACACGATGGTGAGGAAGCCGCTGATGGAGCCAATGATGTTGTCCAGCACCATGTGCTGCCACTCCTTGAAGAGGATGGCCGAGCACATCATGACTGCTGTGGTGAACAGCACGTAGTAAATGGGTGTGACCACAGAGGTGTTGAAAATGTCCAGGGCTTTGTTCAGGTAGTTGATCTGGATGCTGATGCAGATCACCAGGCACACCAGGAGCACCCAGCCCAGGGGTTCTTTCAGGACTGGCTTCCCAGAGAACAATTCTTTCAGGGCAATCCCCAGGCCTTTGACACAGGATACGGACAGTGAGCCAATGGCGGAGCAGACCAAAACATAAACCAGGACATTGCTCTGTCCATAACG
Source organism: Struthidea cinerea (assembly GCA_013397865.1). NCBI lineage: Eukaryota > Metazoa > Chordata > Aves > Passeriformes > Corcoracidae > Struthidea > Struthidea cinerea. The sequence continues at coordinate 977,514 of VZTI01000694.1, read as the reverse complement.
GGGTCCAGCCACAAAGATGAGCAGAAGGGAGCTCACCAGGACACACACAGCAAATACAATGAATCCTTGGGGAAAGAAAAATTCAAGAGCTCCATCAGAACACAGCAGCAGCACCAGTGACAGATGCAAATGAACAGCAAGTAGAGGACAAGCAGGTAGTTGCCCCATCAGCCTTTCTGGCCTCCATCTGAAGGGACCAGGGTTGGGAAGCCTGAGCAAAGCTGCAGAGACAGCAGCAGCTCCTTACAGTGTGATCACAAGTCAGGCTGTTGGGGATACAGCCTGTGCTGGGAAGGGCAGGGGCACAGCCAGGGGCAGGGGCACAGCCAGGCTCCACAGCAGTAACAAAGGTGGGGGGCTTTTGACCAGTCCAGCAGGAGGCCCAGGAGGGTGGCAGAAGGCTTGGGAAGCCATGGCTGAACTCTGCAGACTGTGGTGGGATAAAAAGGGAAGCGCCACGTCAGGAATGCCCTGCCAGCGCTCCCCCTAATGAGCAGCAACATCTGCCTGTTACTCTGCTTTGCTCTTCTCCCTGTGCTTCCTTCCTCCATCTCTTGTAGCTTATTCTGCCATTTGTGCCATTCCCACATCATATCCTTGCAACTTGATTAATCCTCTAACATAAATACCAGGACTACCTGATCTTGGGCATAACTCCTTGAATCACTCGTTTATCTGCCTGAATTTCTTCCTCTGTCTTCTCTCAGCCACACCCTGCCACCCTTGTGAACAGGAATTCCCTCTGCAATTCCTGGCGCTGCCACAGGCCAATTCCTTCTGCTGAGAGCTGCATTTATTCCCCTGCTCCTCGCTTTTTGCATCTATACTTCACAGACAGTAAAAAAACCAGCCCACTTGGTAACTGTTAATGATTCCAGTGGGGTGTGCAGAACAAGAAACAGCTCAGTTACCATTTAGTTCAGTCCTTTCCATTCTATCCAAGTTGAATCTCCCCTTCTACTGTCAACAGCCTGAAGCCAACAGGAAATCTTTTATTTTAGTACCTGGGTCTTTGAGCTTCTCTGCCATTGACTCCAGGCTGGAAACCTCTTCTTCCTGAGGAGCATGGATCACCATCACAGTGGAGCCCAGGATACTCAGGATGCAGCCAATCTTCCCATGAAGGTTCAGCTGCTCATTCAAGAAGATGGAAGACAGAACTGCACTGAAAGAGAGCAAAAAAAAAAAAAAACAAAACACATCCAAAACCAGTTAGGACAAGAAATGGATACCTGAGGGAAGAGAGCAGAGCAACTGCTTTCATCACTAAGGGCTGGTAGGTGAAGTGAGGGTGTTTCTGAGGCTGCTTACCTAACAAGGACGCTTAGAGCACCCAGAGGAGTTACCAGTGTTGCAGGGGCAAAGGCATAGGCAGCGAAATTTGCGGCTTCTCCAACTCCCACTGCAAGAGAAACTCCTGTGAGCATCAAAGTAGGAGCAACTCACCATTCTACAAGTTTGAGTGTAGTCGGAAAAGCCTCAGTTTTCTCCTGAGCATCCTGTTTCTCTGAGGTATGTTGAGCAACCAGGGAAGAACAGCACCAGCAAGAAGAAGCAGAAGCCCCACACAGGTTCTCTTGGGAAGAGAAGGCTCAGTGTTATGCACAGTGATCCTTAGTCACATGTGCCTCGACAGTGAGCAGCACCCACAGGAAAGTATTTCCATAATTTCCACAAAGCTGAAATGCATCTGTCCTTCTCCTGGAACCCCTTTTACAGCTTTTTAAAGGGTAAATCGAGTACAGTTGGTTCTTAACGTTGAAAAGTGTAAAGTAAAGCTGCTGAAATTGCTGTAGCACTAAACCCACGGTGCTGGATGTCCCTTTATCATTACATCCTCAGGGCACGCCACTTCAAAAGCACTTAACCCAGCCCAGCTAACCAGCTCCTCAGCTCCTGCTTAGCAGAGAAACCTGGTAATGCATGAGACTTTAGAATAGTTTAGTTACAACTATATCAACATCATCATCAGAAACTTGGATAAAACTCAAGCAGTCAAACAGTAATGGTAATAATAAAGCATGAAACCGACTGGAAACAACCACAAACATGCAGTCAAAAGACAAGGCTCTGGGGTGACCTAATTGTGGCCTTCCAGTATGTGAAGGGAGCCTACAAGAAAGATGGAGAGAGACTTTTTACAAGGGCATGTAGTGACAGGACAAGGGGGAATGGGTTAGAACTGAAAGAAAGTAGGTTTAAATAAGATAGCAGGAAGAAATTCTTCCCTGTGAGGGTGGTGGAGCACTGGAACAGCACTGCCCAGAGAAGCTGTGGCTGATCCATCCCTGGAAGCGTTCAAGGCCAGGTTGGACGGGGCTTGGAGCAACCTGGGATACTGGGTGTTCCTATAGGAGGGAGTTGGAACGAGATGATCTTTAAGGTCTCCACCAACCCAAACCATTCCGTGATCCTATGCTAAGTGTGCCTTACCACAGTCCGAGCGCGGTACTTACTGCACAGCAGCCCTGCCCACCAAAGCCACTCTCGCAGGTACGCGTGCCCTCCTTGCCCTGAGTGCGGAGGAAATAAACGAGAAACCTCAGACGAAGCCAAACAAAACTCTCGCCACGACCCTCGGGGGAGCCAGCGGGAGCAGCGGCCCGGGAGCGGCCGTACCTGCCCTGGCGCGGCCGCGGCCGCACAGCCGGAGCAGCCCCTTCTTCTTCAGGACGAAGCTGCCGCCGATGAAGACGCTGGAGGCCAGGGCCAGCCCCAGCCCCGCGCCGAACCCGGCCCCCATGGCCACCGGCACCTGCCCGGAGGAGCGGAGAGGGAGCGGGACTGGAACGGCGAGGGAGCGGAAGGGGCGGCGCGCCGGGCTCACCAACCGCGGGGCGGGCGGGGCCGGGACCGGGACCGGGAGCGGGACCGGGGGAGGCTCTGGCAGCCGTCCTGGGCTGGGGTCTCCGTGCAGGAGCCTTGCCGAGGGCGAGGTAACCGCGTGTTGCTGGCAGAGCTGGAGGAGGCAGGATGAGCAAGGGCAAGGACGATGCTCCGCACGAGCTCGAGAGCCAGTTCGTGCTGCGGCTGCCGCCGGTAAGAGCTCGGTCCTTCATCCCCCCGCGGTCCCGCCGGGTTACACCGAGCCCAGCACCGCCTGCGGGAGGGGTTAACACGGCAGTGGGGAAGCTGCGGGGCCGGGAAGGGATGTGGAAGCAGGCTGGGCGCTTTGAGGCCTTGGGTAGCCCATTCCCACCCTTGTGAATGGATTTTCCACGGCGTCCCCTAAAGAAGTGCTCCTGACACACAGAGCAGCAGGCTCAGAGGCAACGAGAGGATTTGGGAGGACGTTTCTGTAAGGGTAGAGTTTTAACAAGTACTGGCTCTTTAGTTGCTGTGGCTATAAGTGCCCTTGTTGCTGTTTGTTAGGTGCTCAAAGATGAGACTCTCTTTTTCTGGTGCCCAGCGACAGGGTGATAAACTAAAGCACAAGAGGTTCCACCTCAATATGAGGAAGAACTTCTTTCCATTGAGAGTGGCAGAACACTGAAACAGCTGGCCAGGGAGGTTGTGGAATCTCCCTCTCTGGGACAACCCAAACCCACCCGGACACCTTCCTGTGTCACCTGCTCTGGGTGACCCTGCCTTGTCAGGGGGGTTGGACTGGATGATCTCTTCTTCCAACCCCAGTTATTCCGGAATTCTGTGAGACTGTGTCCTGCTGAGACCACAAGGGCTTGGTGAGGGGAGCTATAACTCCCCGCAGTGCTGTGGAGCTCTGGCAGGTGTCTCTGTCAGGGACCTCACACCACTGTCACAGCTGTGTCGTGCCAGGGGTACGGAGAGCACCGGGAATAGCAGAGCCACAGGGTTAACGTGGTGTTGGGAGGAGGGTGCAGTTCACCACGGCTCTTGCAGTTGCTGTCCAGCATGCTGTCCATTTAAACACCAGGATGGCAGGTGTTTAAAGCTGGGTAGGTTGGGCAGAAGCCTTTGGTAATTCTTGGAGGAAGCACACCCGCTCCTGAAGAATTCCCTTCTCAGGAATATGCCTCCACCGTGCGGCGAGCGGTCCAGTCCGGGAATGTCAACCTGAAGGACAGGCTCACCATTGAACTGCATGGTGAGTGAGCAGGACCAGGGCATCTGGTCCAGGCACCTCGTGCGTGTCCACAGGTGAAGCTGTGCCACGTGCATGTGTTGTCCTGTGCAGTTCTGCTGCCCAGGGCTGTATTGCCCGGGGTGGCTGTTGAGCCACAGCACTGACCTGTCCCCTGGCTCTCCCCAGCGGACGGGCGCCATGGGATTGTCCGTGTGGACCGGGTGCCACTGGCAGCCAAGCTGGTGGATCTGCCCTGCATCATCGAGAGCTTAAAAACCATTGACAAGAAAACCTTCTACAAGACAGCAGATATTTGCCAGGTAGGAGCTGTCCTTCTCTTCTGCACAAACAGCTTAATTTGTTGCTCTGCTCTCCAGGAAAACCCTTGTACGCTTTGGCAACTGGACACCCAGTATAACACGGGTGTATACATTATTCCTATATCTCACAGTATTAGCAGTTTTAAATTCCCCATTCCACTTGGTGTTTAGAAACCTCATTCCTAAAGCTTCTAAAGTGAAATGTGATTGTCCTTGTGACAGCTTAACTGCTGCTGTGTCCAGCTGAGCTGGGGGTGAAACTGTGTTTCCCACACCCTGAGCCCCTGAATCCCTTTGGCTCACAACGTTCAGTGGGCAGTCACTGTTCCCTTGTGTGGGGATTGCAGATGCTCGTTTGCACTGTGGATGGTGATCTCTACCCACCTTTGGAGGAGCAAACCGTGAGCACTGACCCCAAGGCAAACAAGAAGAAGGACAAGGACAGAGAGAAGAAATTCATATGGAACCACGGCAGTGAGTAGAGGCTGTGCCAAGCCCCTCCAGCCAGTACCCCACATCTGAGCAGGGTGCTCACAGCTGCCAGGCACTGCCTGTGCTGCTGCTCCTTTCCAGGGCTCTCTCTGTTGCTGAAGGGATCTTCTCTCTTCTGACGCGTGCTTCTCTCACTGAGCCGTCTGCCTGATGCATGAAATCTGTTCCCTCTATCACAGTCACTCTTCCCCTGAAAAATGTACGGAAGCGGCGATTCCGGAAGACAGCCAAGAAGAAGGTGAGTTGCTTCTCACACAGATGTGGATGAAATACCCAAGGGACAGGAAGGCAGAGGCATTAGAGCTGTGACTGACTGGTCCAGAAGCCATGTGTTCTCTTAATACTTGTTCACATTTCCTTGCCCAAGATGAGGGTGAGGGGAGTGTAATAGATTTAAACACTTCTTTGGGTGCTTCCTCTGTATTTTCCAAGATGCTCCTGAGAGGAAAATCCTCTGTGCAGAGTACTGCTGGACGTCACTCCTGTGGCTGCCTTGCCACAGCACATCTCCTCCTGCTCATAGAGAAGAAAGGAAGAAAGACTCACATGGAAATGAGGCTTCACTCATTCCTGCTTTCCCAGCTTAAATCTTCTCTTTATGCATGGCCCATTCCCTTCCCCAAATAGTACCACTGTCACTTCAGCCGGGGGAGTGACAACAGATGGAGCTCAGAGATTGTCTCTGTGCATACGCACAAGCCAGGCAAGGTGTTGGGGAGATGCAGCACCCTGAGGCTGGGAAGACTTGTTCTTCTCTCCTTTGCAGTTTCTGAGAACAGGATTGAGTGTGATTCTGCATGACATTTGGGAAACAAATTACTTGAGACTCTCTTGTAGCCCACAGGAGAGATTTGATATCACTGCAGTAAAATTCCTGACTAATTTAAAAGTGAAAAAACAAAGCCTTCTTTTGAGTGGGATGGGAAGGAGTTGAGCTGAGTTGACCATCAACACCTCAAGGACTTTCTGCATAAGCACAGAAAGTCTTACAAAATAAGTGGTATAAGCAGAAAAGTGAGAGCACTCAACCTACCAAGGTACAAAAAAGAGGGATTGTTTTTTGGGGGGGTGCATAAATTACTTCACGGTTAAATATGAGCAAATGCTGAGCAGAAAGCAGAAGATAAGAAAGCCTTGAAACAGTGCTCTATCCAGAGGTGGAGGCTTGGAGTTGGCCAGCACCAGCAGCATGCACAAGGCATTTAACAGTGTCTCTGTTCTCTTTCCCCGCTCTGGCCCAGTATATCGAGTCTCCTGATGTGGAAAAAGAGGTGAAGCGTCTCCTGAGCACCGATGCTGAAGCTGTCAGTGTCCGTATCCTTTTAGTGGGAAAAAAGCTCAAGAGTAGGGCAGGACATGTGTGTGACCTGGGGGTTCTGGAAGGAACAAGTTGAGCTTTGCGTGGGTGTGGGACACTGGGAGATAAACACACAAGAGGCACTGAAGCTTTGGAGCTTCATCTTTGCCTTGTTCAAAGCTTATTGCTTCCTCAAGATGGCCTTTCTTGTGGGCTGTACTGCTGTACTGAGCAGGAGCTGAAATAGTAGAGGTCATCAAAAAAGAGGTCTGGGATGTTTCACCCTGGGTATCCATAGGTACAAGGCCAGACTGGTTGAAGTGGCAGCAATCTGCCATTTTTAGCCTCTTCCATCACACTGCATCTTTCACGTTCCTCTTTTTCCCTTGACTCACCTGTTCCTGCTGTCAGGCTGGGAAGTCATTGCTGAAGATGAAACAAAAGAAGTGGACAACCATGGTTCACTCACCAGCCTGGACATCTCCTCCCCAGGGATGTCAGGGCATAAGCAAGGCCATGGCTCCTCAGGTGCAGTGGGGAAGGCTGTTTTCTTTCTAGATGTGGTCCCTGGCAGGCAATGGGCACTGGCAGGTCATCAGCTGTGTTTTAACTCTTTTGCCCCCACCTAGAACACGATGAACTGCGGGAGATATTTAATGATATCAGCAGCAGCAGCGAGGATGAAGATGAGAGGGATCATCATGATGATGAAGACCTGAACATCATGGACACTGAGGAAGACTTGGAGAGACAACTGCAGGACAAGCTGAATGAGTCTGATGGGCAGCAGCAGGAGAATGAGGGGTCCAACCAGATCGGTTAGTGGCCAGCAGAGCATGGCAGAATTGTTGGGATGCCAGGCAGGTTGTGCTTCTCAGCTCTGCTGCTGCTGCTCTGGGCCTGAGCTCACTCTCCCTTCCAGCCATGGGCATCCAGAAACAGATTGACAACCTGAAAAGTAAACTCCAGGAAACTCAAGACAGGAGGAAGCGCCAGGAAGATCTCATCATGAAAGTGGAGAACCTTGCCCTCAAGGTGAGAGCTCTCCTGGGGTCTCTCCAAACCTGCTTAACACTGGCTCGCCATTAGATCCAGCAGGCTGCTTTGGAGAAGCCAGGAGCCTTTGCCTGCTGGGTTAAAAATAGCTGTGGTGTGGCCATGCACACTGCAGCATTTCCCCATGGAGGCAAAGCAATCTGTGAAACTGGAGGAGATAAGGGGGTGGTTGTCACAGCACCATTTGACACATCGTAGCAGCACCCATTCTGTTGAGAATGCGCTGGTAGCTGTGGTCTCCACGCTTGTCTCTGCAGACCCGTCTCCAGGCCGTGCTGGATGAGTTCAAGCAGCAGGAAGAGCGTGAGAAACAGCAGGTGAGGAAGCTCCCACAGTGGAGTGGGAGGTACTGTGGGGAACAACACGGTTCTAGGCTTGGCCTGACGGAGTTCCCTGAATCTTCTGCCACAGCAGCTGCTGCGGACTCCAGTGTTACAGGTCAGGTGGGGTTGTACCTCATCTGTAGTTGCATGGAGCTTCCCAAGGCAGAAGGAGATACAAGGAGTAGGGTTGACTGCAGCTTTCCTTCTGGAGGAGCCAAAACATGTCCAGTCAGCAGCCCAGAGCTGCCAGGATTGCTGCCTGGGGTAAAACATGTCACACAAACCTGTTAGCACCCATGTACAAGGAAGGCAGTGGCTGTAGGGTTGTGGCAGATTTCCTGCCTGGGCAGCTTTGTTCCAGCCAGGTACCAGGACAGGAGGTTCTCACTCTCAGATCCCTGTGGGCAGTGCCAGTTCTGTCCCAGAGGAGCCCAAGCACAGCTCCAGGCAGTGCACAGGCAGAGCAGCCACTGGTGTGGGTAGAAGATGTGCAGGAACACAAAAGTGCTGGGGCTGCCCGGAGTCCCAGATGGGCCTTACTGTAACGTATCACTCCCTCTTCCCAGATGGCATCCCTGCAGGAGCAGCTGGAGTCCCTCATGGAGAAGTGAGGAGTGGGCCTGGGTCTTTGTGAGCAGAGCTGGAAGTGGTGGTCACCTGCCATGCTGAAGTCTTTGCTTTAGTCACACACTTCTGCTGCCAGATGTGCTGCTGGGCAGTGGTAGAGGGTCCATGTCCAGAGCTGATTTCACATCCACTGTGCTGGGTTTGGCTGGTGGAGCTAAAGAATTGGACTGTGGCTGTGAGAGCAGCCAAAACTACAGATTTACTGTAAATAGTCAGCACTGGCCTCCCCGGGACAGCACGGTGCTGGTTTCTGCATCTTACTGAGCCTTGAGCTTGATGGGCTATGGCCTGGTAGGAGTTTGTTCTTGAGGAATGCTTATATCTGCAAACCAAACTCAATAAACTTTCCTTTTTAACCCTGGTCTTTTCCTTTGTGGTTTCCCAAGCACCCAGCCCCTGGCAGGGAGCCGCGCCTGGGCACCTTTGGTGGGGCACTGCTGGGCTCCTTCCCCAAAGTGCTCGTGGTGGAGCTGGGTCAAAAGTGCTGTCGCTCAGTGGGAGGAACAAGGCCCTCCTGATCAGGGAGTTCCTGTAATTCCTCACAGCCTATGCAGGCAAATCCCAGATTAACCTGACAGGGTGGGAAGAGGATTAGGAGGGCGGTTACAGAAAGCAACGGAGGACACCGGGGGCTTCAGCAAGTGTGTGCTAGGTGGGGACGCCCCTCTCACAACCCAAGGGCAGGGGAAGAAGGCTCTGCCCCAGCACAGAGAGGAAAAGGTCAGCAGGAGCCCTGGAAGACGATGCGTATGCCTAGATAGTGAAGAAAGAGACACCTAAGGAAGACGTGGAGCTCTAGAAGGGCCAGAGCGTGCTGGGGTGTGTGTGATCTGTGAGCAGCCATGGAGGAAACCTACCTGCTGAACGTGGAAGGGGTCAAAAAGAAGATTCTGCACGGAGGCCGAGGGGAGCTGCCAAAGTTGCAGGATGGGAGCAAGGTGAGTTGTCTGGGTTGTTGCTCCTCCAGAGCCCTGGGAGAGGGAGTGGGTCTGACATCCCTGCCCATCATGGTTCACAAGCCCAGCTCCAGGTCTGGGGAACAGGGAGAGCCCTCACAACAGGGGTGCAGGAGGGGCTGGTTTGGGCACAGGCAGCCACACTTCTCACAGTGACAGCTGGCAGTGCCCACGGCCTCGCCTTGCACTGGGCCTGTGACATCTCCTCCCCATGGCGCCATTAGAGCTCAGCAGCCCCCTGGGTTGCCGAAATCTGCCTTTCCTGCCATGTGCCAAGCAGGAGCGAGATGGGCCAAGGGGTTGCTCCTGGGAGATTCCCCAGCCTTTGATCACTGTGGGTTCCACCAGGTCCTGGTGCACACTCTAAGAGCACTCTGGGTTATAAAGGGGGATCCATGGGGAGAAGCAAGACATAGCATAGATTCATGTTAAGAGATTCAACCATCTGCTTGCTGTCTTAAGTGAGCAAGAGGCACAATCTCCTGCTGTGGAGAGAGAGCTGCCAGTCAGACCAGCACAGTGCTAGGAACAGGCTTGACCCCACAGCTGAGGTCATCATGGCTACTGAGGGGACTCTGACCACTGGGCTCTCTCTGGGGCAGTTCACCTTCCACTTCCAGACGCTGAAGGATGACTTTGAGCGGACGGTGATCGATGACAGCCGGGAAGCTGGCATGCCCATGGAGATCATCGTGGGCAAGATGTTCAAGCTGGAGATCTGGGAGACGCTGCTCAGCTCCATGAGGATTGGGGAGGTGGCAGAGTTCTGGTGCGACATCATTGTGAGTGAGGGGCCCCTAGACGCCCACTTCCCCCCTTCCTGCAGAGCCAGGGCACAGGACCATGCATCCCAGAGATGCTCCAGCCTTGTCTGGTGCAAACACGGGGTGTCACTTGGCCTCAGCACCAGGGGGGCTGCTCCAGACAAGGGGGTGCAGATGGCCCCTCAGGGCTGAGCGGGGTGCTCCCCCTCCTTGCAGCACACAGGCATGTATGCCCTGGTCTCCAGGGGCATGCGGAGGATCGCGGAGGGACAGGACCCCCTGGAAGGCCAGAAGCACCGCTGCGGCATGGGCAACATGTTTGATTACCACAGCACGGGCTACGATGACCTGGATGAGCTGCAGCGGACGCCACAGCCTCTCATCTTCATCATGGAGCTGTTCCGGGTAAGGGGGACAGCTGGCGGGGATGGCTGCCAGAGCGGGAACAGCTGGGACAGGCCGCTCAGCTCCTCCTACCCGTGCAGGTGGAGGACCCCTCGGCATACAAACGTGACACCTGGGCCATGAGCAAGGAGGAGAAGCTGGCAGCAGTGCCCGTGCTGCACAGCGAGGGCAACCGCCTCGTCCTGCGCAGGGAGTTCGCGCAGGCGGCGGCCAAGTACCAGGAGGCTGTCATCTGCCTCAGGAACCTCCAGGCCAAGGTGAGCAGGACCAACACCTCCCCAACCCTGCCTGGGTCACCCCTCAGAGTGCTTCCCTGGGTGCTTTGGGTGCCTGGGATGGGGTGGACACAGCCATGAACGGCCCTGTGTTGCTCGCGGGGCAGGAGAAGCCATGGGAGGATGGCTGGCTGAAGCTGGAGAGCCTGGTCACGCCGCTGGTGCTCAACTACTGCCAGTGCCAGCTGGAGCTTGGCGAGTACTACGAGGTGCTGGAGCACACCACGGAGCTCCTCCAGAAGCACAATGGTACCTGTGCCCTGCATCCCAACCCCTGCTGGCCCCATGGCTCCCTGGGACTCCGTCCTCTGAATCCCCCATCCGTGACAATGCTCATCCCGTGTCCCCCTGCCTGTCATAGTACCCGCGTCATCTGGAGCCCCATGTCCCAGTCCTCCCTGCCCATGACAGTGCTCATGCCCTTGGTTTCCCCTGCCCACAATGTCCCCCCACCCACCACACCACACTTCCCCTTTCCACAAGGATCCCTGCCCTCCCTGTGCCCTGCTGCCCGCAGTCTCTCTGCCCTCCTTATAGGTGTGTCCACCCCACAGCCCACTTTTGCGTGTGCTTCATGTCCCCTGGTCCCCAGGGTCTCCAGCCCCTGTGGCTGGTGTCCCTGAGCTGCAGGACCCCCACTGGGGGCTTTTCTCTCCCGGCAGACAACGCCAAGGCCTATTTCAAGCGGGCGAAGGCCCACGCTGCTGTCTGGAACGAGCGGGAGGCGCGGGAGGACTTCCAGCGTGTGGCTCACCTCGACCCCTCCATGGCGGCTGCGGTGAAGAAGGAGCTGAAGCAGCTGGGGGAGAGGATGAGGAAGAAGCACGTGGAGGATCGGAAGCGCTACCAGGGCCTCTTCCAGTCGTCCCAGGGCCTGAAGGCCCGTGAGGGGCGGGAGAGCAGGGAGGTGGGCGATGGGGCACCTCAGGGTGAGGCTGGGGTCCGGGACAGCCCTGGGCAGGGGGAGCAGGGTGCTGAGACTGAAGTAACAGGACAACCAGGGGCTCCCCAAGCAGAACAAGGGAGCCCCAGGGCTGGGGGTGAAGGGGCAGCACCAGGAGGAGAAGAAGCCCGGGGAGAGCCTGTGGGAGAAGAGGTGGGAGGGAGGGATCGGACAGCAGTGGGGGAAGAAGTAAACCTGGGCACCTGTGGGGCAAAGCCAGAGAGCCTGGGAACAGAGGAGGAAGATGAGAAAGAGGAGGAGAGGGAAGAGGAAGAAGAGGAGGAAGAAAAGGAAGCAAAAGAGGAGAGCAAAGAGGAAAAGGTGGAGAGGGGGGCAGAGGAAGAAGATGAGAAATTAGAAGAGGGTGAAGAAGCAGAGAAGGAAGCAGAAAAGGAAGCAGAAAAGGAAGCAGAAAAGGAAGCAGAAAAGGAAGCAGAAAAGGAAGAAGAAGAGGAAGAAGAAGAGGAAGAAGAAGAGGAGAGGGAGGAGGAGGCAGAAGCAAAAGGGAAAGTGGAGAAGGACAAAGAGAAAGAGAGTCTGCCAGCAAAAATGGAAAAGCCTGAAGCAGGGCAATGTGGGACAATAGGGGAGACGAAGGCAGCAGGGCTAGTGCAGGGGTTGGAGCAAGGAGCCAGTGGAGCAGAGGGAGCTGGCACAGGGAGTGAGGCCCAGGCTCAGCCAGAGAGAACCCCAGAGCTGGGGGCTCCCAGCGAGGGGCTGGGTTCAGCTGAGGGGCTCCCAGAGCCAGAGGATAAAACATCCGGGGAGGCTCTGGAAGAGGTGAGCTGCAGGGAGCAAGGAGCAGGCAGTGAACCAGAAAATTCTGGGGAAGGCAACATCCCGCCAGAAAGCTTCACCCCTGGGGAAGATGAGGAGCTGGGTGGAGGGCCAGAAATACCCCCCTGCCCCATAGCAGCCAGAGAAGGGGGTGCTGCACCCCTGGAGCAGTGCAGCAAAGAGCAGGGCCATGACCAGCCCTGAGCAGGCTCAGTCACCCCTGCTTGGCGGAACAACTGCCAGGCCACTGACAAAAAGGCACGGCACAGCCAGCAGGGCTCCTGTACCCTGAGAGGGAGCCCCGGGGCTGGGGACTGGCCCAGCAGAAGAAGAAGAACGATGCTGTCCTCACCCTGCCACCGCCGGGCCCACCAGCCCCGCTACAGCATCCCTGCCCCGACTCCTCGGCTCCAGCGCCTTTCAGCCGGGCGCCACCGAGCTTCCCTGGCTGAGAAATAAAAGCTCTTCCCTGGCACCGTGGGCTGGATTTGTTCCTGAACGTGACCAGCTTCCCTGATGACATTCCACACCTCCCGCTTCGCCCTGGAGCCCGTGGCACAGGGATGGGGCAGTCTGTGCTACTCTTGAGAAGGGGTGGTTAAGGACGCTGCATTTCACCCCTCTGAAGCTCCTGAATCTCTCCTGGCATGAGTGTCCCCAAACTTCCCTGCAGTGGCACCGTGTCAGGCCTTTTCCCAGCACTGCCAGCCCTTCCAGGCAGGGGTGAGAGCAGGTCCAGCCCAAAAGTTGTCTGTCCTGGGCAGGCTTCACCATCAGCCAAGTCTGGGCAGTGGAGAGGGCCCGAGAGCCCCTGGCCTTACCCTGAACTATTCTTCATCTGAATCCCTCATTTTGCCACAGAGGCACAGTGAACATGGGTAGCACTTGGGACTCAGGCGCCCAGACAGCTCTGGGCACTGAAAATTTAATGGAGCTCCAGAGAGAAAGGAGGGAGAGGACTGCCTTGCCTGCCCAGCATCCCACTGCTGTCTACGTCCTGCCTGGGACTGAAGGGTTTCCTACAGCAAAAGTTCCTGGGTGACAAAGAGGGACTGTCCCCACACAGCCCCTGTCCCACCCCTCAGGCTGCCACATGGCCTGGACAGACCTTGCTGGAAGAGGATGAAGGTGGTGGCTGGGGGACACACCTGTGTCTGGGGATCCTGGGGCTCTGCTCGCAGCTTCTGTTCTGCCTCAAGTGGTGTGGACAGCCAGGGTGACACAGTGCAGGCTGTGTCCCAGCAGCCCTGCAGGAGCAGAGCCAGGGTGACACAGTGCAGGCTGTGTCCCAGCAGCCCTGCAGGAGCAGTGCCAGGATGGCACAGCAACGGGAGCTGACTCAGCCGAGATGCACGGAGAGAAGAGGCCAGAGCACTGATCCAGGTCTCAGTATAAATACAAATTTATTCTCTTTCCAGAGCAGAGATGCCACAAAGCAGTGAGGACAGCAGCACCACAGTACATGGTTACCAGAGCATCAACCAGCCCGCTCCCCTCCCTGACACGTCCTGGCTCCCAAATACAGCACAAGCACCCAACCTGGCCCCCTCTGCCTCCGACACCTGGCACTGGGGCCAGCAGCTCCGTCCTCATCCTGCCCTTTTGCTTCCTCCAGCTCCCCCCAGGCTGGATACTCCTGACTACACCCTCAGGCCAAACCTCACTCCGCTGCTCCCCATGCTGCTCCCCCTCTGCCCCTGGGATAACAGAGGGGTCCAGCTGGGTCTCACAGGCTGGCCTGTGGTCCCTCTGACCCGCAGCCTAACACAGCATGCCCAAAGCCACCCTAACGCCACCGCACTGCCCTCCTGCCGCTCACCTGGCCGGGACAGGGGACAGCAAGGACAGCCACCCACGCTGCTGCCAGCGGGCGCTGGAGCCCTACACACTGAATTCCCCTGGCTGTAAGGCTCACACCGCCTTGTCCTTGGTGTGGGCACTGCTCCTCACCTCTGCCAACACCCCAAAGCCAAGCCCACAGCCCTGGGCCTGAAACCCTGCCCTGGTCACAACTTGCCCGGACAGCTCAGCACCGCGTCCTGTCCCAGCCAGCAACAACAGCCCTGGCTCTGTCCTTACAAGCCCTGTTTAGGTTGGATATTTCACCCCAGTGTACAGCCCTGTCCTGCCCCGAGGGCTTGAGCCTCTCATCTCTCCACAACCTCTGGCCCCAGAGCACCAGGGCCATGTCAGCCCCCGCTCTGGGTTACCCTGCAGCACCTGACTCTGCCTCTTTCTCGACATAACACAGCACAAGACAGCCAGCACGAGGGACCCCTGGGCACCAGGAGCCACCAGCCCCAAGCTGCCCTGCCAGCTGGCAGGACAGCCTCCCTGCACTGCCCCGTGGCACTGACCTGCTTCCAACGAGGGCCTCCAGGCCCCCAGCTCAGCCCAAAGCTGGGGACAGCAGCAGGGCAGCTGCTCCCTGGGGGTAGCAAGGAGGTGCCCTGCCTGTCCTGCTGCCCACCCACACTGCCATGCACTTGCATCAGACCAAGGTGGCCCCAGGGCTGGAGTATGGCTGGAGAAACCCCTCCCTGCAGGAGCTGAGGCTCCCCAGGGATGGAGCTGGGTCGGTGCAGGACAGGCTCTCTGCGCCATGGCAAAGGCACAGATCCCCAGGAAACCAGGCACGATGAAGCACCTGCTGTGGGTCCAGCCCTCGCTGAGCTCCCTCACAGCAGCCCTGCAAGGCAACACCAGCCACAGGGAAGGTGCTGGCTCCCCTGGGAGCAGGAGTTGGGCTGGTCTGGAAGTGAAGGGCAGCTACACTTAAGGTATTAGAGTTTAATAGAGTGAGTCCATGAGAGTATTTAAGTACAGTATATATATATAATATATAGAAATATATGCAAATTAAACAACAATAAGGCTCTGTTATAAAGACCCTCTCAATATAAGGCTACTAGCTGGGCTGAAGCTCTAACATGGACTCAATCCCTACTCCATAAACCTCACAGACTCTCTCCTGGTGGTATGTGCCTGGCTGGCTGCAGAGCCTTGGGTGGCAGAGTTCAAACCATAAGGCTGGCAGCTGCTTACGGTTATAAAGAATTATTCTAAAAATTGTGTGGCTCCAGGAGTGCCTTGGTGCCCATAAACCTGGAGGCTCCTGGGCACGAATAAGGAGTGGGATGCCGAGTTCTGCATCCCCCGAGGGCTGCAAGCAAAGCCAGCAGCCCGTGGGTGCCAGGGGAGACAGGCAGTTTTCATGGCTTCAGTTCTTTCTTCTGAACCATCCCACCCAGGCTTGGACACTGTGGCCGAGTGACCAAACCAGCCTCCTGGGGAGCCCACAGTCCCACTCCTGCATGACCTATGTTCCCCTGAGATCTTCTGGAGCTGGCAAGCATCCTGCACCACCAGCTCGGAGGGAGTCTGTGTGAGGTCTGCTGCAGCACAGGGAGCATGGCAGGGAGAGAGGGGGAGGAAAGCAGCCAGGTAGCTGGTTAGGAAAAGCCTCTGGCTCACAGGAGGTGTTAGATAAGGGAGGTCATACCTGAAAGAGAAATAGACAGGTCAGGAAAATAGGACCCAGAGCCACCTGGTTAGAAGGGGGCTGCTGCAGAGCCAGGAGGATCCTGCTCAGGGATGGCAGAAAGTGGGCAAGAGTCTGCATGGGCAGACCACCACCTCATGTTAGTGCTGGCACCAAGCAATGTCTCCCTCTGGCAGCCTGGGCAAGAGACCAAGTGCTGCTCCTGGACTGGAGCACAGAGGGAAAGAGGAGAATAACCAACAGCAAAACCCACTGAGTGAGTGGAGTGCCACCCACACACACATCCCCCAGTCTCCATCCCTGCTGGGAAGAGCCGTCCATGAGCAGCCAGGAGAGCTTGCACCATTGCTTCCATCTCACCAGGCAGCTGGGGCCTCGACCTCTCCTGCAGAGGGGTCTGGACAGGGATGAAGCCAGGAGGTGGCTCAAAGCTGTCGCTGCAGGTGGGTGCTGGCAGGTCTGTCCATCCTCACAGTGGGAGCCCCGCAGGGTGCAGGTCCTGAGCAGGGCAGGAGGCTGCCTTGCAGCTCATCACGGGGATCTATTTGGTCTGTGCTCTTGGCAGCTCTGATCACCTCTCCTTGCAGTTGTGAAGCCTCCTCCTCCTCCTCCTCCTCTGTTCCCAGGCCACGCACCCATCCCAGCAGCACTGCAGCAGCAAAGCTCTTGGCTGAAGCACTGCAGGTCATCAGCTGTCGCAGGGAAGCTGGGATCGGGGCAGGGCTCTGTGGGGAAAACCTCACCTGAGGGAGCAGTAAGAAGCGAGAGAGGAGGATTTCACTCAAGTACCTCGAGAGTTGGGGAAGGCGCTCCGCAGCTTCTCCATTATGTCTTCCAGGCACATGCTGACTTCCTGGGTTTTGGCTTCCACCTCATCTGCAGTGGCAAGGAGGGCAGGTGGGTATGAAAAGGCTCTCTGGGCATCCACCTGGCTGCCAGCATCTCTGCAGGATGGCAGGGTGTGGGCAGCTTCCTGCAGCATAGAAACAAGGGAGCAGGGCCAGGAGCTCGGCCCAAACCTCACCTGCAGTTTCAGTGTCAGGGGTATTGTGCTCTTTCTCCTTTGCCTGGCTGCCTTCTGACTGATGTGGAGATGAAGCCAAGGAAGAGGCTGCTGAACCATTGCCTTCTGACTCTGCTGGAGGCTGGAGTGAGAAGAGTTGTGAGAAGGTTGTCATGATCCTCTGTCCTTGGCTTCCCCTGTTCTGCCCATCCCCTTCGTGCCATTGTCACAGCTCTGCTGTGGCAAAGCCCACCCCAAGGTCCCAGATCTTTGCTCTGAGCATACCTGCAGCAGCAGCTCCCTCAGCCTGTGCAGCTGTGACTCCAGCTGCTTGTTGTGGTCCTCCAGGATCTGCATCCGTGTCTCCAGGCGGCTCTTGTGCTGCCGGAGGATTCGTGCTTCTGCCAGGAGCTCGTCGTTACGTGGGTCTTGCACTGATTCGGGAGAGCCTGTAGCCAAGGTTGGAGACTCCACTGCCTCATCATGCTGCCATTTCAAACGTCTCAGCTCTCCCTGGAGGATCCTGCGGGACAGCCCAGGTCAGCATCCCCACAATCCTTCCTAGAGACTGCTGGAAACACCCGGGAGCTGCACACTGGGGATGGCCCACGACTCAGACTAAGCTTTGCCATTTGTGAAGCTTAAGGGCCAGGATTCTGCACTGCAGAGGGGCCTGTCTGTGGTTCTGCCCTGCTCACGGAGTTCACAGATATGCAACCGCTTCCCAGGAGGCTGAAAACAAGGGCAGGGAAAGCATCACCTCCTCCTGAGCTGATCTGCCCTGCCTAGAGCCTCACCCTGCTGTGTGGTCCAGAGTAGCACTACCACTGCTCACGAGGGGCTCAGGGACAAGAAAGACAGAGTGCCCTGGGCTCACTTCAACTAGTTTGGGAGTCAGGAGGGGAACAGGTTCTGGAGATGTGGGAAGGAACATTTTGGGGGAACAGAGTCATCTCCCTTCCTTGGAGAGCACACCCTCACCGAGTTTTAGTGCTCAGCTTAGACACCCTCCAAACCTTCCCTCTCAGCATCTGCAATCCCCTCCTCCAGAACCAGCAGCATCCCCTGGCTCCACTCTGAGCTCTACAAGGCTTCTCCAGCCCCTTCCCCCCTCTCAGGCTATAACCCCCACTTTCAGAGGTGCCCCTGTCTCTACCTGTTTTCATCCTCTAAGTGGGCCAGGACTCGCTCCAGCTCTCCCTTGTCATCCATGTTGAGGCTTCCTGGAACCTGCTGGCTGCCCCCAGGCTCTCTGTCGGTGATGGGGCTGGAATGGCGCAGCAGATACTGGTCCTCGTCCCTGTTCCAGCAAGTGGAGAAACACCTTAAGTAGGGAAATCACGGGATGTGTGTGCCCTTGGGGAAGGACAGCATGGAGGGAGGCAGTTTCAAAGGGGAGCTCCTTCTGGCTGCTCCAGGCCTAGAGCTCAGAAGGGGCTCAGCATCCCTGGTAGCTGGGGGTGCCCAAGAGCCTCTCACTCAATGGGACTGGGAAGGAATGGATTTCTGTACCCTGGCTTGGCCTGGATAGAGCCACAGGAGCCCTGACTCATCAGGAGGTGAGGAGAAGGGAAAGGAGACAGAACTCACAGGCTGTCATCAGGGGACAGGCTATCACTGAAGAAGGAACAGTTCTGGCTTTCCATCTCTGCAAGCCTGCAGGGAAGAGAAGAAGGTTGAGACACAGTCAGAGACACCCTGAATGTCTGCTCGGTGCACCCTACTTAGGGCAGCCCCTGAAGACTCCTCCTGGCAGGGTCTCCCAGCTGGCCTGCACCAATCTGCCCCTCTGCACGGGCTCTGGAGAGTTTTGCCTTTTTAAAAACCAAAATACACTGCTGCTCTGGGTATAAGTCTCTGGAATGAAGAGCTGCTGCTGTGCAGTCGGCTCAGCCTCCTCTCTCACAAGGAAAGGAAAGAGGTGTAAGAACTCCAGCTCCAGCCTAGGGCCTGAGCTACAAGTACAGGCTCCCTGTACCCCTCAGGTCCCCACGGTGAGGGCAGAGGCACTACAAACCACAAGGCAGCAGCAGTGGGAAGCTGGCAAACATCTCTGGTGAGGACACAAGACAGAGCAGAACAAGACACCCAGGGATGTGCCTGGCGAGAATCCATCCAGCAGCTCATACTGGGGAGAGCAGGACAGTGCATGGAGGCTGCTGCATCACCGAGACATCTGCTGTCAAAGGCATGGTCTTTGCTGCCAATTTACACAACATCAGCCATGTCCCAGGCAGGTTTGCCTGGCTCTGCAGTGTGCTGGGAAGGGTGGAGGGGTCTGTGACCATACATCTGCCCCAAACCCCCCCCCATACCCATCAGGGTCATGCTCCGTGCCCAGGCAGGACAGCAGAGCCCAGGGGTGGTACCTGCTGGCAAAGTGCTCGATCCGGGAGTGTGTGTCGGCGTGTGGCAACATCGGGGAGGAGGCTGGGCTGCAAGAGATGCACACTGGTCAGCAGGGCTTGGGAGAGGCTCATCTCAGCCAGGGACAGGCTGGAGAGGGAGGCTGAAATCCCCGTTCCTTCGAGAACAAGGTGTCAATATCACCCTCAGAGCAAGTGCTGCTCCAGCCCTCCCCCAGGAGCCCTGTATGAGCTGAGATGCTCCTTCCATCCACAGAATTCATGTCTCATTCTGGGTCAAGAGACAAAACCCAGGGCACAGCCAACTCACGTCTCAGAGAAGTCAGCCTCGAGCACAGACTGGACGGGCAGGTAACCCCTCTGTGGGTGCTTGCTGAAGTACTGCTTGGACCGAAACTTGTTCTTCAGCGTCGTGGCAAAGTCTCTCATGTTCTCACTGGACGTGGTCTGCAGAGACACAAATATGACAAAGGTGCTGCTTAATGGAAAGTGGGGGACCAGAGCTCAGCACCCACAGGAAAGAAGTCCCCTCAGGCTGGGCATGAGCTCCACGGGGGAAGAGGCAGATAAAACTGAGGAAGCGAGGAGGGCACACAGCAGCTCTGTCAGTCATGGGGCCTGGCACAGGGCAGGCTGGGCATTGGGGACCATGCATCCTGCTCACCATGAGCCCCAGAAGAGCAGGGACACAGGCAGCCTCCAGCATGCACAGGGTACAAAACTACACAAGGGGTTCGCTTGTGGGGCTGCACCAGCCTAAACATTACAAGGCTGCTGCCATCAATGGGACCTGCTCTGAGCCAGGCCCTCCCAGGCCAGCCCAGCTCCGTACCGGGGTGTAGTACTCCATGATGGGGTAGTGCAGCTTGTTGCCCTTGCTGGCTCGCCCGGTGAGGAAGCAGGTCTGGCAGATATCCACATTGAACTGCTTCAGGCTCCGATACCTGGAGAGATCAAGAGGCCATAGGGAAGCACTGGAAGTCCTCAAAAACACGTGTTTAAAGCCCAAGAAGAGGTCAGTGGGAGGGGACAGAGGTGGCCTGTGTTGCTCTAACACCCCAGCGAACCCACAGTGCTGATGGCTGAAGTCCCCAGAAAAGCACCCTGCTCCTTCCCCGCCTGAAACACTGCTGGCTGCAGAGCTCCAGCCTCCCCCAAGAACACAGAGCAACCTCAGCTCTTCCTGCAGGACACCACGCACTCCCCTTGGGGCCAGGGTCCCGTATCGCAACCCTTACCTGAACCCCTTGATGGGGCACTGCCGGCAGATAGAGCACTTGGTCTGGTGCTTCACCTGCTCGGCCATGGTCACCCGGTGCAGCACTGCCAGCCACACCATGGACTGCGGCTCCAGGTTGGCCCACTCCAGGAACTGGGACGCCTCGATGGCAGACTTCCCATTGCTCTGGGGAGGGGAGAGGAAGGGGCTGCTCAGAGCTGGGACCCAGCCGTGGTGGGCTGCAGGTCCCCTGCCACCTCGGGAGCCTGTCCCCAGCACGGCTGCTGCAGACAGGGCGAGGGCCGTGGCCCCAGACTCACGAAGCGGAAGCAGCTGCGGATGCTGGGCTCCACGTTGCTGCCCCCGAACGCTGCCACCTCGCCCAGCTGGCGCGGGACCTGGATGGCCTCGTGGAGCAGGACGCCGAGGTGCCGCTGGTCACACAGGCCCCCGGCGTTCGCCACTTGGCTGAAGAGATCTGCGGGCGGGACAGACAGACAGCTGGCACCCCAGCACCCCAACAGGAGGCAGGCACGGGGGGAGTGTAGATGCTGAAAAGCTTTGGTAGAGAAATTTTGCAGCTTTCTGCAGCGTTCTGTGAGAGCTCTGTGGTTCTCATGAAAGCCGTGATAAACACTGCTACGGGTTTTTGTAAACTGAGTTTTATCTGTGCACCTGGCATTTATTTTTCGGAGTTGTTATGGTACACAGCGAAATAATATTTTGAAGTAGGTGTTGTGAGCTTTGGCCAATGGGACAAGGGGTGGCTGGTCCAAGATCCAATGACCTCCTGTCATCTTTGGGAACCAAGTTATACAAACCAAATTCTAATTAATTAAATAACTACTTTCTTCCTGAACTTGGATCATGTAGTTTCTCGCCCTTCTCGGTACTTTACAGCGACAGGGGAGCAGTGTGTGGGTCACACCGGGGACCCCACTGACCGCCTGCAGCAGGGAGCTCAAATAAGAGGAAAAAACGGAGCTATGATTAAATAACCTTTACCGGTATCCTTCCAGCTCCTAATAACCAGTTTAGAGTCTTCTTCAGACAAGGGCTACATACATCATTTATTTAACAGCCACAGCTAGCCTGTCCTCTGTGAATCAGCCCAATCCTTTTATTTAACCCCTTCGTGCTCCCTATTCTACACAATATTCCCCTCCACAACATTCCATGGTTAAAATGCAGTGAGGAAAGCAATTTGCCTGAAACCTACTTCCCCACAGCCATGCACCCCCTGGTATTTTCCTTCTGGAAAGCATTGGATAACTTTCCTGTGTGCCTTCTCTGCACTGCTCCTTACAGTGCCATACAAGCAAGATCACTGCAGCACCAGTCAGTCTACAAAAACGCCTCCTAATTTTGGTGGCGTAGGCCTGGGGAGGGAGGGAGAGGTGATGATGCAAGCAGCTTAGTCACTGCAGGAAAGCTGTTCCTTTGCTCTCCCTGGGCAAAGAAGGTGCAAGCCAGGAAACAAAACCACTCCTGTTTTCCCCAGGTTAAATTCTCACCAGGTTGTGGGGGAGGGAGACAAGGAACTCACACTGAAACTTCTCCTTGACCTCTGTCCCGCACAGACACGCAATGCCCGTCTTGAAGGAGAGAGCCCTCATCTTCCCGCTGCGGCCGCTGCAGGACAAGACATTGCACAGGTTGGCAAGGGTTCCAGAGGGGTTTTTTTGGCAGGGGGGTCATCAAGGCAAAGCACACACCAGGCAGCCCCCCTCACCAGCAGCCAGAACCTTTCTGCAGCGCTGCCAGCTGGAAGGGCAGCACGGAGGTTCCCTCCCAAGCATGGCAGCCCCACAGCTCGGGGGACCCTGAGGGAGAGGCACCTGTCAAAGACGTTCAGCAGCCAGTTGAGGCTCATGTCCACGCAGAGCGGCACGTTCACCAGGATGCCCCGCTCCTCCTCCAGCCGCTCGTAGAGGGCGGTCAGGCAGTGGATGACCTCCACCACGTCCATCGCCCGGTCGCTGGGCTGCAGGTCGTGCTCGTTGAAGATTTCCAAAGCCGTGGCCAGGGTGACCATGTCCACTGCACAGAAAGGACAGGCAGAAGGAGCAGAGGGGGAAAGGGAGGAAATGACAGAGGTGAGAACCAAGAGGAGAGAGATGCAGCCCTGCCCTAACCTGGGGCAGTGTTAGTTCCACTGTGTCGGGAAAGATGCTGGCAGGATGGGCACAGCTCCTAGAATTCCTCTCCCACCTGTAAACCTCTCCCAAAATACCACATCTCCATCTTGAGCCATTCTCTGTGACCGTCTTTCCTCATTGCTATGTCCAGCCACGGCCATGAAAATGCTATCCATGGAAAGCTCTGTGCAGAGCCCAGTGCTGGCCTCTCTGCACGTGTCAGGTTCCTGTGGGGCAGGTGTGGGGAGGTGAGGGGGCACAGACCCACACAGACCCCACAAGCAGCTGCCCAGAGATGGATCAGTCCTGTCTCCAGCTCTGACAGGGTGAGGGAGTTAAGGCACGAACCCAAAACAGGGCTAGGACACCGTGAGCTTTCAGATTTCTATGGCTGCAGGTTGTACATGCTGCTGTGTTAGCAGCCAGCAATATTTCTTTCCTGAAAATCTATCCATCTTTGAGACCATTTATGTTCACAGTACCCAGGGGATTGTGTGCCTTCTCCACACTGTAACTTCGCTCTGTGGAAAAATCCTCCCTTCTCCTGTCAAAGCTGCTACACTTGCTCTGGGAAGCCCCAGCTCCCGTGCCAGGGAGTATCACTCCTGCCCACCCTCGTGTCCACACTGCCCACGACGGCATATGGCTCTGATCTATCCCTCGCTGCCTCTTTCCTACACAGCCACTCCACCAAACTTCTCATTACGGGAAAGCTGCCTTGGCAACCTCCTTGCCCTTTTCTCAAGTATATCTTGAATAAAGAGCACTTATTCAAGTCATTTCTGGGCTGGAAAGAAGGCAACAGCGCAGCACGTGAGATGCAAGAGGTGCACAACCAAAGATGCACAAGCAGCACACGGGAGGGCTCTCCTTTGCTCTTCACCCTTGTTTCCTCTCCATACAGCAGCAGGCAAGGTGTGAACACTTTTACAGGGTGGCAAAAGCCAGCTGCTGCTTTCTTCTGTTTGCATTACCTCATCCCTGAATGCCCCTGGCTGCAGGGCAGCCTGATCACAACAGTGGCATGAAAATACTCCACAACCAGGGTTCGACTCCCTCGAGAGCCCAACCTCCTCGAACCCTGGCTCATTGCCTTCCTCCAGCCCTTTCACAGGATGTCAAGGAGCACTGGCCTGCCTGGGACCCCACTGCTGCCTGGCTGTACCTCCTCCCCTTCATGAAAACTTAATTCAGGAGGGGGATTTCCCTCAGCCTGCTGCTGCCAATTTTGACAGAGCCTTAGGTGAGAGGTTTTGTCAAAAGCTCTGAGCAGCCAAGGATGCTGCAGCTATCAGATTCCCGTCTGTCTGCTTGCCAGTTCCACCAGAAACTCCTCAGCAGTTTCCAAGGAGCAGCTACCTCTCGGAGAGATGTTTGAACTCCTGTCACATCATATTTACCCAGCTATTAATCCTCCAGTTTTCACCCACTGTGCAGAAGTCAGGTTTGTTGGCTCCCTTCCTCCTCTTTAAGCAGTGAAGCCCTCTCTGTCCCTGCCAGCAAGGCTGGTTTCATCTCTCAGTTACATCCACACCTTCTCCACATTCCTTTGGAGCTGCTTAGTGAGCTCCTGCCTGATCCCACAGCTTTGTAACTCCGAGCTGGACCACTTTGTTCTCATATCCCTTTGGCTAACACCTGCCCCTGAGTAATTTCCACCCCAAGCCTGTAAAGAAAGGCACCGACACAGACTGGTGGATTTGCTCAGCCTCCCAGGCTGAGCTTCCTGGTTTCTCGCCTCAGCTACCTGTCCCCTGGTGCCTCCTGCCTTTGATGTGCTGATAAAAGCTTGTGTTAGTTTAATGCCTTCGCTGAGGGAGAGCCAGCAGGAGGGAAACCCTTCCCACACTCACATCGAAGGGCTTTTTGCACCCGCCGGAGTTTCATGGCCGTCCGATACGCCGAGAACTTGATGTTGTTCAAATCCGCTGCAGCGACACAGGAAAACAGGAATAAAACCACGGCACAACATCCCTGTCTCCAGGGCAGGGAGCAGCAGTCGCAGTGCCCAGACCCCAGCCCCAGCAGCAGAAGCAGAGCACATGCAGGAGGGTGAGGAGCAGAGCCTGGCAGGGGTCACACCCCACTGCTCTGGGGGACCCTGTGCCACAGAGGGGAGCGGGTGGCCTGGGGGCATCTCACATGCACCCCATGCTGCAAAAAGGCAGATACTACCCCAATGGTTCTGTGACAGCCTCCTTACCCAGCGTCTGGTACAACTCTGTCATCTTTGGGTGGTCCCAGCACGTCGTCTGGGCCTGGTGGCTGGAAGGAAAATAGATGGAGACTAAGAGTCAATCTGGTAACCAAAAGCTGCCATGAGAGATTAAAAAAAGGACCTGGCCGGCGCTGGGAGTGAGTGTTTCAGTGTCTGCAGACACTGCTGCATCCCACTGAGCACGCTCCCCAGCCACAGCAGCATGAAGGATGCCCACAGTAGGATATCCCCACCTGCTGCCAGCCCCCTTCTCCTTCCAGCCAGCGTTTCCCCTCATCTCGGGCATCCCAGTAGGCAGGGAAAGCCTGGCTCTGCCACGCTGGGCAAGACACACTTCACTGGAGGTGAGTTCTCACTCCAGTCTGTTCTCTGCCCCCCTCTCCTAATTGGTCCCCAATTCCTGACCCCACCAGGCCAGAGAAGACCATGGGCTGTGTGGGGGAACACACTCACTTGATGTAGTATGGCACTTTGTTGGGGGAAATGGCTCGCTCCCACGGGACCTGGACAGAGGCTGCAAGGAGAGAAACACGTGTCAGATCAACACCAAATGTTCCTCTAAGCTGATGCTGTTTCTGATGCCAGCCCAGCAGGACTGTGCCAACAGGTGGGTGCCTCTGGAAAGGCTGTGTCTTCCCAGATCACCAGCTGGAGCTGCTGGTGCAGGCAAGGGGATGCTGCCTATAAGAAAGGCACAAGACTGCTGGTCTTGTTAGAGACGTCTCGCCTCTTGAGACAGGGGCTTTGTACCTGGCTGAGCTCAGAACTCAGGAAGAGACACTCCCTGATGCTTTTGATGATGCCCGAGGCAACTCTACAGCCAACAGTGGGCAGGGCTCATAGCAGATGAGATTTGGGCACACAGACACGGCACTGCCTGTTATGGCCTGGCTCAGACACCCAAAGCATCTGTTGTTCCTGTTATTCCTGCTCTGTGTGCCAGCTGCAGTATCTTGGGAAGACGAGGGTTCATCCCGTACCAGTTGCCTGCCACCCTGTGTTATATAGAGCATGGAAGCCATTGCGTGACCCTCGGTTATTTTCCTTTTTCACAGGCAGTGTATCAATTCCAGCAACTGGAAAAGTCATCCTTCCTTTCAGATGGGAGCACACAGTCTGCAGAGAGGCACAGGCCAACAAATCCCACTGACATCCAGAGACTCTGCAGGGCTCAGCATTTCCAAGGACAGACCCCAGGCCCTGGAGCACAACCTGCTGCCCACCCTTTGCAGGTCTGGGAGCTGTCAGCCAACAGCTCTGACATGTAGGAACAGCACCCCTCTGCCTCGCCACATGAATGAAAACCTCCTTAAAGTGCACATTTTTAACCTCCAAATAACTACCACGGGGATATGAGGGACTGCCTCTTCCTGCCATCTGTTGTCTTGCTCTGAGGCTGACACAGCCCCGGTGTCCCCTGGGACCTGCTGCTGCGAGTGTCACAGCTCTGTGCTCTGAAGGGAAACCACACTCACGTCCCACCCTTGGTCCCACAAGGTGAGACAGCACAATGCCAACTTTGGAGATGCCTTCTGCTTTGGCTCCTGTGCACCGGGAGCCAGCCTGGGCCCGTTTCCAGCCTCGTGCGTGGCTCTGGGCTCAGCAACAGGACTTTGCACCCTGTTTTCCTGTGCCACAGGAAAAAAAACAGGTTGCAGAGGCAACCTCGTGGCAGAAGCCAGGGAGACCCACTCACGTACAGGAGAGGAAGTGCTGGGATCCTGGTCCAAAGTCCCGGTGGGCATCTTGGAGCTGCTTCAGGCGTTCGTTTATGGAGGCCTGGAGAATTGAAAAATAATTCACTGGCAGTCCAACAGGCATTCGGGATTGATGACCCATTCAGGAAGGCTTGTGGGTGGACTCAGACATGACCCAGCACACAGATGCTCTTCCTTCCTCTCCTATCTTGGTATTCGTGTCCCCCAGCCTGCTAAACCCTCTACGCCTCCTCCCACAGGCTGAGGCAGCACAGCCACATCTCCAGCTCACCTGCATCCATACTCTCACAGACGTCAAAGCAGTCACAGCTGGTACTGACCCCCTCCACCACCACATCCTGATTCTCCCTTTGTTCCTCCCACTGCCTTTTCCCAACCAAGATCTCTGCAGATGTACCAGACTCTTTCCTCACACTGAACTGATGCTCTCCTCCTCCAGGAACCTTCCTGCTGTGCCAAACCTTATTTTATCATCCTTGCAGCTCAGCAGCAACAGCCCTTTCCAGCACCCTCCTGCCCATGGTTTATTCGCAGTGCTTGCACCTGACTCCTTCCCACCTGCAGCTGCTTCCAGCGGGTGTTGATCTGCTCCAGGGTGCGGGAATTCTCCATGCACAGGTGGACATCTGAGATGGCAAGCTGGTGTGCAAGATCATTGACTACTTTCACCCCATCCTTCATGGGGGAGAGCTCCTCTTTGAACAGCTGGAGTCCAGTGCCCGGGGACACAGGCACAGAGCAGGGGAAGAAGGAAAAGAAGCAGGTGAGCAGCCAGGACTTGGATCCGATTCCTTTGCTACAAGCTAGGGTGGGCTAGTGGCTGCCAAGCCACTGCTGACTAACCCTCCCACAGGGTACCTTAGCAGGGGAAAAAATACCCAACCAAACCTACCAGGCTGCAGATGACTCCTGATAAATGAAATGGGGACAATGACTAGACTATGCTGAGCCCCTGTACCTGTGTAAGGTCTGTGCCATGATGAGGCACTGAGCATGGCCAGTTGTTCAGGACACTGCTGGCCAAAACCCCCCCTCACAAAGCAGGGGGGCTGTGGGAAGGAGGACTTGGCCCTGAGATCCCAGGTAATGAGGCTGCCTTGGACCAAGCAGCATTTCATCACCTCCGGGGCCGAGGCTGGAGCCTTCTCAGAGCCAGGAGTACCTTGGTTGACTGGATGTGCTCTGGCAAGGAGTCAATGAAGAGGTCCCCGATGGGTTCCCAGGTCTCCCGCACGCTTTCAGCCTGGTCCAGGGTCGTGCTGAGCTCTTCCATGGCCCCTTTAATCTCCAGCAGCTGCTCCAGCGTCCGTTCAATGTGGCGGTGCTGGTCCACGCACCGGGCCGTGAGCTTCTCCCACAGCTCACTGGCCACGTTCGCCTGCTTCCAGACAAAGCGGCTGATGTTCTGGATCCGGTGCCGGGGAGACACATCTGGGAAGGCAAAGCAGGAGGGGAACAGAGAGCTAAAATGAGAGGCCAACCCAGGGAGAGCAGGGCAAGGGATGGAGAGAGGATGGGGAAATGGGAGATTTAAAAAATCTAGGGAAAACTGGAAAAAGGGAAGGAAAACAAGCAATAATAGTATCCATCTCTGCACCAGCTCCTCTAGGTATCCAGCTTCTCTATCCTCACAGACAGAAGCCATGCTGCCTTTTAAAAACCCACCCCAGAGCACATCTGGTGCTGCCTCATGAGATGCCCCCTCATCATGGACTGCACCAGGAGCCTCTGCCTTTCCCTGGGACAGTGACACTGCTCTGTGCCAGTCTGAGCTTTGGCCAAAGGACTGGGCACAGCCTGCGCATGGTGGTGTGAGGCAGAGGGCTGATGTGCGGCTTTGCGCCACACCAGCCACCTCCACTCCACCCTCTCCAGGCCAGCCCAGGAGGAGCTGGGAAACCAGAGAAAAAAAGGGGAGCTCCACAGACCTTTGCTTTCCAAAGTTGGTTCTTCTAATTCCTCAAATGGGTGCTGGGAAAGGAAAGCCTGTGCTGACTCCAGGACAGAGTAAATGTACGGTCCCCGAGACTTCACCTCTTCCATGAAAGCCTGGAAAGCAGAGCACAGAGATGAGACAGCAGGCTGAGCCAGGAAGCTGTGCCCTGGCTGCCCCCTTGCCAAATGCTGCAGTGATTTATTCACCCCAGGGCCCAAGCCTCACTGGATGCACAGAGAGAAGTCGAAGTTGAGAGAAATATTTTTGCAGTTCAGGGAAGGAATGACCACCTGCCAGAAGGTGGCTCCTGCAGAGGTCTGGCCTGCAGCTTTGCAGGGAGACACAACAGCGAGCCCAGAATGGTGTGTTTGAGCCAGGGCTGCACAAGAGGAACTGTTTTATTTATGGTGCTTTCAGAGGCGCTGCTTGGAGACACTCCTCACTCGTGCAGCACGAGCACGGCCACGCTAGCAGTCCTTCCAGCAGCTGCTCAGCAACAGGTCCAGCTGCTGCAGGAGCAAGGAGAGGAACAAACAGCAGGATGCCTCAAAGCAGCACATCTGCCAGGGAACACTTCAGAGACACGCTGGTTCAGTGTGTCCTCTCCTCCCCTCCAACTGCAGCTCCTGCACCAGTGCTGTCTGCTGGATGGGCTGTTTGTGCACCAGGGAAGCTCCAGCAAGGATGAGGGATAACAGCAGTAAACATTTTATTTTTGTTTTCAAGGTAGAAGCAACTAAAGCCCAACAGCCACTGGCAGCGAGAAGAAAATGCTGTGAACATGGGAGCAGGAAACTCTGATCTGTCTGGGTGTACCCCGGCTTTAGATATGATGATAATGTGCTCAGGCATCACTCTGCCCCAGCCACAGCACTGCCCCTAGACCAACCAGCCTCCTCAGGCCCCAGGATCCCAAAAGCAGAGGCCAGTGAGAGGTAGGACTCAGGGAAGCCACTACAAATGGCAGGGTTCACTACCAGCTGCAGGTGACTGGAGGCTGTAATGTGGGTTTATTGTCTAAAACCAGATGGGCTCCGCCTTTTTTCGGGAAGCAGAGGTGGAGACAGTCAAGGACTGGTGCACCCACAGGCTGTGGCGTGGGCAGTGACACGAGGCAAGGGTCCCAGGCAGGGCTGCCCAGCCCCAGCCCATTCCAGCAGTGACCGGGAGGCACAAGGAACGCACCGCGTGTGTCTCCTTCTCCTGCTGCACCAGGAGCACATCGCCCCGCAGGGGCAGCTGTGCCGACAGCTCCTCATCCTTCTGCCCCAGCCAGTCGATGATCTCCTGGAGAGGCACCTGCAGCTTCCCACTGTGGTCAGAGAAGGCCTCCAGCCGAGCCCTGGCAGGAGAGCAAGGACAGGGAGATGGCAGACAGACAGACAGACAGGAGAGGAGCAGGATCCCTGAGGAGGGGAAACACAGCACCGTGGCTGGGTGCTGACCCCCAGGACCTCCTCAGTGGCTGGCAGCACACCTCAGCATGGGCTGTGCACGACCCCCAGCCAGCAGAGAGGCTCCACTGCCCGGTGGGGTGAAGCATGGAGGCACTGGGGACAGGAAACTGAAGCTGTTCCTCACTCTGGAGCCCAGAGCAGAGGACAGTCATTCCATGTTTGCCTGTGGGTCAGAACTGCTCTGGCTAGCAAGGGGGGTTTGGGATGGCATTTACATGTCTGGGCAGCTTCCAGGAGCCTTGGATTAAGGCAGGAGACAATTAACACGCCCCAGTTAAGGTCTCTGTCATGCTGGCTGTGGAGCTGCAAACTCTGGCAGTCTGGAAGGCATGTTCCCCTCACGCAGTGGAGAGGGCTCCCAGCGAAGGGACAGGCACAGAGGAGGTGGAGGCAAAGCCGTGGGGCAAAAAGAGACAGCTGCAGAGGTGGCAGAGGATAGAGAGAGCAGCAGAAAGCAAGCAGGAGTGAAAGCAGGGAGGGAGGAGAGGACAGGATGGGTGGAAATGGAGGAGATGCTTTCCAGCATAAGGAGATTCAAAAGGCTGTGGACCAGAAGAGGAGCTGAGCCAAGGTCACTGTGCATTCATGTGGCTCATCAAGCAAAAAAAGTTCAAAAACCTCCTGACAATCACAAGCAGCGGGCAAGGCTGGAAGGCCGGGCCAGCCCGGAGCTTGCTCCAGGCAGGACTCTTACCGAAGGCTGTGGGATTTTTTTTTGATCTCGTTCCAGCAAAGATTCATCTCCAGAGGGGCCTGGGGCCTGGCAGCACTGCTTGGAGCCCGGGGGGTTACACACGAAGGTCCTGCACCATCCTGCGAGGCTTCAACCTGGGCGGAAACAGAACCACGCTGCATCCAGAGATCGCTGCCTGGTGCTTTGGGAACCTGCCTGGGGACACCCACCCTGCTCTCTACTAACCCTGCCTGGTTTTTCAACTCTCAAGGAGGCTGCCCTGCTCCTCGAGTGGTCTGCTAGCAGCTCCCAGGAAACTCCTGGCTGTCTCTGGAGGAAGGATGCAGTGCCAGCTCCAGCAGCACGAAGAGCAAAGGTCGAAGGGAGGGCTTACTGCACATCTCCTGCTCTCCTCAGTCATCCAGCAACGAGCTTATCTCACTGAGAGCTGTTAACCCAGAGCTGGTCCTTATGTGTCACAGTGCCTGCAGGGCTAATGATGATTTTTCCCATGTTATTCAGGGCTGCTGCGCTTTGAGAAGAGGCTGATCCTGCTGTTCCCAGGCACCGAGGGGATCTGCCAACATCCTTTATGCCATCCCCAATACTTGGACTTGCCACCTGCTCCTCTGCAGAGGCTTCAGGATATTCCCTGCCTGCATGGCAAATCTGAGAAGCCACTTCTCCTCCACAGATGCTGCTTCTCCTCCACAGCTCTCCAGAATGAGCAGCCGTGGGAAGGGTGCTGCGAGAGGCCATGGAGAGATGACAGCAAATCCTAACCCAGCCACATGAAGGAAGCACACCCAGCTGGAAAAACTGGGTGCTGATCCCTGGAGAACAAATCCCTGTTGGAGTCCTCTCCTGAGCCTTGGGCACTGTATCATGCCCCTGCTCACAGTGTGCTCTGCTGCTCTGCTGTCTGGTGGACAGCAACACACAGGATCAGAAGCCCCTCACGCAGGGAGGGAGAGGGGATTTTCTCTCCAAAAAGCACAGTTTGTTGAGCAAAACACACGGACACGTTCCCACAAGTGAGACATCAATGAGCTGTGTTGGAGAAATGGCAGCATTTCGATCGAATGCTGCTTTGATATTAGAGCTCGCTTGAGATAATTATCCCCAGGTGCTTAATCAACCATAATTAAATGTGTTAGTACTTTCTAAACAGAGCATACAACAGGCCAGATAAGGGCAGCTGCCTTTGGGGGAAAAGCAGCAGCTCTTCCATGGGGAATGTGTAAATACTTGTCACTTGTGCTGTCCAAGGGCTCATGGAGGTGTCTGGAGAAGAGATTCTGCCAAGCCGAGGAAAACAACAGGCAGGAGAAAACAACCAGACAAGGAATTTGGCTGCACAGCTAAAAATACCCCCTCCACACCAGTTCTCAGAGAAAAATCAAATTATCGCCAAGACTGGTGCTAAGTTTGATTCATCTAAAAACATCTAACAGGCTGTTCTCTGCCTCCCCATCCTGCCACTCCAGAAACACCAAGAAAACAGAGAAAACCATCACCCACAGAGTTCACAGGATTCTTGGGGCCACGAATAATAATCCACTCGAGCTAAAACTGCTGCTTGCACATAGAAAAATCAATACTCTGCATGTGCAGGTCCTCATGGCACTGAAGTAGGTCAGCCCCAAGGCACTGCCAGGGAACGCTCCAGCCCTCCCCTCTATCCCAGGGGATACCAAAGGAAGGGATCAGCTCTACCTGGGTGCAACTGCAGCACAGCTCTGCAGACAACGCAGTCCCCCCAGCCTTATTTAATAAGTTAAAACCCACCACGCCTGCAACTCCCAAGCCCAGTAGATAATCCTGTAGCAATGACCAAGCCGAGAGCAGGTGCTGAACATCTGCTTCCCTCGGACAAAAACCCCTGCAAGCGAGCAGAGGGAGAAATAAGTGCTTTCCCTCTGAGCACCCCCTCAGCATCCCTTCCCCAGAGCCCCAGCCTGGACCCTCACTCCCCCTCCACCCCGGAGCAGGTTTATTTTCGGGCGCAGAACACTCACGCAGGCTCTGGCAAGCGCATCCCCCCGTGCTCAGCCCCAGACCCGCCGGAGGAGCAGGCATCGCCTCCCGGCCCGCCGGCTGCCAGCGGCAGCGCCCGGCAGGGCAGCGGGCAGGCACTGGGTGCTCGGCAGAGCCGGGCGCCCCGAGCACTGACCCCCCAGGAATGCGG
The DNA here is from genome assembly GCA_013397865.1 of Struthidea cinerea. Classification (NCBI taxonomy): domain Eukaryota; kingdom Metazoa; phylum Chordata; class Aves; order Passeriformes; family Corcoracidae; genus Struthidea; species Struthidea cinerea. The sequence goes on along the minus strand of VZTI01000694.1, from coordinate 944,816 downwards.
AGGGGGGCGGCAGTGCCTCAGAGCCAGCCTCAATCCCAGCTTTGTCCAGTGGCATTCCAGCAGCCTCCAACCTGCCTTAACCCCGCGGCTGCCCTCAAAGCGCAAGGGGGGCAGAGATGTGCCCGCTGCCGCAGGGCAGCCCCGCATGGGACATCAGGTGTGTGCAGGGTCATCGCTCTGGGCACCGGGGAAGATTCATCCCTGCGAGGGCATGGCAAAGGGGATGCGCTGGGATGGCCGGCAGAGACCTTGGCTCAGATGCTGGAGCACATACAGAGCAGACAGGGGTGTTTGCCAGGGAAGAGATTTATCCACGAAACTATCCCATCGAGCCTCAGTGACCCAGAAGGGAAATAGGTTCTTGAGATCTAATCCCAAAAAAAGTCAAAGATGCCCTTGTCATCCCCCGCGTGCTCCAGCACAGTGTTGGGTACCAGCAGATGTTCATGCCAGCCTGGACCAAGTGCAAATAGTTTCTTTTTGCCAGAAAGCTCTGGGCTGGCTTCTTGTGTCCCCCACAGTCCTGACGCCCAGAATTTTTATCATGCTCTCTTCCACCTACAGGGAGGGAAAGAAAAGCTCCCAGTATCTCTCCCTCTCTTCCCCTCCTTCCCTGCCTGCACATCTGACGGGTGCTGTCCCTCCCTGGGGGACCAGCACAGCCAGCTCCTCTCCTCACCACCTCTCGGGTCCAAGAGATGGGAGAGCAGCTCCCAGGCTGGAGGAGGGGGCTTCAGTGAGGCCGGGACACAGCTGAGGATGGGCTGTCTGCAGCCTGCCAAGAGCTTTCAGGACTAGCAAGGACAAGAGAGGGAGGCTCTTTCCAAGGTGGCAACGGCAGAACCTTCAAACGAGGTGGACTTGTCATTAACGCTGCTCCCGCTCCCCTCCTCTCTCCCAGCAACTCCCACAGGGCTCTGATCCCCTCACAGAGGCTTGGGCTGCTCAGGCAGGTCAGGAAAGACATTTCCCTGCTCATCTTGTTCTATCCCTCTCCCTCCTCATTTCATTTGCTGGGCTGCTTACCAACCACCCGTGCACTGGCCCGGCAGCAGCATTGTAACAGCCACCCTGGGGCCCATAAACCCTGCCTCAGCCACCAAGAGCCTGCCCCCTGCCTCATTCCTGCATGCTGGAGCCTCTCCAGAGACAGCTCTGCCTTCCTCCCGCAGCTCCCTGGGGCAGGTCGGGTCCAAGCTGATGGTCAGCCACAGTAGGGAGAAACCTCAGGCTCAGCCTTTGCTTTTCATGTTGGAAGCACAACGAAAAAGGAAAAGGCAGAGCTGGGACCTCATTTGTCCCGGGAAGAACACTGCCAGTGCCCAGAGGAACCTTTGGCACTGTCCATCAGCCTCCAGTCAGGTGAGAGGTACCCTGGCACCAACAGCTACAGGCAGAGAGGGATCCACAGCCTGGCAGAGCCAAGGCAGCATTTCCCCAGCCTAAAGGTGCTAAACCAGCTCCTGACAGCTCAGTGCAGAGTGCAGGAAGCTTTGCAGACAGTTGCCAGCACACCTTTCTGCTCTGCCATTTACCCGGGGTCCCCAGAGACCTTCCTTCCCCTCTGGTGAGGAACATGGCCTGGGGCTCAGAGACCCTGCGGGAAGGAGGAGGGAGACCAAGATCTGTCCAAGATAACTAGATTAGAAAGAGGTCAGGCTCCTCCTCTGCCTTACAGCATCCACCAGGGGCTTATTTCCAAGCTCTTCTCTGCAACCAGGAAGAGCAGAAAACCTACATTTTCACCAAAAGCTGACATTCTTCCAAGTTTCCAGGGAAAAAAAAACCCAACCAAATACACAACAGTAGCCTCTCGCTCCTTATTGTGAAAGAGGCTTGAAATCCAGCTCTGCAGGTTGTCTGTCTTCCCTTGTTTTGGGAAACACTTTGCAGCCGGAGTGCTGGAGGAGAGCGCACGCTCTCATTAAGTGCAGCCGACGGGGGGGGGCTGGGGCTGGCAGCCTTCCCTGCCACCAGCAACAGAGGGCCTGGTTTGCCCCCCAGAAATCTGCAACCTCTGCGAAAAGCTGCCACAAGAAAGACTCCCAGAGCCCAGCTCTTACCTGAGACAGCGGGCGGGCAGTGCTGCTGTGCTGCGCCTGGTCCGGGATGTGCCACTCAGGACATCGCGGGAGGACATAGAGCCATTCCTGCATCACCAGGGGCTGCATGAGAACTGATGGTCATGGGGATGGAGCACCTGAAAAGCAGCGTTAGAGTCCCTGGGTCAGCTTGCACCTCTTCACGGAGCTGACCCCCTTCCCAGCTGCCCGGAACGCTGTCTCCACGGCAGCTGGAGACTAAAAGGAAGCATTTCTTAATTTAATATACTTCTACTGGTGTTGCCATCTTGTTTCATCTAAACATCCAACTCTTTTTTTGCACCTGGTTATGCAATTTGCCGTATTGATATGCTGTTAGTAAGTCCCACAGACTATACTGCATTTTTAGAAGGGGTTGGGTTTCTCGAGCTGTACGAGATGCCCATGGTTTAAAGGAAGGGAGAGAGGCTATCACTGTCATGACCACTGTGCTAGTTTTGGTTGAGATAACATTCATTTTCTTCCTAGCAGGTGCTACAGCATGGTTTTTAATCCAGAACAACTTGTGTTTAGACAGAACAGACGTATCCCCATAACCCACAACATTTTCAAACATATTTTTTCCTTTTATATTCAGAAGGCAAATTGCCTAGAGCCCCAGCCTCACGTATCTCATACCGTGAGCTAGCTTTTTATGAGTTTTTACTCATTATGAGCTATAAAATTCCCTTCATTATCCCCATTTTTTGAACTGTATGACCTGTAAAGCCAGTTCGCAGTGGCCCCCTTGACTATTCTATAGATCAGAAATGCGACCTCTGGTCATGGTGCTGCTGGGTTTTGCTGTTTGGACTCTAAACGAGCTAAAAGAGGGATTTATCTCACTGCCAGCACCAGCTCGGCTTTACAGGATGCCATGAGAAATAAAGCTCAGAGAAAACTTGGTGACTGCTTTCCTACTTTTAGAAGGTAAAAAAATCACCTGCTCCAGCAGCCAGAGCTCACGTCTGCGTGGAGATGAGGCTGCTTTCAGGGGAATGAATGATGCTGATGGAAGAAGGTTGTTGGCTCCTTCCCACCCAGCTCAGCTGGACAGCTGGGAATCTTCCTGCTTGGCCCTGGCAGGGCAGGAGCAGGCAGCACATCCTGCACTGACAGCAGCCACGCTGGACAGACGGCTGAGGGGAAATCCCCCTGGCCCTGCGCACGCTGCCCATCTCTGACACTTTCACATCCCTCACGCCCCTGCCTGAGCTTTCACTGCCTCTCTCCCCTCCATTACACACATTAAGAGAAGAGATTATCCTGTTATGACTTTTTTTTTTAATCTCTTAGCGATTTTTACAGCCATAATTCTCTCCCTTTCCAGCAGAACAGCCTGTGCTGAGCTCCCCAGCATGCTGACAATCCAAGGTCTTGTCCTCTCCCTCTCCTGCCCATTAGCACCAATGAACACTGCAGGCTGTGCATCACTGCTCCTTTCCCTGTGCAGGCAGGGGATTATGAGGGGATTATGAGACCCACATTAATAATTATGAATTCCAGGGTCTTCAAAGCCCCCCAGCCCCCTGGGACAAATTCACCTTACCCAATTCCAAGAGTATAGGAGATTTCTGACAGAAGGTAACACCACCTCCTCTTCCTCCAGTGCTTGTGCCATTTGTCTCTGTTCCTCTACATGACCTCTGAATGACACAATCTAGCAGAGGTACAATTCTCAGGGTGGGAAAAGTTAATTTTCCTCAAAGCCTCTAACAGAGGAATGCCACTGAGCTCTTCCCCAGGACTGGGAAATCCATGGCTTTTGCCAGTGAGGCTCTGTGATGTCTCGCTGCAGCTGCCATCCTCAGGCCTGGGTTTTTCTGTGGCACAGGGCAGTGAAACTGCAGGGATGTGTGCTGGCCAGACGAGTTCAGCCAGCCCTCCAGCACCACATACAGGGGCTTTCTGCTCCCAGTCCTCCCAGCACAGCCCGGCCCCTTGTTCCTGCCCCCAGCACTGCAGAACAGGAGCAGTACTGGGAAGGTCAGGAGCTCTGCTCTGACTGCATTTTGCTCAGTGACAGATCTGCATGAATTTGCAGGTGCAGTTCTGAGACAGGGCTGGGTAACCCTTGCCCTGCAGGTACCCTGTGCAGGACGTGGAGGGTTTCCAGGCTCCCTGCCAGCATCACGGAAACAAGAACAGCCATTGCTGCACCTCCTGAGTGCTGGGCTCCTTGACCTCCTCCGGGGATGACAAGGCCCATCAGGACACAGATGGCACAGGGAACTAAAGCCTGTCCAAGGCAGCAGTCACACAGCACGCTGAGTGCCAAGCAAAGGGCAGAACCCAGTCACGTCCTGTGCAATACCTTGCTGCCACAAACACCGGTGCAGGTTGGAGGGCAGTAGCTCAACTGCCCTTTGCCACTCTGCAAGAGCAAAGACAAAGCCCAGAGGTAGAGAACCCAGATAATGTGGAACTAACTGAGCTGCACAGCAGCCAGCACAAAGGAGGACATTCAGGGGGAGAGAGAGACAACCAGACGGAGAGGCACGTCTGCAGGCAAGCCAGCAGCTCCATATGACCCCTTGCCAAATTCCCTGCTATTACTGGAACCAGGCAAGGAGAAATGCTCTTGATCTGCTCTGCTTCTCTGCAGAGGCACACAAAACAGCTCCAGTTCTGGCACTTCTACTTTAGTGCTTCTGCACAGCTCTGTGTCTGGGCACTGTACCATGTGGAGCAGAGATTTTGTGGATGCTTCCTGGCTAAATTCCTATTGCCTGATGCCTACGCCTGTCAAGAGCCAAACCTGTGATCCACTTTGCCTCTCCCACACCACCATTCACCTTCTGCACTCTGCTTTAGGTTGGTGCTGGAGACCCAGCACACGACAGCCAAGGTTCAACATCACACAAACCAGATTTAAAGTGCTGACAACAAAAGCTAATCCTCCCCACAGCCTACTCCAAACCTCTACTGGAAAAGGAGTTGAGAGATCCTCCCTCAGAGGACTCGGGGAACAACGTGGTCAGGGTGTTCAAACAGATATAAAGTGAGCTTGGTCCCCTGGGCACACTTCAGTGCAAGCAGAACAAACACCAAGGCTCAGGTGAGAATTTCCACAGGTGGACACCACAAGAAGCAGCTGCAGAGTCACCATGGAGCTGGACTGGGGCACTCCACTCACACAGTGGAGACAGCAACGAGGGAAACCTCTTCGCTGGTGTCTCTCACCTGATCTTTGCTGGAGGTCCCACAAAGGTGGTCAGATTAGCCCTCAGAAGGATCAGGTACAACCTCGTTGCCTTGCACTGTTCTGCATCCTCCCACATGAAAAGCACCCAGCACTTGCCTGTGCTCTCAGTACACCCTGAGAAATGAAGCAGTACCTGTTCCACAGTGCCATGTTACAGCTCCCAAACACTTTAGTACCCAAGCCACTACCACAGCTGAGACCTTGACGATCCTCTAGGTGAAAAAGAAGAAAACCAAAAATCTTCATGGTACATTTCAACAGCTGAATGCTTGGGCATTAGGGTGTATTAAAACCAAAATAATTGCCTTTTCCCTCTTCCTCCATGAGCTGTACCTGTTACAAATTCAGCACTGGAGAGCCTGTCCCACTCCCTGCTTTCCTGGCAGTCTGATAAAGGCAGCTGGAACGGCCTTTGCTCAACCAGTTCTGCTTCAGCTCTGCCACGCAACTCTCTGCTCCACTCAGGGATCTCTGCGCTCTCTCTGCTTTACAGACCTGCTGCAGCAGCATCCCTGGCTGGCAGGAGAGCCTGTGTCCCAGCTCCTGCAGCACCTCTCCTCCATCCCAGCCAAAAGGAAGGTGACAGCTTACCACCAGTGCACGTGGTGCACAGTATTCCGCAGTTCTGCTCCATTTGCTTAAAATCCCCTGATACAAACCCATATCCAACCTCTCCCCAACATCAAGGGAATTTGCACTGCAGATGATATCTCCATGGCTAAAAGCAACCCTCAGGATCAGGAACCTGTCACAGGAAGCAGAGTGTAATGTCAGATGTTGAATTTCCAGCTCTCTACTACATATAACAGCAGCAAATACAGCATATAGGTCAAGAGGTCTCTCAATCACATGGTTTATGCTTTGAATTGCTAATTTCCTCCAAAATGTTCTTTCCTGAAACTTTCCACTTCAGATCTTGGCCTATAAGGAAAAAAAATATGGGAACATCTTGAGGCAAGGCAGCTCAGCTCAGCCTTTATCCCATGAGGAGAATGGAAATACAAACATGTTCCCTGCTGCTGGAAATGTTAATGACTTTGTTGTTGTTTAACTTACTGTACAGAGAAGTAATAACATTTCAGCTCAGCATGTTCAGTGTCCTTTAAGGGGAAAGGTGGGAGGCTTGTGGATATTTCGGAGTTCAGCTCCCATGTAGAAGCTAACAAAGGCAGTATTCCCAGGCTGTCAGACAGCAGGGCTCCCTCGACAGCTTAACAACACATCCTGTTCCAGCAAAAATTGTTTCCTGCACTTGTAAGTAAATAATTTAAGCCTGAGATCGAGGGCCAGACGACCTACTTCCCAAGACCCCACTGGTCAAGGTTTGGTGAGAGAGAGGGAACCTTTGTCCTGCTGGGATCAACATAAAAACAACACAGTTCCCTCTCAGAGCGTGGGCCCTTAATCTCCATCTCTTTACAAACTGGGAATAGATACCCAAACACACTCCCACAAAAAATCATCCCAGCATCCTCCTGGTTGTTATATGCTCCCGTGAACCACAAAAGGGGTCTATCAGCAATCTGCCACATGTGGGAGCATTTTCAACCCCATCAGCTGAGGGCTAAAAAATCCCAGACACCAAAGGTGCCACTGGGCTTCACACTGCACTTCCACCAAAGAACCTGGTCCCCCTTATTAATTAAAATGAAGGGTGCTTCAATTAAGCACCTGTCCATGAGAAGCAACACAAAACCTCTGCTGTATCTGGTAGTGAGCAAGCAGCACAGAAGATGTGTTACTCACTGAGGGTGGGTGAAGTGGGGACTCTCACATCTAATGAGCTCCTTTCTCAAATGGCCACTTGGACTCGGAGCTCATAACCAAAATGTTATTTTCATTCAATGGATGAACAGGTGCCACACGTCTTAATAAAGCAGCAGCATCCCTTCCCCTGGCTCACTCACTCTCCATTTTCCCAAGCAACAGAATATACACATTCACACGATCTCAAACTGAAAAATTTCACCAGTTGGCTTTGCACTAGGAAACTGTGATGATGATGTCCCCACCTCACCAGGTGAGTGTGGGTGTATGCCCACAACATGGTCATGCAGAACTGACTACCCCTCTCTCTGCTCAGAAATAACTCATGGGATTTTTTAAGGAAGATTGAAAAACCTAAATTTCTTTTGCATGTCATTTCAGGCTCCCAGCTGGGTTTTAAGTTGCTCTCTCCAAAGCTCACTTTTCCGAGGAACTCTTCCCATCTCTTAGCAGATTAAAGTACTGAAATAATGACTCAAGCAGGCAGAGGACCCAGCTGTGAGCCCACAGCCCTGCTGTGCTGGACACAGAGAAGCTGCTGCCTGATAGACCTGACAGACAGAAGGAGCAGGAGAAGGGGAAGCAGCAACCCCCCAAAAGGGACAGCAGGGTAGGGGGAAAATCACTTGCTTAATGACTGAAAGAAGGTCGCACCAAGCATAAAAATTGAACCTGCTTTTTCAGAAACTTGGCTCCAGCAGCCCTGAAAACTGCCAATTTAAACCACTAAAAACCACAATTCTTGTCTTTGCCTTTCTCCTCTAAGCACCTGAACTTTCCCTTCCTTGCTGCTGAGGGCAGGAAACAAGTTTTGCAGCATGGTGAAAAGCACATCACCCCTTTGCCACGCTGTGCACCTGATCACCAGCAGTGGGAAGAGCACACCCACACTCAGGTACGATGGCCGAGGTAAAGCTGCTGACTCTTGGCTTCCTTGGCACTTTGCTTCTCATTCTCACTGCAAAGCTGGCACCTGTTCCCCTAAACTGAATACTCTGCCTCGCCCCCGAGGTTGTCTTTATTATAAACTCCCTGCCAAAGCACAAGGTTCTCTGGCCTTCTGAGGCCATGAATTTTATGACCAGGCTGTGTGCCCCATGAAGCCACATTTCCTTTCCCTACTTGAGATGTCTCAGAGTGACCTTATTCTTATGCAAAGGGAAACAGCAAAGGAAAATGGGATGGAGCTATTTTGGCTCAATTCTGAAAAGATTGGTTTTATCTTTATACACTTGTGAAAATGAGGGTTTTTTGAAGACTGAATTCTTTCTGGTCAGTATGTCTTATTTCATGAGACTTACAATTCCTCTTTCATGCTTTTATCATAGACATCCAAGCTCAAGTGGAAGCCTTGAATATATTTCTCAAAATATGATTATATTCAGAAATTCACTGTAAATCTCCAGAACTCAGGGCTCTTGTTTGAACCCATTTATTTAATCCCTTCCCTGCCTCACTTAGTTTAGTTTTGCAAAGAGCCACTCCAGCCTGAGCAGCCCCGTTCACAGTTACAGTCCTGGCCAGTTTTAGAGAGCAGCATCGATCTGCCTCAGGCATTAACCCAGAGACATGGCCCTCACCTCGGCTCCTTCAGCTGACAGCGAGGACCTGAGCACAGCATCACATCACAGCGCCCACTCCAGCGCTTCCCGTCCCAGCACTCCGGGCACCCACACTCCTGGATGCTGCTGCAAAAGGAGACTATGGTCCAGCTCCTTTCCAGAGTGCCACCACATCCTTGCTGTCTCCAGAGCCCTGCCCAGCCAACTCCCCGAGCAGCAGAGAAAGCAGCTTTCAGCACGGGGAGCTGGCAGGAGAGGGTGTGAGATGGCAGCAGAGCCACGGCGGGCACACGAGCCACGCATGGGTGCCAGGAGAACAGAAACTCTCCCGGCACAACTGAACCTTGTGGCTGGGACCTCACACAGCTTCATCAACAAGGGCCCTGTGGTCAGGCAGGAAAGGCCATTAAAGAGAATAATCAAGCAAGAACTCTCACGGGCCCAGACAGAGAGGTGAGCAGCAGCAGGAGAGGTGTGAGGGACCTTGGATTTAGGGCACAAGGAAAACAAACTGACAAAAAATTGACTAGACTTTCTTTTTTCCAACACTAAAACCCAAAATACAAACATTGGTTTCTCCCAGAGAAAGCACGGCATTTAAGGGCGTGGGAGTAATTGCTCCACACTCCTGTCACTGCACATGGGCAACCTCAGCACTGAGACCCCACAAATACAACGCCGGCACCGCCACCAGTGGATCTGCACAGCTGTGATGCTGTGCTGGAGGGAAGGCTGAAGGAAACAGGCTGGACTGGGGACCTGTAATAATCTGTGGCACTAAATCTTGAAGAACCATAGCCCAGGCTGTCCTGTCTGGCAGGGAGAGGGAGGCAGAGTGCTGAGCCCTGGGGAGCAGGAAAGGTCCTGTGCTTCCTGCAGGCGATTCTGCAGTCGGTCAGGGCTGCCTGCATCCAAGGGAAGGTCAGTGGTGGCAACAGAAGACCTTGAGAGCCGACGAGGAACGATGAGTGAAAGGGGTTGGGGAGAAGCTGGGGGAGGGGAGGGCAGACACATCAAGAAGCAAGGCAGGACCGTGTGAGGTAGTGAATGAAAAGGGCAGACCTGGGACTGTGGGCTGATCCTTGCTTACTACGTGAGGAATATTTGGGTCCCTGCCTTGCCCTGCTGCCTAATCCTCCCAGGAAGATGCTAGAAGGCCACCACGCACCCTGCCCGGAGCAGCCCTTCAGCCCAGGCGGAAACATTGCCAGGGTAAATAAGCCTTCAATGTGCAAAGCATCAGAGCCGGTGAAACCGGGATGCTGGAGACTGTTGTCTGCCTCGGGAATCCGCATCCCCAACTGGTCCCTAGCCTCTCCCTTGTGGAAATGGTCTTGGCAACCTCTCTTGCTCTCCCCCTGACACCCTTTCTTTTCTTTTCTGCAAGTTTCCTCACCCGCACATGCATGGGCAGCGCTGCTGCGAAGGGACACACACACGCACCCCCCCAAAGAGCGCATTTCCGAGCTTAACCATCTGTCCAAATTCTCCCCTTTTCCAGCCCATGCAGGATCTGAGTGGGAAACAAATTTTGTCATGGCCTACCTTCCGAGTCCAGCAGGTCTGAGGCGCAGGGGCAGCGGCCAGCGGGCTCCGGGAGCAGGGCGAGGGGCTGTGCGTGTGAATCAGCAGAGGAGTGCCTGTGACAGGGATGCATGCTGAGGCTGAGCACCGCTGCCGCACGCTGCCTCTCCTCCTCCACCGCCCCGGCTGCTGTGTTGCTATGCAATCACATCACCACGAGCAGCATCTCGCCGAGCCTCCGAAGAGACACCCTTGACTCGGCAAAACACAGCGGGGAACAAGGACGAGCCCACCGAGTGCCCGGCCCTTCGGAGAGCTCGGCCGGCGATCGATCCGGAGGAGGGGAGGGAGAAGAGTGGAGATGCAAAGACGGGCACGCACGGGAGGAGGAGGAGACAAAATACACATGGAGAGGGGGGAAGAAAAGGGAGGAGGCGAGATGTACAAACACACAGAAAGCGCCGTGGTCTGACCTCTGGAGACCTGACACGGGCTGCTGGGCTCAGACGCGCTTCCCGCTCCTCGCCGACATCTCCCACCACCTCTCGGGGCTGGCGTCTCTCATTTTAGGTTAGATATGGCCACGAGTGTGCTGGAAAATGCCAGACACATTCGCTTCCTTCCTTAAGCACAGTTTGGGTATCTGACACAAGATTTTGTAATTTAAAAATAGCCCATTTTGAAACTAAAGTTAAGGAGAAAAATTAGTATTATCGCTTAATTTTGGATGTGCTTCCTATTCTTCTTAGAAAAGAAAAATAAGTAAAGGAAGGAGCCAATTCTCCAGGCTGGGGAGATCTTTTAAATGTCAGAGTGCCTTGTCTCAGCTCACAAGAAAGAGAAGGATTTGAGCTGCTAGCTTGGATGAGGACACAAACAGACACAGAGTTGGGATTTTGGTCCATAGATAAGAGCTTACAGTTCTTCAGATCATTCCACCCAAGGATTTCAAACTGCTCAAGTCACCACTGATGTTATTCTCATATAGCACAAAAAGAAACAGAATTAAATTACTTGGTGAGAAAGAGGATTCAAATCTAATCCCAGCTCTGTGTTTTAAGCACTAGGCTGTGTCAGCCTCTCCATGGGAAAATTAAAACTCTGGAAATACAATCGTCCTGGTCCTTGTCAGAACAATCTTTAATGAGCCTTAGCCCTTTTTTCCCCAGAGCTGACAGACTAAAGATGTTAATTTTCTGCTCATACGGTCATGTTATCCAGAAATATCAGTGCTGTTTGTAAACATTTTCCATTTTCATACATTTATTCCCCATCTCAGGTGTATCCCAAAATGCAGGTTCACTTGGCTCGCTCAGACCCAGCCAATGTAACAGCTTCACAACTCCACCACAGTCCTGAAAAATCACTTCTGGCCAAGCCAGCAATGGAAATAACAACTGGCAAACTCTCTGCAGCATCACAAGGCTTCCTGTGGGCTGAGGGACGATGGTCAGGAAATGGTGCTGCCCAGAGGGACAGTGCCCAACCTGCCCCAGGGCTGTGCCCAGCAGGGTGGGGAGCCCACGGCCACCTTTCAGCCAGTTTGGGCACCTTAAAGAGCAAAACTTTAGTCCCACACCATGGGGATGTGAACGGATCAAAAGCTTTTCTAGGTCACCAGTTTAAACCTGGAGAAGTTTTAAAACTCAAAATATAGCTGGTCTTGTGTAAAATATGTTTGAGAGAGGCCTCGAGAAACCAGTGAGCTCCTCGTGATGGTACCAGCTAGAACCTGCAGCAGGTGGGTGGCTGACCCTAAGGAGCTTCTCCCTTCATCCTAGATGGGTGCACCAGGAGTCAGGAGCAGAGCAAAGTGAGGCAGAGAAAACTCATGTAACTACACTGAAAGGAGATTTTTAAATAGCAACCTCCTTATCGTTGGTTCCAAAAGGAGCAACGCTGAATACTTCGAGTACCGACCCAAGAATACTTATTCACTCCACACCTTCTGCTCTTAAAAGCTTCTTCAATAGCTTCTGCTTCCACAACAGCTGCACTGATGCAACAAAATCCCTCCTGGAAAGCTGTATTTAGACCAAAAAAAACCAGATATGGATCAGAAGACAAAAATGAGCAGAGACTCTGCTGGGCTATTTTTGTGCACACACACAAATAATAAGTCCTGGGTTAAATAAGGAGAGCGAGGGGGAAAATAACAACAGAGTCTGTCCAGGCAACTCCAAAGCCACCATTCTCCAGAGAGACACGACCCAGTCGATGGCAGCATGTGTCTGTCACCACCAGCATCTGTAAGGGACATGACAACATGGATAAACATATCAAGCCAAGTTACACATGCACACAAGACAGATATCAGCACAGAGATGTGAACAGACAGCATGAACCACAAAAACAAGGTGCTTTGCAGTACAAGCATCCTAAATTATTGATTGTTTAAGGACAGCAAAATGCACTGGAGAAAGAAAATCTCTTGTGTCAGTTTAGTTTAAATGATGAGGCAAACCAGAATCTCTGATGGGAGAGTTGCTTCCAGGGCTGGGAACATCTTCCCAAGTCCCCCAATACTTTCTGTTTTATGGATATAATTAGGGCAAAGAGAGGAGGAATTCAGAACTCAAAGGGAACGAGGGACACCAGCTCGGATGTGTCATAATCGCAGTTTTCACATAAGCACTACAACTTTTTAAAGTGTATGGGAAGGTTTCTGAGATGAGAGGCTAAATTTGGTGTGCGTTGAGTTCTGAAGAGAATTTAAGCCAAAAAAATCTCCCCAGGAACTCCAAGAGCTGAGCTTCCAGAAGATACAGTGGAACCTACCTCATGTCTTCCCCTAAAGAAACATTTCAGGCATTTTATGTTTTATGAAACAGCAAATCTCTACCTTGTTAGGAAAACTAACAATGTCCACCCACCCAACAGGGGCACCTCGATAGGTACAATGCTAAATACAGTGTACAATCACACAATAGGTAAAAATTAAGACAGGTTTTATAAGGCTTGAACATTAAATTGACATATATATAGTGAGAGAGAGAGACTGACAGTATTTTTAGTTTGAAAATTTTAAAAGCTAGAAATAAGGGCTGTGTCTGCTTTCAGCCTAAATTCTGTTTTACATTCTCCGTATACAAAGCCATCATTAATCACTTGTAAACTGGAACATCCATAACACTAATTATTCTTGCATTACCAACCAAATAAAAACATTAACTAAAATTCTGGCATTCACATTTTCAACACAAAACTTCAGGGTTCGATATAATTAAAGGCTATTACTTTTACATTTTTCTTCCCATAAGTTCCCACCAATTAACTTTATCTTCTAAAATAGTCCTTTTCACAGGGAATTGGTTCCCAAAGCATGGAGTCGCTCTTCCCTCCTTTGAAACATCACATCTCCTGAAAGAGAAGGATCACCCCTCTTGTACAGAAGAGGGAGTATTGTTACCATCCTTTGGAAACTTTGGTACATTCTTTCCCTTTCAGAGTAAAGCTCAATTTTATCAATTTATCCCAATTAAAGTATTTTAGAGAACGATGCTTTACCCAGGAACAGAATGTAGATTTACCCTTGTTAAAAGGAGAATCCAGGCAGACACCAAGAGGAAGAGCACTTTCCCTAGAGCCATACACCCACAGTCCTTGTGGATCCATCTGCTGAAGAAGAGTTTGGTGAAAGGCTTGCGAGCCTGGACAAGGTCCCTCATGGCTTGAAGAAATCCAGTTTCTCCCCAAGAGCCTACAAATCCCTGTTTTCCTGAGGCTCCCTCCTCTAGGTCTCCTCCTAATTAAAGCATCAGACAGGGCTGGGTTCTCTCACAGCTGCCCACATCCAAAGAGCTGTAGCTCTGTTTTGATGCAGAATCATGGATCTCAGTGGTTGTGCTGTGCCTACCTGTGAAGGGGAAGCCAGAGGAACAGATCTTGCACAAAGGGACAGTCCTGCCCATCAGTTCCAGCACATTAGACAGGCCAGCAGGCTTGGGAGCAGAGCACAAAGAGCCTTTCTTCAACAAGAAGGAACAAAACTAGAATTAAGGCCCTAAGAAAATAATTTAGTTGACGGGATATTGTACCGTCCTGGGGGGCTTTTTTGTTTGTTTTGTTTAAATAACTGATATAAAATAAATAACTGTACCTCTTTTGCTAGCATCAATAAGCACAAAAACCTTCCCAGAGCAGATTCTACCCCGCTGAAAGCATTTACAAAAACAGCAGGGTACTTTCTAAACATATGATACCTGGGGTGAGAGAGAAGAATGGGCAGACAACTGATACAAGCAGACAGCTGTCATGCACTCAGAAACAGAATGAATCCCCCTTTTCATTTGTTCCCACACAGGCACTGAAACAATCCCCCCAGATGAGAAATAGAGGCTAAAGGGGAGAGAGGAACTCTTTTCAGAGCAGCAAGTGCCAAAAGAAAGAGTGGTGGGTATCAAAACAGTGTAAAAGAATTTGGGGGAAGAGATGGAGAAAGAAAAGAGAAAGGAGAAAATGGCAGAAAAGAAAGCAAAACCATGCCGGAGAGGAGGGTAAGGCAGACAAAGCAGTTTTCAGGGGCCGTTTTGTTCTTCAAAAGCTGTCAACACGTTTACAATGTGCTTTCCTTCCCCCTCCTTATTTACTGGGCCGTGCACACAAAGGAGCAGGAAAGCTATCATACAGGAGCTGCTGAAGATTCACTTTGACACAGAGCAGAGGTGCCCTAAGAGAAAGGAAACTGCTTAGTGATCCGTGTACAACGAACCATGATGGGGAGTTACAGGCCTAGAGACTCTAGAGAGAGGGCTGGGAGGAGACCTGCGGAGAGCAGCCTCTTCCTGCAGAGATCACACTCACAGGCAGCACAGACACCGGAGCAGAGCAAGTCAAACCGCACGGGGATACAGCTGCACGTAAAAAGACACGTTCACAGGAGAAGCTTATCCCTGAATTCTTCAAAGAGCCCAAAGGATTTGGGCAGAGTGTAAAATTTTTCAAAGTATCTGTCGCAATTTGCAACCTAAACCCAGCGCCTGAAGCTCAGCCACGTTACAATGACTTAAATATCCCATGACTGAGCCTGTGCTGGAACAGCCCATCCTGTCACGTTTCTGGCAGGTACCACAGCTTGCCTGATGCACGTTCACTCATTAAACTGCAGAACGGGATCACGCCTCAGCCTACAGATTTCTAAACATTGTCAAGGTTAAAATGGTATTTAGAGCCTGTGTAGGTACCTGCAGCTTTTTATTTTGGAAGATCAACTGTTTCAGTTTCTACATTTGTGCAGGAGCGAGCCTGGAGATTAAAGCCTTCTTAAAAACAAATCTTACCCTCTGTTATGCAGACTTTTTACTCCTACAAGACAGGAAGCTGAGGGGCAGAGAGGCATCCTTACAAGATGCACACCTTGCAGAACGTTATTTATGTTCTTCAACACCTCCCTTGCCAACTAGAATTACTTGGACAGGTCTAAACAGCTACATACAGTTCTCGGGAATCCTGTGCCCAAAACCACATCATCAAATGCTAAGGACATTAAAGGCATTCTTGGTCAAAGCAGGGTTTGGTGAAATCCAACCTTCATCTGACCATTATTGTTGCTTCCATTTTAAAAAGCAGAGCTGTAATGAGGGAAACCCATCGGTACAACATAAATCATCTTTCCTGGAAGAAAATACTTGAAGACTTTGTTCTTTCAAGATATTCGCCATCCAGAGCAAGCTTTACCAATATCTGTTGTTTTTCATTCAGACTAGATGCGTCCTCTGACTAAAGAGCACATAAAGAGCTCCCTCACACACTCTCTCAGGAGCCACAGAGCTACAAATCAGCCCAGTGTGTATTATTAATGACAAGTTATCAGAAGATCTAGGACAACAGCCAAGCAGGAGTTTCACCGTGCTGTGATTCTGTGGAGAGAATGAACCCTTTGCCAGGTCAGACGCCATAGTTTCCCTTGTTCCTATCTCTCCTGTGCACAGATTTGTGATAAGCCATTTTGTCACAGCAGCCAGGAGGTGATTACCCTGCCCTAGAGGGCTTACAACTGAGCTTTGCCTAAAAGACAAAGGGAACCAAGCGAGGAGACACTGGGTAGAGGCACAAACAATCTTAAACATTACATATAAAAAAAGGCAAAGTGAATTTTATTTTGGTAGCAGTTAAATGCTATTAGAAGAGTTCAGGAGCACCCATATTGGCAGTTGTTAGAGCTGCAGTACAAGCCTCACAGATTCAATTTTCTGAGTGGTTACAGCTGTACCACCTTCTAAATCCTTGGGTCCTGATTTATTCATGGCATTAGGAATGCAAAATGCAAGCAGAGGGAAGTAGGCCAACAAAAGAATAGAAAGCAGGGATACAGAGGAACCAGTTTCTTCATTCCAGCTGAAAACAGGTTGGAATTATTAACTCTTTCTGAGCGAGCTCTCTCTGAAAGGGCAATAGACTCTGATGCATGAAGATGCACAAATGAGTCTCCCACCACAAAATAAAAATGATGAACAGAAACACAAAGCAAACATGGCTTCAGAAGAATTCGGATTAACTCTAGCCCAAGGCATTTGGATTTTCAGATGCAGAATGCTCACTGTGTCTGACAGGGAGGGGTTAATGGCTTTGGTTGTGTGAACTGGGGACCAGATGTTCAGCTGGTGCAACTCAACACAGATCCATTAGAAATTAGTGGAGCTGTGCCTGCTTACCCCAGACAGGATTCTGGCCCAGTACTTTGAAATCCTGTTTAATACCCACTCAGAGATTGTTCCAAAGGGAGAAGCCTCACTTTTTGAAATCAGCTAAAAAGCTACTAGCAATGCTACAGGATGTGGCTAAACTGAAATGGCCACTGCCATGGCCTGCTTAGGATATTACAAAACCCCTAAATCAAAAGCCTACAGAAGCCTTGTGACAGAGAACACCACAGCACAGTTGTTTCTGTTACAGTTTCATAGTGTCCACCTACCTTACCATGGGCAGAAACAGGCACAAGAGGTAAATCACTCATTTGTCACTTACCAGGAAATGGATGGGTCTTGACTATGTCCATTTTAGTCCTCAGAGCAGCTGTGGTCAGCCAAGTCTTTGAGCATATGCTTTTAAGAGAAAATGGTCTGCAAAATTTGCTGTGATGATTCAAATGCAAAGAGCAAGCAGGGAAAAAAAAGATAAGAAAATAGAAAAGGTACAGTAGCACATTCCTCCCTAAAAGGGCCATTCTTCCACTCAAGTGCAATGCTAGTCAGATAGAGGGGAAAAAAAGAGAAGAAAAATGTCCAAACGTCAAAAAAGACAAGAGTTGCCACAGCATAAAGAGGCTAAAAGTCATCTCTAGTGCCCAATAACACCAGGCACATCTTTGCTGCATGGGATGGATTTTAAACAGGCATCTTGCTCAACAATAAAAAAGCTGACATTAAAATCAAGTCGTTTGTCCTGTTGCTGTAGTTCTGCACCTCTAAGTGCCCAGCCTGTGCACTTGAATGTTAAAACTGTGCACAGTCTGCTTAAATACTTTCACAACACAGGGTATAATAAAAGACCTGTGATGCTGCAAGTCTTCCATAAAACGATTTTGTGTTTTCTCAACCAAACACCAATCCCAAGGGAAAACTGATCTCAGGGACCAGTAATTGTAAAACATTCAGTACATCCTAAAGGTTTCTGCCATAAGCTCCTATAAAAACATTTACACACATCACACACACTCTTAAGAACCTGGGCATCTTTCACAAGTGAAATGAAGCCTCTGGCAGCATCTGCCAGTCTGACAGGAATGCAAGAGAGCTCTGCACCTTCCACAAATTCCAAACAGCACCCAGGCAACAGGAAGCCTTGTCTTCCTGGCTATTGCTCCTTTGAGATGCTCTGCACCTGCTCCTTTCCCCACTGAATGAGGCTGCCATGCACACATCCATCAGTGGGCCCATGTAGTCACTCCAGCCTGATTCCTGTACAGAATCCCAGTGTGGAAGCACAAGTCTGGTCAGCATCTGAAGACACCTGCATGGTGTAAGGACAAAGCTAAGGATGAAGCTGTCCTTAGGGACTGCAGTACACAGGCTTTCCAACATAAGTGGAAATGACATTTCCAACACCGATAGCATTTCCAACCTTTTGAACCTTTGTAGGAAAAGTATAAAACTCGTTATATGTTACGGTCACATCTTGAAACAGATCCACTTGGAGGAATTTTTCAGATGTGGAGTTTCTCCTGTTGAAAAAATATAATCAGGGTTTTGAAGATCTCTTTCTTTCGACAAAAATTAGCAAGCAGCACGTATTCTACTTGGGATAACACAGATGAATGAGAAGGGCAATGCTTTAGACAGATTAACCAGCTGAGAACTGCAGTACTCAAGCAGTCTGATTTTGAGGGGATGAAGAAAGCAAACATCTTCAGTGGCTCCAGTCGCTCTCAGGACTGATTCCCTTACTGAACCAAAGTACAGATTCACAATGCAAAATTTAATATACTCTAACCCAACTCTCAAGTGGTTACAACCTTGTTTTACAGCAGAAAAATAAAGTTCATTCAAATTTTGGAAACTTCAGTTCAGCTTCTCTCAACTTCTACTCAGACTTAAAATGAAATGACAGGAGAAGATACATTTTGTAGAAGAGTTTTTTCAAAACAACAAATTAGAAATATTTTACAGAATATAAATTATACATATGCACACATAAAACATACAACTCCTACAGAGCTAAAAACACAAAAAAGGAAAGCTACATTTGCAGTTATCAATATAGAAAGGTGAGCTGGTGGCAACATTGTATAAGTGCTCAAATCAATAAACCATCAACTGAACACCAAATTTTCCAGCTGCACTAGAACATCATTATAGCCAAAGTTAGCAAAAAGTCTGTTCTGTAAGCCTCAAAATGAAAATTAATTTCAGGAAGGTCAGCTTGGTCAGCCTGTTAAAAGTCAGTATATAGACAGGGTACAACAGGGGATTGAGAAACTCACATTGCTCCAAGCCAATACACACACAGCACCCCTGAAAGGCTGATTAAGTTGTTTCTCATTGTGTGCTGCTGAAGAAGGCAAAGAAGGTCAGGGTCGACATTACTTATAAATGAAGCACCACTGCTCACTGCAGTTTTGAGATGGAAAATGTTTGTTTCTCAATCAAAACAGATAGTCCAACAGAGAAACACTAGGGTGAAAAAGGTGGATGTTACATAACACAGAGCTCACCAGCTTCAGACCAGAGAAGTTTAGTAGGGGACAAGAGGGAGTTCAGTGTTAGTGAACCAAGCCAGCCTAAAAATTCCTTTTGTGTCTTCACTTTCATAGGAGAGATGTCAGTACAAAAGTGCAGGTAAGAGTAATTGCTCTGCTTCTTTCCTCTGAGGAAGGAAGAATTAGTGACACAGTCCTTTAGAGTCTGCTCGTCTGCTCCAGGTGACAGAAGAATTCCAGTGAGTCCCAGGGTCACACTTCCACATTTGCTGCATTGCTGTGAGAGGCCTGGGAAACACGACGGATGCTGCTCTCAATAAAGACCTTCAGCCCCTTCAAACCTTGGGCGTAGAGATAATCCAGATACCAGTCCCACCTCTTCCCCTGTACACCAGAAAGAAGAGTCAGATGTGCAGAACAAAGCTTTACCTTTCTTAAGCCAATTTGAAAAGGCAAATCCTGCCTTCCTGTGGGACAACATCCACACGTTGTGTGACATCTGTAAATACCCACAGGTGTACAGGCTCACCCTGCTGTTCCCAAATGTCCACAATTACACAATACTCATTCTTAGACTGAATCATGATCTTTCTTTAATACTGCAAGTTTTTATAAATCCCAGTTCTAGAAAGAGCAAAGTCTATTGGATCAATGGAGTATGTCAGGAACTAAATGAACATGGATATTAAAGCCTTCTTTCCATCACTAGTGGTGATTCCTCCAGATCAGGTTTGAAGTACACCATGATACAGGCAAGGAAACCAACTGCCACTGTATTTTCTCAGTGGAGGATCCCTGTTCAAAGCTGTAACAAAGCTACACATCTGTCCCAGAAATAGAATATGAAGCAGAATTTCTATTATCAATGAACTTTAAGTGCATCAAGAATGTAACTTTTTCTGGAGCCTGCAGAGAACAATAAACAGCCCTGTCCTGACACTGCACTGAGTCATGGAGGAAATACATAAAATCTCAAATCACTAGCCACAGATACGTAACTTCTCAGGTGTTGATGTCCTCTTGTTTGGCCCTGTTAAGAGACTGAACCAAAGCCTTCAGCTGGAATTTTTCCCCTTCCAAAATTTTTCTACAGCATTTGTGAGTTTGGTGAATATTATAACCTGTTCAACACAGCTGCTGAAAATTGCCTGCTTTATTTACTAAACCAAGAAATCTTACCTTAATTAATTTGAAGTTGAAGGTGGTATCATCAGGAAAAACCTTAAGGAAAGGGAATAAAACAATATCAAGTCAGATAAAAAGTCCACAGTTGCTGGGTCTCTGCTAAGTCCCCTCCTAAATAAGGAATTGCAGGCATGCAAAGAAATTCAGAGATTTTTAATCCTGCTTCAGAGGGGGCTTCCAGCATCATACTCTGTGCATAAATGGCAAGGTAACATCTGGACCCTCTTGCCCTGTGCTGCAGCATTACAGGATAGCAACAGGGAATATTCACAGGCATCTTCACCATTGTCTCTCTACAGTGTAAAAGTTTCCCTTTCAAAACATTCACAGCAATGAGAAAGAGCAAGAAGAGAGAACTGACGCTGAGGTCAGTGCTTGTGTTCCCCCAGTGCTGCAGAGCAGTGCCCTCTGGTGCTCAGCACTGCTGAGGAAAATGTGTCCCTGCAGCTCCACATTATTTCCTCCTGCCTTAAAACACATTTGTCATAGCTGCTAAGCAAAATCTCTCCTAGTTGTACAGTAGGAAGAGAATGCAAGAATTCCCCACCAGAAGGTTTGGGGGTTTTTTAAGGGATTTTGAGGTTGGATGGGTTTTGGTTTTGTTTTATGGTTGTTGGTTTGTAGTTTGGGGTGGTTTTAAATGTGTAAAACCTACAAAGAATTAGGAATCTGTGTCAGGGAAAGTTTAGGTTGGATATTAGGAAAAGGTTCTTCCCACCGAGGGCGACTGGGCACTGGAACAGGCTCCTCAGGGAAGCGGTGACAGCACCAAGCCCAGACAGAATGCAAGAAGTGTTTGGAAAACACTCTCAGGCACTGGGTGGGATTCTTGGGCTGTCCTGCAGAGGCACGAGTTGGACTCTATGATTTTTGTGGGTCCTTTACACTGCAGGGTATTCCATGATTCTAAGAAGCCTCAGAACAAAAATCATGTGGACAAAAGATATGAGATATATACAACTTCTTTTCCTTGGTCTAACAACACCAAAACAGCCTCCTTCAGCAAAGACAAAATCTGAGTTTAATCAGCAGTAAGGCACAAACTAGCTTGATTCAGGACACTGAGCACATAACAAAGGCAAATTTGTCAAGTGTTCCTAACCAGCATTCTTTGCTTCAACTTCTCAGGTGCCCCTCACTGCATTCCAGGAGTCACACCTACGCTTGCCTCGAGCCTGCCAGCGTTTCTCACAACAAACTGGCATCTCTGTGCAGCCCTTGGACAGCCTACAAAACCTGGTTTCTTGCAGCAGCACACACATCTTGGGACAATAACAGCTCTGGCAAACTGCTCCCTCCACTCTTCAGCAGCTGCTCTGAACACACATGAGGGCACCCACAGTTCAAGACAATTCCTGGCAGAATTCACACCAGATAATGCAAGACAGCACCACGTTCTTACCTCTGTACTTGAAGCAGCTACTTGTATTTCTATTTTAAAAAGCCAAAAAACCTACCACAAGAGCCAGAAAGCACTGCTAACAAATTCTACCATGAACAGCTGTATATAATTTAACCATGTATTTGTTGACTTTCTAGAGTTTAAATATTTAGATCACACTGCCTATTTTGTGGGGCAGAATGCACCTTTGGTAAGCTTTTACTGAAGTGTCATTTATTTCATTAATTAGCTATTTTTTGAGTTCTGTCTCAAAATTATCATAAGTACAAATTCACATCCAAAACTGCTATATTCATACTTTCAACCGTTTTCATACCACACAAAGAAAGACTCTTCAAATTGTGCCATTAATCTGACACAAACACAGAATGCCACAGCAGCTTTTGAAAGCTCAGTTGCATCTGCAAGTCAGCCAGGACACAGAGCCACTTCTCGAGAGAAACAGTCAAGACAGAACATCTGGTGCCATGAAAACCCCAAATCTTGGCCTACACCATTACCTGCTGCAGGAATTGAATAGAGTAGCCCATCATGGCTGGATGATTGACAATGTTAAAGATGGTTTTTAATTCCTTCACTGCAGTTTTACTCAGCAGTTCATCATCCATACGAAGACCTTGAGGGTGAATATCCTTCTGGAATGCACTGGATGTCCACAGACAGCCCACCATAGCTATTATGTACTGGTTGTACTCTCGGTATGTCTGGCTACTGACATTGAACTGCAGCATTTTCTGAGGGAAAAAAAAAAAACAATAAATAGCATCCTCAAAGCAACTGTGTGTTCCCTCCGCTCCTTAAGAGATGGTCATTAGAACACCTCCCCTCCACTCAACCCAATTCCTTGCTGAAGTCTGTTCTAGCACATAACAGATGTGTCCACAATACCTTTTTACTCAGCTCATTTTCTTTTGCAGCCACCAAGTTGGTTCGATACCTGGAAAAAAAAAAAAAAAACCAAAAGAAAGAAAAAGTTAGAGGCCTGTAAATTTTTACTACATGCCTGTGTTGAAAAAAGCTGGAGGAATGTATCAAGAAAACTTATTTCTGCCACGAGAAAGATCATCAAACTTTATTGTTTAAAAGAGAGAGACGTGAAAAAGAATTCAAAGGGACTTTATCACTTGGCAGAGTAGGGACACATCTAATACTATTAGTCTCTTAAATGATTCACACATGACCAGTTTGCCTGGGACAGTCACCTTCATAAATGCAGCACACAAGAATGGACATCCAGCCTTGAAATCAGCAGAGAAATGCAGTGTGTTTTTAAGAAGGGAGACTTTCATTCACTAAGCAAAGAAACAGAAGCCACTGGAAGTAATGCAACTTGACAGTTGTTCTATATAATAAGCACTAACTCCTCTTACTTCCTAGAGACCTTCCTGTCATGTTAATTACCCAGCAGATTCCTTAGAGAAGAAGCCACATGGAGAGCCCTGCACCAGCTGTCAGCTATTGGCTACTCTTCTCCTCAGATGCAGCCACTGGAACTAACAAGGCCAAGAAGCGCAGCCTTGGTGGTGGATCCTGCAGAGCAATAAACAGTGCTGTCTTTGGCCTTGCCAGCAGCACAAGGCAGTTCCAAATTCCTGGAGTTTGGAGGTGGAAGAAGTGCTTCCCACTCAGCACATGACAGAATTTGCAAGGTAAAGCTCAAGCATAGTAGCCAAAGTACAGGAGTGAGAAGTTTTATAGTTATTGCTGTTAATTCCAGCTGGCTGACTTTAGTTCTCTCAAAGCAATAGGGGAACTTCTTCCTTCACATATCAAAGATATGGAAATAATACCAGGAAAGAGGTCAGAATCCTGCTATTTTGGATAATAGACTAAAAAAAAAAATAGTAGGAACTACAGCTATAAAATCCTTTATCATGAAAGCTGAACACAAGCGGAAGTTTCACCTTTGCCTTGCACGGCAAGAAGTAGATTCCAGGTTTTTACAACAAAGTAATTTCATTTCCAAAAGACTGAAAGAGAAGACAAGGAGTCCCTGCAGCCCACACCTGTTGCAGTACCTGTACATAATGTGGCAGAGCTGATTCAAGTTGACAGAATCCATGCTGAGCAGTGCTGGGTAGAAAACCCCAGCAGGAGGCATTATCAGCAAAGGCAGGTTGTACTTGAGGTACATGTCACACACCTGCAGGAATGAAGCACATCCAGGCTGATTATTACTGCCAAAGTAATGACTATTACAAACTCTCAAGGAGCTAAGAGCAACAGAGCACGACACTGCATTCCAGCCAGATCCATCAACTTCATCCAGAAGGGAAGGCCAGGATGTCTTATGCAACTGTTGTTACCCATTAGTTTTGTGCATTTTTAATGGACAATTCAGTTACAAATAGATCCCAGAACTATCACTGTTTTTTCAGCTATTCCCAACCTAAATTGTAGGAGCTGTTGCTGTTGTTACAGCATGGCTGGAGTTCACAGTAAGCACAACTACAGTGAGGACATGAGGAAGCTGGAGAATAGACTTAAGGCTATTTGATGCTGTTTAGTTTGCCTACAGCACAAACTAGAAACTAGAAAAAAACCCACATTTTTAAGGAAACATTTAAGGGAAAAAAAATCAAGATATATTGTTTGAAATTGAACTGATCATTATTCTTTTCTTTAAGTCAGCATTAAAAAAGCATGTTATGGCCTCCTGTTACTTCTCCTTCCTCAGTTCACCTCTGACTTAAGAGCAACCACTTTCTAGCAGCATATTTAGTTCTGCCTATGGATGCAACAACAGCAGCCTTCACCTGTAGATCTACCAAGTAATTGGAATATGATTGCATTTAATCACAAAGTTCTGTAAACTAGAATGAAGATGTTTTTACGCTCCAGCTTAAAAAATGCAAACAGCCTTAGGAGTAATTCAAAAGGAACAAAATGACTGGGATACACACAGTCCCATAGAAATCCAGAATGAAGTAGAGCAAGAACATGGAATTGTTTTCCATACGCAGAGCAACAGTAGAGATCCATCCCACAAAGTGGACCAGTTCAGCCACCATATTCACTAGTCCAGAGAGGGTGGTGTTCCTGCAGCAATGACACGGCACAACATTACAGATACCTTTTTGCAAACAGCAACGTGGAAAATGGTAAAACAAAATTGAAGTTTATGCTTTTGCCCCATCAAACACTCAGCAACAGACACTTGTTCTTCACTACAGCCAGTTACATATTGTTATCAACACCATTATAAAGACCCAGCTCTCAGTGTTATGAGGTTTTTGAATTCCGGACACTTCAATTTCCAGGGACAGCAGAAATACTTCTAAAGAAAGACACAGAACAGGACTGACAAGGTAGCTTACAAGCTAGCAGAATCATAATGGCATTATTAACCTTCTGGTTGGTTTTTATGCTGGGTGTTCGGGCTAGAATATATATCTAAATACACTAGTGAACAATGCACAGAACACGGTTTGCATTTTTTAAAGACAAACTTACAAAGAAGAAGACTCCAAATCCACTTGAATCGCATCGCAATTTAACCAGTTCTGCAACAGCTCTTTCAGGCTCTCAAGAACACTGCACTGCAATAGGCAAAAAGAAATCAGGTTGACGACAATTTATGCAAGCAAATAATTCTAAACAAAGAATGCCTTGAGAATTGGCATATCCAAGGACAGGTAGCAGGAGTTTCTCAGGAGCAGTGACGTTGCATGTCCCCTAGAACTGAATGTATGTGTTGCATATAGCCTTTCGTGGAGAACGTGAATTTCAAGTAGTGAGTTAAAACTGCAATAAGACAAATGAACTATTGTGTTGTGTGCTATCAGTTTTTATCTCTGGTGCCCCAGCTCCAGTCAAAAAAAGAAGATATCTTAAAGGCACCAATTTCCTAAAGAAGTTAAACTGTAAGTATATATTTTACCCTGTTTGGGCACAGACTTCTCAAAAAGAAGTTCCCTACAGAGTCCCTCAGACTGCTACACCTAACACAAGTACAGACAGCAGTATCAACCAGAAGTAAACAGCCATTGTATTCACTTAAATTACCTTAAAGTAAATGGATGATGTGAAAAAGAGCTGTGCCAGGGGATCATAGAGATATGACTTAACATCTGAAACAAATGAGAAAGCAGTATGATATCAGTGCACAAATTCTATGCCCCGAGATATCCCCACTGTCCAGCCTCACCCAAAGGATCTGCAGCACCTACCAGAGAAACTGCTGAGGGGGATCCAACTCACGAGTCTGAGGACTTCTGACCGGCAACAGAGGCCATCCCAGAGAGGAAGGGTCCTATAAAGGAACTCCTCACAGGCAGAAAATCCCTCCTGCAAAGCAGAAGAGAAGCATTCAAAAATTCATCTGACTGCAACTTGCTAGCTCACATCACTCTGGAGAAAGAAAGAGGCTTACACCTCCTTCCTGCCATACAACTTGCCAGGACATTCAAATTATCATTCTTACATTATTTTTCCTGCAGAAAACAAGGCCATTTCCAGAATATTGACTTGCCACAGGTAAAGGTATTTTTATTACTTGAGTCACTGTCTCAGAAATACTACAGGAAACAGGCAAGTGCCAGAAGTTCTTTAAGGGAAGACTTTGTGAAACCCTTGGCTTCCACAAAACATGCACTTACCTGCAGGAAACATTCTGCCTTGTAGACAGTTTCCAGGAAGCTCTTGAATTCTTCTTCATATGGGTTATCAACCACACACCAGGTGCATTCTGAACAGGAAAGAATACTGTACTTGAATACGAGCACAGCAAGAACAAGCACAATGAGAAACCAAATTCAGTTCTCCTCCAGTAGCTGTTTTAGCACTGTATGGTTATCACCATAAATCTGAATAGCAAAATACCGTTACTAAAAAGTGAAAAGCCTCACACATCCTTTACCTCTCTACCTCACAAGATAATACTAAAGTTCCTACCTTCCTGGAGCATCTGGCCCATCCAATAGTAGAGCCTCAGGTAAATAGATTCATCTTTCACACAATTCATGTAGTGAAGCAATAAGGGGTTTGCTAGCACTGAACCCATCTGGGAAGGAAACTGCAAGAAAAAAAGAAAAGAAAGAATTATTCAGTATTTACATCAATAAACTGCCAGAGAATCTCATGTCCAATCTTTTCACCAGCAACAAGACCATTTTCAGGACTCATCCACCATCCTCAGTTAGGACTAGATGCTCTGCTGGAATTAGAGAGCCCACACACTATTCACATGTAAACAGGGCGTAGAAGAATACCGTTTGATCTCCCAAAACATTCACCAAGACCTTCCTGAAACTCACCTCTAGACAGTGGATATTTCGTAGGAGCTGAGGGAATGTCCGCAGCTGCTCGACTGGAAAAGACTCATTTGTACTGTACAAATAACCATGGTTCTTTTCCTTGTCCTCTTCTAAATTATTTGTGTTTGAGCTGCTGGCAGGTATAACCAATGGGGCATTCCATTTCTGTAGAAAAGAAACACAAAGGATTAGCAATGACTCAGCTTCCAATGCAACTGGGAGCACTCGTAAACAGTGTTCCCAGAAAGACCCAGTTTTACAAAAAAGATATCCAGGCTTTCATTATAATGGATTGCTGCATTTCTGTATAGCTACCCCCACCTTCCCAGTGCTGAAATAAAGCCAGACTCTCATTATTTGCCAACATTCATAATGAAAACCACTACTTGGCACCTCCTAGGGTGTGTCTTAGACCCATAACATACCCTTTTTCGTGACAGAGGTTGACATGTGCCTAAAAACACTGCCTGGGAGAGGGGAGAGGTCCCCCGGTTTCTTTGCCTTACTGCAGTGATTGCTGCTTTCCATGGGGCCTCTGAATTCTTGAAGTAAGTCTGGAAACAGAAATCAGACATTCATGCAAGAAGCCAAGCTAGGACAAAGCAACAGAAAGATCAGTTTCTATTCTGATAGACATCACCACAGTGATGTAGAGACACTCAACTCTGCTTGACAGATGTAAATTCTTCAACAGATAACTGTGCAGCACAATACAAAGTATAAATTTATAGAACAATATAAATACGCAAGCAGATTGAAACAAAACAAATTTATTTTATCGAAACTCGACTTGCCTGCATATAAATTGTCTGTCCTAACTATCAACAAAAATCTCAAACTTTCAAGGCTATCTCATTGAAAGAAAATTTTGTTGCACAATTTAGGTCTCACCTGCTGCTCTTTTCTGTTATATATCTGGTTCTGCTACATGTTTCTACTTGGTCAAAGGGCTGAGCACACACAAAGGCCTCCCTAAAAGGGGAGTCATTTTTTGCTGTTCCTTGCAGCTCTGACAAATCAGTTTCCTACATTTTTTTATCTGCTTTTTTCTCTCTCCTATGACACAGACTTTCCAAGTGCAAAGCTACTTACTGACTTCCATTGTCATTTTTACTTCAGAATACCAGCAATTAGAACAATGCCTTGACAAATTAGTTTGTTTCCTGCAGAACTTAATATTGTGTGAAACAAGTCAAATCCAGCAAGAACACCAAAAGAAGGATTAAAGTAATCCTCATAAAATAAAGGTAGATGTCATTCCATACCAAATCAACTCATTATGCTGAAGAGGAAACAAAACACAAGGCAAGGAATCCTCATCCAAACGTGATTTTACTCAGTGAAAAGAGGAAATAGAATTAATCTTCACCAGTAAATCCTGCTATAGCTTACAGAGAAAGCTCCATACAAATACTGTAGTAAATCCTGGTTTCCAATTGACTGAATCTAATTCCTTACCTTCATTTTCCCAGGAAGGGTTATGGTCACCTGTTCCGGGCAGAAAAGTTTGTAAAGGGATAGTAGAGCTTGCAGATGAGACTGCATTCCCTGTCAAATAACAAGAGGGAAAACATGTGGGGTAAGTTTTTAATATAGAAACTGAATGCTGTATTTTAGAAGCAAAAAACCCCAGTGATCAGTAAAAGCTAAATTTCTAAAGCTGTATGTCACCAAGTAACCATAGATAAACTGAAAGTGACAGCAACAACAGAGACTGGGACAATGCAATAACCATAGGAAGACCTTTCTGCAGTCATAACTAATCAAAAGGAATTTAACAATCAAAGTGATAAAAAATAGTCTTCTGCTGTCTAGAAAACATGTTATTATAGTAACATTTTTTTTTCTTAAAAAAGAGGGAGCAAGGTCCTCTACAATCTTACATTTTTCAGTCATTTTTGGTACCACTTGAAAAAGGATGAAGAATAGAAAATTAAAGGCTGTAATAGATAAATGAAGCTGCCCCCTTGCTTCAGATTTCACCATACCTGGTCACAAAACATTGAGCTTTGTGTATATCATTGCATGTGCTCACAAAACACACGTGAAAATTAGGGATGCACATGCAAGAGAGAAACTTTGATGCTACAAAGACTAAAACCTACAATTCCAAGTCCAGCCACTCCTCTCCACTCTGTAAGGACCTTAGTCTTACAAAGTCCATTATTAACCACAATTCAAACTCTACAAGATCTGAAATAAACTCACCATTTTTGCTTGGAGGTCAAGCAGTCTCCTAATCCGAAAAGGCTTGACTGGAAATAAAATTAAGAATATAAAGGAGTTAAGAAACACCATAGCAGACATTTAAGCAAAAATTATGTAAGTAACATTTTTATTATAAAGTCATGACAAAGCAAGCAGAACCAACAATTCTTATTTCTAGGGTAAGAGAGAGGTTTCCAATTCAGCAAGTGCTACACCACGTTTTGCCTGAACTACCACTCATGCTTCCTTTGCCTTAAAAGCACAATATCGGCTAATCATTGTATTAGCTGCATTGGAAGAAAAGGCAGTACCAGCAAACAGAATCAGAAACAATATGGTATTTCAGCTCACACAGATGAGACTCACCATTTTCTTTCCTGGTCAGCAGGTAGAGCACGTGGCAGATGTAGGGGCACTGCAAAGCAAAGGCAGCAATGAGCTCTCCTGCTGCTGCAGACACACAAAAAGCAGCACAAGAGACAGTCCCAAATATCAACTTCATTTAAAATTTATCTGCACTGTGAGCAGTCCTGACAGTAACCAAGCTATTTAATTAACTTGGATCATTTCTTTTGGAACGTGGTCTAGAAATTACAAGAGTCAGCAGTGAAAGTACAATTACATTTTCAAAAGGAAAGGCACCTTTGAACCAATATACTTTTTTAGAGCTTCTAACTGCAGCTGAGGCTGTAAAGGATCTTAATTAGTTTCAAACCAACTCTGATGCACTTTCCAACTGACCCATCATCCCTGAAAAAGCTATTTTAAACATTAAGAATTTAAAGCCAGTTTTACGGAAAGATTATAACTAAAGTTAATCAAAACCCATTAAAAACATTACAAGAAATACAACTCAGAACTTTGGGTTCTGACCACAAAATATCCTAAACTGAAAGAATATTAACAATTTCATACCTAACATGACTGCCAAGATCATCTCAATATGCACTGAATCCAAACACTTCAAAATTTCTGGATTTTACAGTTGCCATATGGCAGAAATTGCCTGAATGCTTGTTCTCTTTTAAGCCGTATTTCAAATCAGTTAAGTAGAACAGCAATTAGTTTCTCACCCTTAAATAAACACTGCTCTAAAAAGTTTTTTTTTTTTTCTTTTTGGCCAAGGTATACAAGTCACTTTCTGCCCAGGAGCAGGAGACTTTAGCTGCTGATGTCTGACAATCCCAGAGACTGCTGCACCACTGTTTCTCTTGGGAATTCAGATAGAATATATGGTCACACTCTCTGTGATACAGCACAGCAATTCTTGGAAGTATGTTTAAGCAAACAGACCACAGCAACCTTACAGTACTTGCCTGTTTATGGATCTAAATTACCCAGCAGTCTTCTAACGTAAAGAGAAAATATAAGAAATTTCAGCCATCAGAAAATGGTTTCTAAACAACACCTACTCCAGACTAATTCTAGTATTAATATGCATCCTACTAATGAACATTTAGGTTTATTTTGTCAGTTCCATATGTTGCTCAGCTCTCCTTACCATCTTCTCATCTTGCAGGAAGGAGAAGAAGATACCATAGAGGGCATGAAGTTGCTCCTTGTGATCAATGAAGTCAAACATTGTGATCAGCCACCTTAAAAAAAGCAGCTGCAGACAGGAAAAAAAAACATATTACATTAAGTGATGGGCAAAAGCAAGGCAGAGGAATCAGAAGCCAGCTCCAGAGACACAATCAGTAAGGATACACACCATGCTCAAGAATAACGAGAGAGCTACAGACAAACAGTTCAGGAGTAATTCAGATTAAGAAAGTCAGCCAAGGGATTCCCCAGGTAAACAACTGGCCCCATCACTGCTGTTGGCAACTGGGTTTTGGTTTCTATAACCATGGGACCCTGTTTGTGTATCAATGGCGATTGGGAGAGAGGGAATCCAATGAATGGGGCACATGTGGGCTCAGCCTGGAGAACAGGAGGCTCAGAGGGGACCTTCTCACTCTTTACAACTCCCTAAAAGGAGGCTGAAGTGAGGTGGAGGTCAGTCTCTTCTCCCAAGTAAAAAAGTGATAGGTCAAGAAGAAACAAGCTACAAGTTGTGCCAAGGAGGTTGAGATTGGATATCAGGAGAAATTTCATCACTGAAAGGTCTGTCAAGCACTGGAACAGACTGCCCAGGGAAGTGGTTGAATCACCATCCCTGGAGGGATTTAAAAGATGTACAGATGTGGCTCTTGAGGATGTGGCTGGCCTGGCACCATTAGGTTAACGGTTGGATTCTGTGGTCATAATCTTTTCCAATCTAAATGATTCTATCACGTAAACCTTTGAGCAGACCATGTGAACATGAAAAAGACTCTTTTGCTAATGTTAAGTCACGTTGCCACAACCAAGGTGCACGACCTAAGGGATACCTCACTGAAGTTGAAGGATGCCTCACATAGCAGAAGTATTTCACAGAAATGTTGGTGGAGACACCATTCCTGAGGAGTTCAAAGATAGAAGACAAGCAGGAACCAAATCTCCACTGACACTTATAAGGCGTTTTCTGGCTCCCATTGCCATTCCAGCAATGGGCATCTCTGCCAATCTTGGTAAATGACAGCATCTTGTGTAAGACCTTGTACATTAAAACCCCAGGATTTTTGATTCCTCAAAATAACCTGTTCTTATGGTTCCTGTGCAGAAGCAAGAACTACTGTAAACACTTGCTAAGTTACCTGGATGTTGCCTGAGCATTTTCCGACACAGAGCCAAGACACAGCTGTAACTACAGAATTTTCTGGTATCACTGAGGCAGGAATCAGGCTCTTCAATACACGAGTATTCACTGTATCAGCTGGAAAAAAAAACCAATTTCAAATAAGATGGTGCTCATGTACCAGGTTCTTCAATATTGTTTTGCAGCCTAGGTCAAAATTCCCTCTGGACAAAATTATTTAGAGCTTCCTTGCTCAAAGTAACAGTGTATAAGAATTTAGTAAGGACTTACCCATACCTCAAAATGATGACAAATAATTCATTCCAGCTTAACAAAAGAAAATGGAAACTACACCAAAGCATGCCAGAAAAATTAATTTTATGCTACAGTACCCACCAGTACCATAACACATTATCTCAGCAGGTTTGACTAGAGAGGAAAGACACATGCACAAAAGATACACCAGCAGTATATAAATGCTGTACCAAATTTGCCACTGAGCACCACTTTCAGCAGTATCTCAAACCCTTCAGGGGGCAGCCCTTGTTTCAGGGCAGTGCTTTCCACAGCATCCAAGTGTTTCTGCAGAACACTGCTCTTCTTCAGTGTAACATGGTCTTGAACTAGGAAAAACAAACAGGCAAGCACAGGATGAAACAACTTCTGAACAGAAATTAACTTAAAGCTTCTCTGAACTGTCCCTTCATATACTCCTTTTTCTTGACATAGTAACAAAGCAGAAAAACTTTTAAGACATTAAAGAAACATTACATAGCTCAGGGATTAAAGATGGAAAACAGAAGTAAAATTATTCTAAAATTATTAATATTTTACTAAGAAATATGTAAAGAGACTTCTTACAAAAACGTGTAGTGACAGGACAAGAGGAATGGCTTCAAACTGAAGGAGGTTTATATGGGATATTGGGATAAAATTGGTTACTGTGAGGGTGATGAGGCCCTGGCACAGGGTGCCCAGAGAAGCTGTGGCTGCTCCATCCCTAAAAGTGTTCAAGGCCAGACTGGATGGGGCCCTGAGCAACCTGATCTACTGGAAGGTGTCCCTGCCCATGGCAGGGAGGTTTGGTCCTTCCAATCCAAACCATTCTATGCCATTCCTTTTTCTTTACATAGTAGTAGCAGAAAACTTCTAAGACATTAAAGAAATAATACATAGCTCAGGCATTAAAGAGGTGTCAATTAGACTTTTTTTTTTTTCATTAAGAATGTAGTTATTATCTTCTCAATCCTAGATGGCCACCCTAAAAATGCTCTTACCTTTCTCCAAGTAGCTCAAAGCTTGCTCTAGAGACCCTTCCTGGCTATCATATTTCTGATCATTAGCAGATTGATGATTCTGCAAACGCTTTTCAGAGTCAATTCTCCCTCCTTTCCGCCACGCAGAGAGATCAGTTTGGCTTTTACGGCGAACGTGCCGAGGCTGCTTTGGGGTCTTGTAACTCTGTCTTCGCTGCATCTTTTCAGTCTCCCAGCTGAGACTAGAGAATTTTACTCATTTGTCACGTGAGAGCCAATCCTTCATTAGGCAAGGAAAGAGATCAGCTGAGGGACATCAGAGAGCTGGTTCCCTGCAAGGAAAAAAATCATTTATTTTCCTGACAAGCAGATTTTAGAGGCATCCTGCATAACACAACAGTAAATTCAGAAGAAATAATTTAGAGCTGCTCCCCAAAAGATCAGACAAGATCCTCAAAGATGCACAGACAAGAGTGTATCAAAACTCTCATCTTACATTAAAAAAGGAAGAAAAAAATTCCCAAGTAAAAATTAACACAAGCTCCTTTCAAGTTAAAAATTATCTGATACAATCTTATATAGCATTTTGATAAAAAAATCAACATACCCAGAAAGTTAGCAAAACACAACCAAGTTTTCTTCTGAGTTAATTTTGTACATTATTATTTTCCTGACTTGTATTGTGTATGCCAATATAACCAGTCAATGAGTCATGATTCTCTGCAAGGTTATGTACAGATGTTAGAGGATCATAACACTTTTCTTCCTATTTCACAAAAATTAGATTCTTCTGCAGCCTTCCTACTAACCAGCTAGGATTGGTAAAATTAAGAAATTCTGATAAATTTCCAAATGAGGCACAAGAGCTACCAACAGTGCCAGACTGCACAGCTCTGGGTGAAATACAGCCATAAGAAGCGGCATTTTCTCTTCAATATGCTGGAGAGATCAACCTTTTACCCGCAAAATAGGAAATTTTGCTACAATTTCCTGGACTTGGTAGAGTGTGCACCCCTGTCCCTGGATTGCTGGAGCCTATCTTTCCTGACACAATAAAACAGAAAGATTTTCAATTCGTACTCCCTCTCCAGCTCTCACTTCCTCACGAGGATAGAATCATCACTATTTCCTTATAGCTTTGTTTGTCACTTTCCTGTGCAGCAAAGCTCGGTAACAACACCCTGGAGTACAGCAACAGCTTTCTCTCAGCTTCCTCAGCACCTTCCCTACATGTGTTTTGCTTTCTTTTGTCCTGCAGTTCAACCAGAAAGGTTTGGTGAAGAAGAGAGCAGCAGTACCAGCCTGGAAGGGCAATTCTGGCTGACAGCGAGCCCAGCCCTGCGCAGCCCCTCGGTGCCGACACTGCCACACGGGAGTGTGGCACCAGCATCCCTCACCCTCCTTCCCACGCATCCCTTCCCCTGCAGCCCCCACCGGGCGACTCCCCCAGGGACACCCGGTGCATCGCGAGGGGACCGAGGGGGTGAGGCCTTCCCGGCCCGGCCCGGCCCGGCGCGGCGCGGCGCGGCGATCCCGGCGCCCACAGAGCGCCGGCGGGGCCCCTGGGCCCTCAGTAGCGAGCCGGGCCGGGGAAAAGGAGGAGTCACTGACCACCCCTTCCCACGACCACTGACCCTCCCACTGCCCTGGCCACTGACCACCCCTCTCACGGCCACTGACCATTCCCCGGCCACTGACCACCCCGCTGCCACGGCCACTGACCATTCCAGGGCAGCTGACCCTCCTGCTTGCCTAGGGTGGCCCACTGGCCATCCCACGGACACTGACCCTTCGCGGCCGGCTCCAAACGTCCCCGCGTTCAAATCCCGCCGCCACCGCCCCGCGCATGCGCGCTGACCGCAGCCGCCCCTCGGCGCCGCGCGCGCCCGGCGCGCTCC
>VZTI01000694.1:893911-909569 GCA_013397865.1 Struthidea cinerea | reverse complement strand
GGGGGAGGGGAAAAGGCACATATAAAGCGAGGCAGTAACCCTCAGGCTCTAAACAGTGGATGAGGGCGACCGAAATGAAATTCGGGGCGTGGAGATAAGGTAGAAAAGCGCATGGAGGAAAAAAACAGAGAGAAATAATTAAGAAAAAAAAAAAAAAAAGGAAGAGTAAATTAGGATCGAGATCTTGCAGAAGGAGTGGATCTGTTCTTGTCACTTCCAGCGAGCACAGATGGCTGGAAGCGTCCAAAAATAGCTGTTTAATGCTGGGGGGCAGTGATAGAGGTCAGCCCGCTAAGATAAATACCGAATTCTTGTTACTGGGCTCCAAGATGAGTTGTCTCGCTCGGTAACAAAGAACACGCAGCCACGGCTGCGGGTCAGTTGTTCATATCCCTGCAAATGTGAAAAAAGGGGATTTTTTAGTATTCACTGAACAGCGTGAAGCTTTTACAGACATAGGCTTTGCTCCATGAGGTGCTTTATTATTATCATGTGTACAAGCTTCAGTGAGGAATGTTACAAAAGATAAAGACAACAATTGTTCCCAAAGGTTTCCTGGGCTGGATGCACAGGTGAAAGGGCTGCAGCAGTCCAGTTGTGTAGGAACGCACAGCATGGTCTGGGTTTGTAGGAAATACACATGGTGTGGGCTTGAGTTGGTGGTGGTTTTATTTGGTTTTGAATTAAAACACAATTAATAACCCCAGCTGGGGCATGGTAGTTAAAGTGTCTTTTGGAAAGTAAAGGAAATTCTGTATATTTATTTTGGATGACCTTGAGATAGTCTTTGAAGATGAGATTGTCCAACAGAGGTGGCCTGTTGGTTCCTTTGCTCAGGGTGCACATCTGATAAGAGATATTTAGTCCATCTGGAGCTCTGGGAGGAGGTTTTTTCAGCATATTTATTTATTTATTTATTTATATTTTTTATGTATATTTATAAAGGGCTGCATCTGCTTTAGCAGCAAATGTCAGGAGAAAACTGCATAGGAACATCCATCATCAATTTCTATAGATAAAATGCTGACAGTTTACTAGAGTTACATTTTCTCACTGCTACTTTGAACTGTACCAGAAATTTATTTGAGACTGTTTCAGTAAAATACCCAAATGTCTCTTTTAAATATCTGTGGTTATTAATATATAACCAAGTAGAGTTTATCTGACTTCCACTCTGCATCACCTTGTCTCTCAAATTGCCTGACATGATTCTGCCCATTTTAGGTGGAGTGTTTGACCAAAGGGAAGTGTTTTCAGACACGTCTCTCAAATAAGAAATTTGTTTCTGTAGAGACATTTTTCTCCAAATTTCAAAAAGTTTATTTTTGTGAATAATTAAAAAAAAAGAAAAGAAAGAAAAACTGAAAACAGACAAACATTAAGAAAACCAGACAAATAATTCAGAGGTAACACATGCTCCTTATGACACTCTAGGGTTTCAGATACAACACAGGGATTCAGGCTCTGGTAACAGGACTTATCCCAGCTCACTGAGGCTGTATGTGGGATGAGCAGTGAGGTACCTGCAATTGTTCAGACCCTCATCTACCAGAAATAAACAACAATTCTATAAAGTCACAGTAGCTGTGGGGGGAAAAAAAAGAACTTGCAAGGAATGGGGGAGCACAATGCTACTTGCCAACATCAGAGAGATATTTTGGAGTTCTTTGGGCAGTTCCGCTCCCCATCCCCTCTCCAGGGACCCTTACTCTCTGCCAAAAAGGGTAAAGAGATGCCGCTGCCTCGTGTGAAGCAGGCAAAAAACTACTATTGTCAGGCCATTTGGAGCCTCTGCACGGAAATCAAGGAAGATGTAAACAGAGCATCCCATGTTTTCTCTGGCTAACCATTCCATAGAAAGGACTGGGCACGGAGGCTGCAAAGCCCAAGGAATCCCTCTCTCCAACACAACAAGCAGCCCTGTTTTGGTAATAGGGCCCCTTTTACCCCCTGACCATGGAAAGGGAAATGCAGATGTGTGTGTGGGGCTGCACAGGCCAGCACAGGGACACTGCTCGTGTCCTGACCAGCCACTGTTCCGGGCAGCAGCAGCGCACCCGGGCCGGCTCTGCTACCGTGGGGCTCGGGGCTGGTGCTCAGGGACCGATGTCCCCACTGCAGCAGTGCCAGCGTGGCCTGACTGCCCACTCAGGTCTCTGCCCAGGGTCTCGGGCTGGTTTTGCAGCTCCTGCTGAGGCCAGCACTGCTCCAGCTGGGTTGCTGACTGCCTCCAAGCTGTCCCTGTGGAAGCTAGCTTGTGTTTTTCTACGTTACAGGGCAGCAGCAAAAGCAAGACTACAGTGTAGACATACCTCGTATCTCTCAGACCCCAAGTGCAACTTTATTTAAACAGACAAAAAAAAAAATGCAAGTAGGTAAATAAAAACCAAATTTTCTGGGTGATTTTGGAGAGAGCTGCCTCGAGGGTCCGTGTTTCCTCACATGCACTCAACTAGGATACCTTCATTTTGCCTTTCTCGGGAGCTGCTTCATGGATGAGTGGCTGCTCATCCCCGTTCACCGACAGCATCCTCTTCTCCGGCGGCAGCTCCTCGGGCTGGCGGGCGATCAGCAGGCGGCAGGTGAGCAGGATCCCAAAGACCAGGGCGTGGGCATAACGCTTGAGGGGGTCCCCCACGAGCTGGTGGAAAAAGAGCACAGCCAGCACGAGGAGGAGGAGGAGGAAGTTGGCCACGTCTTTGGGGCGACCAGGCACCAGTGTCATGACAATGCCGCACGCCACTTCCAGGGCGCCGATGCTCTTGCGGAGGAGGATGGAGCTGACTCCCATCTTCTTGAGCATGGGCAGGGCCCGCACGTAGCTTTTGTATGCACGTTTCTGGAATCAAGCAGCCAAGGACATCATGTGAGAAAGTGAAGGCAAAGGTGACTTCCGTTGAAACAGATTGATGTGCAACATGACCTAAAAATCATTTCAATCATCACAGACCCCTCTGGCACAATATCCAATCTGTAAAGCAGCTGTTCGGGGGGATATTAAAGCATCAATCTGCAATTCCCCCTTTATAAGATGTTGTCTCCTCGCTGGAAAAGAGCTCTGCGACCTCCTATCCATCTTTGGAACTACAACCAGGCCAGATGTACCTCACCCTGAAATCTGAGGCTCTGGTTGCTAGAATTAGCAGTGCAGAACCATGTTGTTCAAACAAACAAACATCTGTCTAAGAGTAGGTTGTCCTTGAAAATAATACACCCAATCCCTGCAAAGCCAAGGCACAGCAAGGAAATAAAAGTCTCTTTCTACCCCAAAGCAACTTGCAATATCCCAAAGCAACTTACTGTAGTGTTTATGGGCAGTGCAGTCTTAGGGTGGGACCGTACATCAACGCTGAGACTCGCCAGTCCTATCCTGTGCTTACAGACCTTTATGATCCTTTCTTTGCTCAGGTGAGAGCAAGCTGACATTTGACATTACTTGCTCCCTGGTTTATGCTGGATTTAGAAGCAGTCTAAGTTGCAAGACTCAGCCTGCTTACACAGCTGCCTCATTTTTGGGGGGAAAGAAACGACCTTTGTCCTTACACATGTCCAGGTTCTTGCATTTGAACATTAGGTGCTGGTGGCCTTATTGCTTCGTTTGTTTTTTTTTTTTTCTTTTTTTGTTTTGCATTCAAGTATTTCCTTTCATATATATATTTTAGGAAGGCGCCTAGTTATGTGACACACTGAAATTATTTCCACTTACACTTGAGTATAATATCCCTGAAGACATTCTTGCCATGGTGTTCTCTGTTTTCTAATCAGTATGAGGGAAATGGAAGCCAAATCTCAGGTACAGGATTGCTCAGCTCTCACAGGCACTGATCAGACTGTGGATTTACTTCCATACAGTTTTTGAAACCTACATTACAGGCATACAGAACTTTCCCACGTCTCTGTGGATTTTGATGCTTCCTTCTGAGAGGATCTGATGCTTCACACGTGGTTAAAAAATATCCAGCACTGTCATTTTTGCTACAAAATAATTGAAGATCTCACAACACATTTACTCCAAGTGTTTGCATTGTAAGGGTGTATTTTAAACCATCGGTGACTAAAACCTCAGAGCAGAGTATTTTTAAACCGTTGTGAAAAATACAACATTTTAAAGAAATGTACTATAAGTATATCCTAGAGTACTCTGGTATTTTAGGTATTTTAATAGACAAGCTAATGTGTTTTTTGCTGAATGAAAAACTACAAGTTTGGTGTTTTCAGTAGAAAACAGAGGTTCTCTATTTGCTGGGGGAAAAAGCCATCCTTATGGATTAGCAAGGTCAGGTTTTTCCTAATTGTCTGCATGACCTGACAGACCACCACAGTTATGTAGCACAGCAAAGGCAGGAGAGCCTAGTGAGCCATGAATATGTAACAGTATGGACTATGAAGAATAATGGTGCTGTGTAATACCTCCTTTCTCCTTATAAAACCAGAGATCCTTCCTACCTGTAGGCCTGACTCTTGGTAAAGCAGAAAGGGACACAGAAGCGAAATATTTTACAGAGCAAGCATTTTGCAATGCTCCTAAAGTCTCTGTGCTTTTTTTTTTCTGTAGCAGAAGCTGAAGAGCTTTGTTTTCTAGGGGTTTTACCTCATGTGTCTCCTGCCCGTGAGTTACTTCTTGGGGATTTTCCTCTGTGAGATCCCTGTGCTGGGCTGCAGACTAGGCACTGCAATTCAGCTGTTATTTGAGAGCTAAGGAAAAGCAGCTGGGCAGGTGGAGCAAAGGGAGAGAACAGAATGTGCTGGAAACTTCCAGCACTGTTTTTTTAGGGGCACAAAAATTACACCAATCTTTTCAACCACCACAATAAATAACTGGGGGGGCGGGAGGTGCGGGGGGGCAAGAGAATAAATAAACACAGATGAGGAAGCAAAATGTGGCAGCCAGTCCCCCACCTGCCTGCAGCTCGCAGCTGGCAAAGCCTTGCAGCAGGGCTGGCCCTGAGCAGAGAGGAGCATAAACCAGCTCACCCGGTGAGAAATGCACACAGTGACTTCTCCGTCCTCTCCTCACCCCTTTCCTCTTAGGCAGGAGGGGGAGAGGCTCACTTCCCAGGCCAAAGAGAATAGTAAGAAGACTATTAATAATCCCTTCCTCTGCCAGCTAAGAATGTCAAAGCATTTCACAATCATTAATTAATCGCTGCACAAGTCTGGTGAGGTAGGGACAGTCAGTATCATTATCCTTGCTTTAAAGCATAGAATTTTGAGGATGAACATCTGCCAAAGCAGGCATCTGTTTTCCTACCCCCCATCCAGTCGATAGCTTTCCCCTTATGGATCCGCTTGGTCCTGCCTGCTGCATGTCTGGCACTTCTGCAGGCCTTGCTTTTAGAGACCCTTGTGTCCCCATCATCTGCAGGCTGTGTGTGCTGTGCTACCCCATCCTCCCTGCCTCCCCTCCCCATCCTTATCCACCAGAGGTTTCTCCCAGGGCTGCCAGGATATCCTGGGCACTGCGTATTATTGGCTTCTCTCCATGTCTATCAAGTAAAGAGTCAGAGAAGCTTCTTCCCTCTCCTGCCCCTCGCTCGGGGCTCCAGGCCAGTCACCCCCTGCGTCCCCCACCGCTCCTGCCGCAAGGCAGGAGAGCCCTAAAGCACCTCCTTCCGTGCTGCCCGACTCACCATCTCATTGTAGGCATCCCTGCTGAGCCGGGGGGTCAGTTTGATGGTCCCCATAAAGACGAAGAAGAGCCCCAGGGCCACCGAGAGGGCGACGATGGTGATGGTCCTGGGAGATGCCATAGAGCCGCAGGGATCCGGTCCTAGCGAGGCCTTGTGGCTCTGGCTGCCAGCCCGGGTGGGAGGGAGTCCGTCACCATTGAAGGCTGTAGGAATAAAGCTGCAGAGGCAGGAGGATGACAGCAGGAGGGGATTCAGCCTCCTCCACTCAGCAACCCCTGGGTCCTAAAGCCCTGCAGCCAGAGCCAGGCAGCTCCAGCACTGGAGCGCAAGAGGAGCTCATCCTCTTGTTTCCTTGCGTGTTCCATAAATCGCCCACAGGAAGCCGAAACGGAGTCAATTCTAGGGATGTGGGATGGCAGCCAAAGGCAGAGCACAGTTGTTCATTAGTGGGAAAACAAGGACATGTTGGCAGAGGGCACAGGAGTAACGTGCTGTGGAGGAGAAGTGGGCAGGGGTCTCTTGTACACAGAGAGCTTTCAGTTTCTGATATTCAGATGCTCACACACAGCAAACAACATATTGCTTCATTTATTTGTGCCGGGAAAGAAAAAGAAATGTTTTGTCCCTGTGGCTCTCCTGGAACCTGATGCTCAAAAAGGAAGGTGAAGCCACTTGTGTCACCCGCCCCCACTGCAGATGAAACATATCCTGTGTGTTCAGCTCTCTAGAGGCTAGTGGAAAGGTTTTATGATCCTCTATTAGTTTCTGATTTAAAGTCATTGTCTGCCGTGCAATTAATGTGACAAATTTCCTTTTGACCAAAACCTAGCAGAAATCTGTTCAGATCTCACAGTGAGAAACCAAGGTATAATTACACAAAACAGAATTGCTGGAATACTGCATCCTTTGGTATAAAATGAAAACAAGAGGCTGCAACAGTGTGTAAAAACCTACACCCATGGGATAGTGCAAGACTAACACTTCCTATGCCTGTCAGGAATCTCATCATCACTCTCTTTATGGTGTAGTAATTCTCAAGTCCTAAACACATGTATTTTGAGGCCCCATGGCTCGAGAACTGGTTGTTGTTATTATTCAAATCTCAGGACTGGAATTAAAAGTCTGAAAAATACAGGCAACTCTCCCAGTTTCCTTGGGAGTCTATCAGCCTTGATTCGAAACTTTCTGAGACTCACACAACACAACGGAACTCTGGTCACTCAGACTCCCCTCCTCATCACAGCAGCTCCATCTCTGGAAGAGCTGGAGAAATGTAACAACACTGTGAGCAGGACAGGACGCATACAAAACAGAAGAAAAACTTTAATTAGCTATTGCAGAACATCGTGAAGAGGAAAAACACTGCAGCTGACATTTTCACAGGGCACTTAATATTTAGGCATCAGCAATCATTAGTGGAGAAGGGGGAGGCAGGTGTGGAAAGAGACACACCGAAATCTGTTCTCTTCGTTTTATAGAAAAATTTCATTGCCGAAGCTGGTGCCTCCTCCGGGCAGGGACCCCAACAAAGGAATCCCTGGGCTTTCATACTCTTCCATCCTAAATCTCCCACCCCTTGCACAACAGTTCTGACCAGTGGAGAATTAGAGTCTGGTGTCTTCTCATTGCTCATTGGTTTGTGCAGAATCTGTGGGTGAGAAGCCACCCACCCCCAGCCAGCGCCGAAGTCCCTTTTGTGTCCTTTGTTAGGCACAAGGTCAGCGCCCATTCACGGCTCCTTGCCTGGGGCTCCAGCGATTTCCCACTATCCAGGGCACAATCTGCAGCTGGAACACCCAGCTACTGGCCCTGGGCATATTCCTCAACACAGGGAGAGAGTATTTTCCAGGCTGCTTTAACCAGCAGCCCAAGGTTTGCAGGGGAAGGAGGGGTGATGAAACGCTACAGAGAACCTTTTCACCCCAGAAATCCAAGTAGTTCTTTACAGAACAGTGTTGCTAGGCAACCCAAAGTAAGAGAAAAACCAAAATTATTTATTTTTATACAACTTTCCAGGAAATAAGTTAAAGTCCTAACTACACTGGCTCTTCAGGAGAGCAGGAGGTTGCTTCCCAGGCTCTCCGAGCTCATACCTGCCTCCTTGTCAGCGGGTGAACAGCAGCACCAGCTCACAATGCACAGTGTGAGGGAACATGTCAAAAGGAACAGCCAACACGGGGGCAAATGGCTCCCCTGCCAGCTTCTTCCGTGGGTCAGGTGGGCAGCACAGCCTGTGGAAAGCAAAGAGCATCCTTTAGACCAGAAGCAGAAGCCTTCCCACCACTGGTATCACAATCCAAGGGCGATCCACAAAGAAGGTATCCTGTGTTTGACTAACATTCCCCAGAGTCTGCAGCTGACACTGGCTGAGGTGTGGGACCATCAGCACTGAATCCCAAACCAGCTCTGACAAGCTGAACAGTCAGTGGCAAGTTTGAAGCTCCCTTTCTCACAAGCCATCCCAGCTGAAAGTGTCTTGGGGTGACTTTATAATGTGTATCCCCTATCACTACCCTATGCCCACCAATCTTTTCTGTGTCTTTAAACGGAGCCTGAGAAGGACAGAAAACAAACTTTTCAAAGCAGTTGTTTCAAGGACACTGAGATACGCTCCTCTGTTTCTGCAGTACCCTTGGTTTTTGTTTCGGCTCTTTTTTCTCCCAGCGAGAGACGGAGGGTTGAATTTCGTTTTCCTAGGATTTTTGGGGTTTTTTTGCTCTTTTCTTCTGTTCTGGACTGTTTCAACAACATCTGAACACATCAGGAGAATTTTCCCGGAGGCCCGGGGGGGGTGGCCCCTCGCCGACCAGCTCCGAGGAGGAGAGACCGCACCTACAGAGGACCTCTGAAATCTTCTCAGGTTTTCTCTCCACAGAGAG
Source organism: Struthidea cinerea (assembly GCA_013397865.1). NCBI lineage: Eukaryota > Metazoa > Chordata > Aves > Passeriformes > Corcoracidae > Struthidea > Struthidea cinerea. The sequence continues at coordinate 901,060 of VZTI01000694.1, read as the reverse complement.
AGGGATCTCATTATTTAGCATTATTATTCCCCTCCTGTGTGTTTGTTAAATAAATAGCTTGTTATCTCTTTCACTTTCCTTTGAGGAAAATTTTTCCCGAACCTGGGGGGGAGGGGTGGTTGTGACCTGACTTCTATCAGAGGGTGTTCTCCTCCAAATTTGTCCAAACTAGGACAGAAAGACACTCAATTTTTGGTTTTGCACTGCCTTCATGGCTACCTGCAGACAGATTTATCACCTGGGTCTACCCCAGATAAAGGCTGACCAGATAAAGCTACATGACTAACCCCTAAGCAGGTGACTAATCCCCTTGGCTCCGCTTTCTTGGCTTAGGGGCCAACCTTCCTGCAGTGAACCCGATGGACTCTGTATCCCACATCCAGATGTGCTTTTTTTTTTGGAGACGGATGCACAATGTCATTGTGACACATTTGCATTATTTTCTATTCCTCACTGATGCCTTGTCTGGATTTCACAAGGGTCTGTCACTGAGGTCAGTAAGAAGGAGCAGAGTGCTCACTCAAGGAAGTTCCTCATGGCTTCGCCCTCTGGCTTGCAGGAGATGTAGAGCAGCCTGCGGATGGACCTGCAGTTCCGGATGGCTCGCACAACCCTGTAATCTGCAAAAACAGACACCCTGCTTTCCCAGGGACCCACCACCACCCTGAGCTCTCCAGAAGGAATGGCTGCACAGCATCACAGAACTGCACTGAACTGTCAAACATACAGATGCAAGTTTTGCCATGTTCTGTGTCAGATGCAGTCTCTCGGGAGGCCGTGGGTGCGACCCACACCGCTGACAGCTTAGCCAATTTGGCTGGCAGGGCAGAGCAATGGGAGAAGTCCCTCTGCTTCCCATGGGGATGGAGGATGAGAGAAAAAATGTTACCCAGTTAAGCAAAGGCACATAAAACCTTCCACACACACTTGTGAGAGTGCATCTGGGCACCAGCACCAGTGTGTGACTTCCCAGTGCACACTGGAGGAAGTCCAGGGGAGACCAGTGAGACAGTTCGAGGGCTGGGTTATTCAGCCTGGGGAAGAGAAGGTAAGCAAGGATCCATTTGCTATCTTCAGGGACCTCATGGGGGATTACTGACAACTGAGAGTCTTCTCAGAGGGGCATGAGAAGGGGATGAGAAGCAATAGATGTATGGCAGCAAGGAAAAATTCTGATTAAATATATTAGGGAAAACATTTTGAGGAGAGGGGAATACACCCTTGGACACATTCAAACCTCAGCTAGGCTTTATAGCCCTATACAACTTTATAAAATTCTGAAGTTGGCCTTGCTATAGTTGGGAGATTGCACCACAGACCTCCAGAGGTCCCTTCTCTCCTAAATAATTGTGTGAGTCTGTGAAGATGGAAAGAAAATTAGAGCTGAAGAGAAAGCATAATGAAGGCACTGAAATCAGCAGGCTCTATGGGATTTTAGCTCCTGTCAGCAACAAGAAACTAGAGACTAAGCAAGGAAAGGGTTTGGAGCCAGTGTAACAGGTCTCACAGAACTCATTCAAAACTCTCTGTTTACAAGATGAAAATAAATAGCATTTTCTCTCACGTAGGCCAGCCCGAGAGGGGTTCACCACAGCAACAAGCGGTCGGGCATCCTCCCACGATGCCAGGAGTTGTGGCAACACAGCCTCTGCCTTTCCACTGTGAAACTCACAGTTTGAGATCCCTGTGAAACCAAAAAGCAACCACATGAACTGAGTCTCACCAAGAGTTAGGTGTAACATGAACCACCCTCTGCTGTGGGAAGGCAACTGGTTAGGGTCCCTCTGCTCACTTCTACTCCGATTTTTCAGCATTTAGTTTGAAACTTTTTGCCACAGCGGTTTGAACTCACCATTGAATGCTGCATTCCACTCAGCATCCTCTATTGCCTTCTCCACCACCTCAACACCAATAACCTTGGACACTTGGTGAGCCAGAGAGAGACCAATTGTACCTGGAAACACGGGAAACAAAAATACTCCATGCATTCATGCTGAAGAAACAGGCCTTTACCTAGGGAGGATCAGCTCTGGAATGCAATGCTCTGGGAGCCCAGGAATGCACCTGTTCCACAGCAGATGTCAAGGAGGATGGTGTCCCCAGTAGCCTGGCAGAGCTCCCCGACTGCCTGGTACAGAACTTCTGCTCCAGCCGTGTTGACTTGGAAAAAGGCATCTGGAGAGATGCGGAACTTCAGGCCGAGCAGTTCTTCAAAGATGTGCGGTGCTCCGTGCAGGAGCTGGAAGGGGGACTGCTCGTGGGAGCAGCGTGTCATGGTGCTGGCAGATCACACAAAAAACAGCTGTTAGAAGGCAGCAGAGAGGAGCTGGTTTCCATTCCCAGGGTGCTCATGGGCAGCAAAGGATGGTTCTTCCCCTCAGCAACTTTTATTTCATGTGAGCCTTTCAACAAGATTAAAGAATTTTGATTCTTTGTAAGGGAGCTGTGACTTGCACAGCCTAAGTTTCATTAAAAGGATCAAAATGACTTAGCAGAAGGCAGCATTCCTCAGGTCTATTCCCCCTGTTTTGCTGTTCATGTGATTTACTGTCTTGGGATAGTCACTGGAAGTTTTTTCTTTAAGTTTTCCAGACTCATAATTCCCATGAGGTAGAGCCAAAGTGTGTTCAAATATTTCAAGTCTGGAAAAATAAAAGATGGGGCCATCTAAAGCCACATCTTCAGGAGGGATCCAAACATCTGTCATTCTCTTCCAGCACTCCTTGAACGGGTGAAATTTGAATTTGGTCAGAGAAGGGGTAGAAGAAAGAGGTGGCTTTGTTTCCACTCATTCCCCCTGTCGAGGCATTTACCTCTCTTGGAAATAAAGTGAAGTCAAGGCACAGACTGCTCCAGGCCCACACGTGAAGAACTCCTTCAGCAATGTTTTCTGAGTAGCCAGTGCCTCCTGTCAAGAGCGAGAAAGGAAAAGCAACCTGATTAGACCCCTCTCCCCAGCAGTACACCCAGCAGGCTCAGCTCAGCCAGATGTCTGCTGTGCCTGCTGCCCTGTCCTCCACGTGCTCACCTGGCCCAGCTCCTGGGGGTGGAAGGTGATGATAGCCATGGTGTGGCCACAGCTGGTGGTACGAACCACGAGCTCCCGCCAGTGTCCTCCTTCATGGAAGAGGATGCAGGAGTCCAGGGGGGAGCGACAGATGAACTCCTCATAGCACTGAGCGGAGGGGAAATGGCACCTTTAGCACCATGAAGACAACTGCCCTGCTCTTAGCCCCCCAGACAGGCAGCCCTTCCACCACTGTGATCTGCTGTTTCTGTTTGATTTCAGTACACTGGGTGAAAGCTCCTTCCAGGCTCTTGAAAGACAATACATTTTAATAATTTCAATTTGCAATTCTTAAGTATTTTAATAGATTGGCAGGAATTCATTGTCACTTGATTAACTTCATTACTCGGGACAGTTTAGGGGCTGCAATATTAACATGTGAGTTTTTATAAAAGTATTTATTCACCAACTAGAATCAAGCATGAAACGTTTCAGAACATGAAAATGGACTTGAAAACACAGCAGAATTAAAATTACAGTGTTCTCCCAATTAAGACTGATTGCAGTCTCTCTATTCTACAGTCAAGGGACAGACATGATTTATTTATTAACCTGGGCTACTTGTTTGTGTTTTGAGGGTATGTTCTCCACATGGTTGGCTTTCACACAGACGATATTTCTTTCTGGAGAGAGATGGACAGGTGTTTAATTGCTCTGGTTCAGGGCACGTAAACCACTGTAGCTTCTGACATGACAAACTGTGGAGAGTCCTTTCCCCATTTTCACAACCCATGCCAGCAGTTTTCTACGAGTTTCTTGTCCTGCACTGACCTCTGCCAGTTCCTACATACAACCCCACAGTTTTGGGGTTCCCATCTGGTCCTCGGTTCACAGAGAAAGTCGATTTGTTTCGGTAGCCGTTAATGATGGGCTGAGGGAGAAAAGAAGGAAAAGTAAAGCCTTGGATGAAAAGAAAAAGCAATGGAGGAAAGCCAAACCCCAGCGTGGTTATTCTGTTGCCAGCATGGGAAGATGTATGTGAACGGGCAAAACGCACAAACAGAGCTTGTGCACAAGAACCCCGGTACTGCCCCTTGGGGACAAGAAGTGGCTCCCTGTGACAGAATGGTGACAGGTTTATCAGGGAGGCCTTGGGCACAAAAAAGAGCTCCTAAGCACTGGGCTTATTTCACTCTCAGGCAGTCACAGGCTGCAAAGCACAAGTTAGCAAGCACTGCCACACTCTCTGCAACCAAATGATGCCCCCCATGAGACTCTTGAGCTGTTGAGTGAGAGACTGTTCATGGCTCAGAGGGGAGAGCATTCCCATAGGACACTCACCGAAGGGACTACAGGCTGCAGAGGACAGCAGAGCCCACCAGGTTTCTGTGCATCTATGCCCAGCTCCTCAAGATGAGATGCCAGTGTCTGCAAAATCTTCCTCTGGCTTTCATACTTTACCTGCAGAGGAGTGCTAAGGCAGAAACACTCTCACAGGACCACACAATGGTGGGCAGCTCTTCATCACCCACCTCTGGGGAGTCCGACGGGAGGAAAAACTGCAAGTGAAAACACAGCCCCAGAGGAACTCTGCCCTTTCCATAACCACAGCTGCTTGGAGAAGCAGGAAGAAAGAAAAATCCTGTCTTTGGTCCCCAAATGCTGGCCTGGAACACTTTGTCTAACCTGAAGCCCCAGTGAAGCAGAGCAGTCCCGCACAGGACAGGATCATTGTGCAAGTGCCCATCCTCTGTACCGTAAGGAACCTCTCAGTTCTATCCTTCACGACAACAGGATTAAAGCAGCAGTAAGTGGGGTCCGAACAGTTTGCAGCATTAAGATGCTGAGGGCTATGGCTCAAGGGGATAGGAGGCACAGCTGGGGAAAAACAGCAGAGAAAAGCCTGTGTAAACACGTCTTACCTGCAGCTGGTCTTGGTAGGGAAGTCTCCACAGTGGTGTCACTGCATTTGCTAACCTGGAAAGCACAACAGCAAGGCAGTGCCCAGAGCTACTTGACTCCTGATTCCTATGGCATAACATCCCTGTCAGCTACTTCATGGGCTGGGCTGTTCTGCTGTGGGCTCTGCACCAGGGCTGGCTGTGAACAGCCAGACTCCCAGGGAACCACAGTGAAATAAACAGTTTGTGGGTAGCAGGCAGGGAATTTCTAGCTGCCCACTCTCACTGACCCGGCCACCCACACAAAAGTAATTTAGAGATAAACCTCAGAACTTGCCACTACTCATATCCAAAGCAGAACAAAACACATAAAAACTGGTTAAAAAAAAAAAAAAGAAAAAAAAAAAGACATACATACCCTAAAAAGACCCCCACAAAAGAGGTGAGGTTGATATGATTCACTCATCACTGACTCTCTGAGCCCATGTAGAACACCACCCCGCAGCTGGATAAGTTGCAGCTATTGCTTACTAGGATTTTTGGAGCTGCTTCCAAAGCACCCAGTGCCAACTACTCTGAGGTCCAGGACTGCAAATCAAATGGACTGTCACATTTTGCTTGCCAATATGGCAACTTACCTGCTCCTTTCCTCTCAGAACTTTTCATTTGTCTTCTCCACTAGCCCATCCCCAGGCCAGACTCCAGGCAAACGAGCCGAGCCCTGGCTCTTCTATTCCTACTGGCTGGAACTAAACCCCCCAACCCACCACATTCACAGCTTTAGGTGCTCGCTGCTTTGAAAGAAAGCTTGGTTATTTTGGAAAAGCCCTACCTCTCCTCCCAGGACGACTCTGGCAGGCTGCAGCTCTGCCTGGCCTTCTTCTTCCCTTCCCACCTTGCTGCTGTGGTTGTCAGCAGGCTGCGGTGCCGAGCGGGCAGGCTGAGCAGGCGGAGCGGCGGAGGGCGGAGGTGGCAGCACAGAGCCATGGCGGGGTGCGAGGGGCTGCGCCCACGGCGGGCACCCGAACAGCGGCACGGGCTGGGGAACCGGCCCCGCTCCGGGAGGTGACAGGGACCCGCTGCGGCAGCGACACGGGCGGCCGGCGGCGAGCGGAAGGGGCGCGGGGAGAGCCGCGGTTCCGCCGCGCCGGGCGGTGCTGGCGGCCCAGGGACCTCCCCGTGCCGGCCCCGCGCTCCCCGCCCCGGGCTGCCCGCGGAGCCCCGGCGGGTGCGGAACCGGGCGGTGCTGGGGAGGGCTGAGCTTTCACCCCTGTGCTGGTGGGACGCGGCTAGCAAAGTGTCACAGTGGCCGCGCTGAGGTGGCCTGGGACAGACTGAAGGCTCAGTGCCACCTGCCACCGAGCCTGTCCGATGGGATGCTCAGGACTGCCGAGAGAGCAGGAGGGAAGCCTGGCTGCCATGTCACCTCGGCTCGCAGGGTGAGTGCATTTGGGTACGTGTGGTCATATGGACGGGAGTGCAAGAGCAGCCTCTCCCAGCAAGCCCAGGGGTCTGCTCAGCCCGGGCCGTGACTCCAGCAGATGCTCAGGGAAAAGCGAGGAGCAGGCACACACATGGTCCCATGCTCACTTAATCTGTCCATCACGAAATATTTTCAGTGCTGGAGACTTCCCGAGTCAGACATGGTTTATCTAGACGCTGAGTTCTCTTGTCCAAGTGTTCACCTGTCACCCTTTGATGTCACCTAAAATTCCATTCCTAAAAGGATGTGCTGCCACACATCCTTTGGCCAGGAGGCTCACCCACCCACCTGCTACCATTTGGGTGAACTGTTCTTGTGTGAACCTGGCTGCTGCGGTTACCCCCAAGAGCTCCACAGCCTGGCACACTCCCTGCCCGGTCCCGGTCCCGCTCCTCGTCCCGTCCCGTCTCGTCCCGGTGGGGCCGGAGCAGGAGCAGGAGGGCGGGTCCTCCCCTCCGCAAGGGGGCGCAACACTGCTCAGGCCCGCTACGTGCCTGGAGCGGTGCTCGCCGTGTTTAGCCACGCCCCATAGGCGGGGTTCGCGTCTCTAACCACGCCCACTGCGGGCGGTGACATCTGGGACGCGCTGTCTGCAGTAGCCGCGCCCTCGCCACGCCCCCTGCCCACGAGACGCCGACGCGGGCGTTGATTGGTCGGCGGCGCGGGGCGGGGCGGGCGCTGATTGGGCGGCGGCGCGCGGCGGAGCGCGGCCCGGCCCGGCGCGTCAGTTCCGTGTTGGGCCCGCGATGCTGTCGGCG
>VZTI01000694.1:861805-891085 GCA_013397865.1 Struthidea cinerea | reverse complement strand
TAGGGTTGGGACGGGCTCCCCCAGCCCCAGCCGTGGGGACACGTTCCGGGGGCCCTGGCTAGGGTTGGGACGGGCTCCTTCAGCCCCAGCCGTGGGGACACGTTCCGGGGGCCCTGGCTAGGGTTGGGACGGGCTCCCCCAGCCCCAGCCGTGGGGACGCGTTCCGGGGGCCCTGGCTAGGGTTGGGACGGGCTCCCCCCGCCCCATCCCCGGCGGGAGCGCGCCCGCCCCGCGTGGCGGCAGCGGAGCCTCCCGGGCCACGTGGAGAAGGCGCGTGGGGCGGCGGGAGCGCGGCCCGCCGGGTTCCCCCTCTCTGATCCCGCTTAACTTCACCCCCCACCAGGACATCCAGCACACCGAGGACTTTCTCATCAAGCCCGAGTCGCGGGTGGCGCAGCTGGACACGTCGCAGTGGCCCTTGCTGCTGAAGGTAGGGCGGGTTCTGCTCAACCTCGTGGTCCGTCCGTGTTCCCGCTCCTTTTGTCCTCTGCCCCTGGAGGCGTAACCCCGCTGCGGGCAGCAGCACCCGTGGTGCTCTGCATGCAGAAATCGTCTTACAAAGTCTCTCCAGCAGTAACATTTAAGTTTTGTAAGTTCCCCGCGCCATGTAAAGATCCTGCCATATTTCTTAATTTTTTTAATTGGGTCTGCGCATGGCCTGTGGCCTGTGTAGACTTCCAGGTTGCTTCTGCTGATTTTCTGGGGCATATTGGATTTATTCTGCATTGTAAATGTGTATATTTCTCTATTTTTGTAAAATTTTATCGTGGTTTCATTGTTGGGCCATTTTCATTTTGGAAGTGGCTCTATCGCTTAAATGTACAAATCAGACCTGGTGTGCCTGGGGAAACGTACTGCAGCACAGCCACACTGAAATCAAGGGAGCTTAAGAAGACATGTAACTTCTGCTTGGATTTTGTAGAACTTTGACAAGTTAAATGTGAGGACAGCACACTACACACCTCTTCCTTCCGGTGCTAATCCCCTGAAAAGAGAGATTTCTGACTATGTTAGGTGAGTGCAATACAGGCCAGAGTGGTTTATTTTTCTTTCACAGTTGATACCTTTAAAATATTTTCTGTCTGGATTCCCTTTGTACCTTTCTGCTTGACTCAGTGCCCTGCCATAACCAGTAAATATTTAAATAGGACCCACTGGTCTCTCCCTGTAAAGTTTTCTGTATTCTGGGCTTGTGGCAGGTCTGTGGATGAACATGCAAACCACCTGAGGAATTCTCTGGGGTTTTTGGAAAAGTCCCTTGGCCTGCTGGGCTTTCAAACTGCTTGGAGTTTGTAGAGTTTGGAGTTTTTTAAGTGCAGGGGAGAAGAGAATTCCTTGACCATGGAATATGTCACCTGTTGTGCATGGAGCAGATCAGTGTGGGCTCTCTGAGAGCTGCTTATCTGGCTGCACAGAAGCACATTTCTCTGCAGCCCTGACAAGTATTTCAAAGGTACTGTGCTGTTGCTGTGTTTGCCCTGGTGCTTGGCTCCCATTCCCTGCCATTTTGCACTACAGGTCTGGCTTTATTAACCTCGACAAACCCTCCAATCCATCCTCTCACGAGGTGGTTGCGTGGATCCGGCGCATCCTGCGAGTGGAGAAGACGGGGCACAGTGGCACCCTGGATCCCAAGGTGACTGGGTGCCTCATTGTGTGCATCGAGAGGGCCACACGGCTGGTCAAATCTCAGCAGAGCGCAGGTATGTTTGTTGCCCAGGGCTGTTTACAGTGACTGGGGATGTGTGAAGTGCTTTTGGAGACAAAATGGAGATTTCTAGAACTTGAAAAAGTCAATCTTAAGTCTTCAGTGCTGTGACCTTAAGGGTTGCATGCTACTCCAAGCCACTGAGGACACATCCATGTTGTCTCGGGTGGTTTTTTTATTGCTTCTCTGGTGCTTGGGCTGTTATAAGTCAGTGAAAACACTTCTGACGTGGTTTTATGTACCAGCTGAACTTAGGGCCTCAGCCTCTAGCCATCCAGAGAAGAAATAAACACAGCTTGGATTTATTTCCCTGGAAGAAAAACCAGCTCTGTGATAAACCGTGCCCATTTCCTAGAAGAGGTGGTTGTTAGGATTTCAGGGGTCTGGGGACGTGTGGCTGTGAAGCAGGGTGGACCTTGAGGTCAACAGCAAATGCAAGTGGCCGCTCCTGACTGCTCTTGTCATTCTTTCAGGCAAAGAGTATGTGGGAATTGTTCGGCTGCACAATGCCATTGAAAGTGAGGCTCAGCTGGCCAGGGTAAGTCTCACGTGCTCTTAGCCATGCTGGCATCTGGCATGCAGAGTGCTGGGCACTGGTGGGAGATGAGGGGCCAGGAATGGAGCTCAGGTGTGCTGTGTGTGAGGTGATGACACAGTTTATCCATTCTCTGAGTGCAGTGGAGCTGCCTTCCTGCAGCACCCCAGCTTCTGTTCTAGGGTCTGGGTGCTGTGCAGCCTCCAGACATCCTGCAGTGTCCCAGTGTCCTACTGGGGGCTGCTGTGGTGTGTGGCTGGCTGCCTGCAGGAGGGGAGCAGTGCTGGCAGGGTTGGAGCCCCTCTTTGGGGGGCTCCATCCTCACTGGGACGAGGGATGGTGTCTGATCACATGCTGCTATCTGATGGAAGAATCCTGGCTGTGCTCACTGGCATCTTGACCTCATCACTGGCTTGGATTTGCTTTATTAAATACGGCATCACCAAATCAGGATAAACCTTGGGGTTTCTCGTTCTTGGAAGTGGTCACAGTTGCTGGAGACTCCGAGGCGCTCCTGCATAAGGGCACCGGTGTGAACTCTTGCTTCTCCTTCCTCCCTCAGGCCATAGAAACCCTGACAGGTGCCCTGTTTCAGCGGCCACCCCTCATTGCTGCTGTCAAGCGACAGCTGAGAGTCAGAACCATCTACGAGAGCAAGCTGGTGGAGTATGATCCTGAGAGAAGATTAGGTAAAACAGGGCTTTCCTGCCTTATTCCTATAAAGCTGAAAACTGATTACATTTTCTGTGAAATGGGCTGCTTTTGGCAGATGTCTTAAGACCTAAATCCTCCCATTGTCCAGCAGTAACTGCTTCATGCGTTGCTTTGGTGTGCTGGGAAGCAAACCCCATCTTTTTTTGTACTGCTGCACCCTTCGTGGAAGAGCCAAATGATGTCAATTAGATGGCATTAGCTCTCAGGGCAAAGATGACCTTCATCTATCACCCCATGCTGATGGCTCCGGGAAGGGCTGGGCATACAGCTTCTCGTGAAGGATGTGGTTTATTCTCTGCTTAAAAACTCTCTATCCTGTCGTGCCTTTCAGGTATCTTCTGGGTGAGCTGTGAAGCAGGCACGTACATCCGGACACTCTGCGTGCACCTGGGGCTGCTGCTGGGCGTGGGGGGCCAGATGCAAGAGCTCCGCAGAGTCCGCTCGGGCATCCTGGGAGAGACGGTACAGTGGCACCTCAAACTACAACCAGCCCATTTGAAATTGTCAGAATGGCAAGAGTTCCTTGGGACTTTGTGAGTTTTGCAGTGTTAATAGGAGGTTTAGGCTCCGGGAGGAGTTTTGTGAACAGCCCCCAAACAGTGTGAGCTCTTGCCGTAGATGGTCTGAACCAAAGTGTTGAGTTCAGTTCAGGATGTTGCTCCTGTTCTGGTAATTAAACTTTGGGACAGTGAGTGACTGGGAAGTGCACCGTGGTGGCTCAAAGTCTGTTTTATGTCACCTGTGTTTCTCAGCCTACAGACCCCAGTGTCCCACAAGGTCAGGAGTGTGAAGTGACTGCTTGGCATCAGCACAGCTCAGGGAACGTGGTTCCTTGGGATGATCCTGGAAGATGCAGTCTTGTGTGATCTTGGACACTTGTCCAGTCTTTTCACTCTGGCATAGACAGATCCTACTGCTAGTCCAAACTCCAGAATGAATTTGTTTTTTTGCAAAGCAGCAGAGTGCTTCCCCACCCATCTGTGCTCTTAGCACAGCTGTAATCACTGGGTCATCTGTGCATTCCAGGTGTTGGGTGCTCACAGCTGCCTCAGAATTTATTCCATGTCACAGGTTGAAGAGCTGGTTCATTCAGACTTCTGCTCACTAACCTTTGTCTAGGAGTCCCAGGAATTTAAGTTAGGTCATATTTAAGAGTTTCACGTGGACAGACCTTAGACCCTAGATCCGAGTGCTGTCTGAGATGAGGAAGGTCGAAGTCTGGTATCCCAAGTCAGGCTGACCTCAAGCTGGTGATGGAAAGTATCTTTTAAGTTGTATTTCGATGCTTGTGGTGGGCATCCGTTTTTACTCCCTTTTTCAAACACTCTTTGCTGTTGGACTTTAGCTGTTCTCTTGTGTGTGTTCCAAGTTGGTGGCTGGTGGGAGAGTTATGGGGGGTTTTGTCTTTGCAGGACAACATGGTGACCATGCACGACGTGCTGGACGCCCAGTGGCAGTACGACAACAACAAGGACGACAGCTACCTGCGAAGGGTCATCCTGCCCCTGGAGAAGCTGCTGACTTCACACAAGAGGCTCGTCATGAAAGACAGCGCGGTGAGTTCCTGAGGCAGTGCCGGGGGACAGACAGAGACTGCAAAGTGTCCTCCTGACTTGCACAGCTGAGGGAATATACAGGGGATCAGGAACCGTGTGATAACCGGTGCTGTCCTGATGGTGACTTGTGTAGAACCTCATATGGGTTCACAACGAGGATGGAAGAGCCATGAATTCAATGACAGAGAATCTGCTCTCCTCACTTGAGGAGGATGCTGATGGCTGTGAGAGATCTGCCTCTCCCATTGTTTGCTGTGATATGGGCTTTGCTTTCTTCTTCCAAAGCTCCCAAGTTTTATATGGTGGACAAAAATGAATAGATACTTAGGGATGATACTGTTGGGATGGTGATGGCAGTGGGAAGCTAAAAATTAGAGACGCTTCCTACTTTAATTCTTGTAATAGCTTATCAGCCCTCCCGTTGCCTACATTTTCAGGTTAATGCCATTTGCTATGGAGCCAAGATCATGCTGCCTGGTGTTCTGCGGTACGAGGATGGTATTGAGCTTAACCAGGAGATTGTTGTCATCACCACAAAAGGAGAAGCCATCTGCCTAGGTATGAAATGCCTCCTTCTCCTTGTGCCCAGCTGCCTGCAGAAATAACAGACTGTGTGACAGTTAAGTTACAACACAAATGAGTCTCCATGCAGAGAAGGTTTAATTAGTGCTTCCTGATGGGGAATGTGGGCCCAAGGCAGCTGGTTTTGGGCAGGATGTTAAGAAGCAGTGGCTGCATCAGTCCTGGGGCAAGGCATGAGGGGTTGGCCAGCTGTGTGATGCTCAGGTGTGCTGTGTGTGAGGTGATGACACAGTTTATCCATTCTCTGAGTGCAGTGGAGCTGCCTTCCTGCAGCACCCCAGCTTCTGTTCTAGGGTCTGGGTGCTGTGCAGCCTCCAGACATCCTGCAGTGTCCCAGTGTCCTACTGGGGGCTGCTGTGGTGTGTGGCTGGCTGCCTGCAGGAGGGGAGCAGTGCTGGCAGGGTTGGAGCCCCTCTTTGGGGGGCTCCATCCTCACTGGGACGAGGGATGGTGTCTGATCACATGCTGCCACCAGGCACATCACACCTGCTGGTAGATCAGTGGAAAGGGACTCCAGCAACCACCAACTTGACTTGAAAGGGTGCCCATTTCTAACCAGGGTCTTCAGAGCAGCTGTGTGACAGTGCCAGTGAGTCCTTGGGGTGACCCTGGTGGGGGGTGTTGGTCCTCTTTGTGTGGACAGAGGCAGAACAGGCTGTCAAAGTTCTGCTCTTCAGGAGTTACTGACCTCCCTGCCTGCTTCTGCAGCCGTTGCCTTGATGACCACAGCAGTCATTTCTACGTGTGACCATGGCATCGTGGCAAAGATCAAGAGGGTGATCATGGAGAGAGACACATACCCCCGGAAATGGGGGCTGGGTCCCAAGGTGAGTGCTGTGGGCGTGGGCTCAGTCCCAGGGCAGCGGTGGGAGCCCGGCTGTTGGGATGTGGGACTCTGGGACCCTTGGGCAGAGGTGTGCCTGTGTCTTCTTCAGGGTCTTGGTGTAATTCTGCTGTGGCCTCCTGGAGCCGTAATGGTGGCAGTTCCCAGTGCCGGGGCTGTGGCAGCCCAGTGCTGGTGGGAGCGAGGCTTTCCCTCCCAAAAGAGCCTGGGGGCCACTGCTGGTGCTCAGGCACGGGCTCCTCAGGTCTGTACAGCACCAGCCCTCCTCTGGTAAGGAGCCAAATGATGTGAAGTGGATGGCATTAGCACTCTGTGCGAAGATGACCTTCATCCATCACCCCATGCTGATGGCTCTGGAGGGGCTGGGCAAGGAGCTGCTTTTCCTTCTGGTGCAGCACTGCTGAAATGCACACTGTGAGACACTAACCTGTGCCTGAAGGACCAGGAGCAGTGGGAGCACCTATTGTTGGGTTCCTCTCTCACCTCAGGCATGTGGTAGTAGCTTAACTGCAGCCAGGCTGGCCTGATGCAGGTTGGACTCAAAACCAACCCAGTGTCAAGTTGCTGTGGCTCATTCCGTCGCTGTGGTTCAGGTGGAAGTTTTGGGGATGGCTGCTCGTTTGTCTCACAGCAACGGTGGGGTAATACAGGACAGTTAAAGCATTTTGGAGTCCTTTGCAAAACCTTGCAAACAAGTGGTTCAGCTCAAATGCTGCAGGTCATTAAGGTGGAAAAGCCCAGTCAAAGCTTGCTCTATGATGTGCAGGCGTTTTACTGTTGCTGTGACTCCCCCCTCAAATTAGCCCTTATTTACTGATAAAGATGCCTCTTGTCTGAGATTTAGGCTGCTGTGCAGGGGATGTTTTGTCTCATTTGTTTTAAGGTCCTTGGAACAGTGGTAAATAGATAATGCTGTAGTTGTTGGCTTGGCTTGTTCCTGGATTCCCTCCTCCTAGCTTGAGGGAGGATTTTTCCTACCTGGAGCTGCAGTTTGACTTGTTGCACTTTGCTTTCAGGCCAGTCAGAAGAAGATGATGATCCAGAAGGGTCTGCTGGACAAGCATGGAAAGCCCAATGAGAGCACACCAGAGTCCTGGAAGAAGGAATATGTGGATTACAGGTGGGTACTGGGTATGTGGCTCCCACAGGGTTGTTCAGAGGGGAGCACTGTGCAGCAAGGGCTGGGCTGGGTGCTGCTGTTTGTGCATGGATCATGCCAGGCTTGGCCCAAGGCTGTCGGGACCTGCGGGATGCAGTTGCATTTCTTGGAGTGTGTTGTTGTTGGGCAGTGTTGGAAGGAAAGGCCCTGAGCAGACAGTTATCCCTTTTTAGCCTGCTGTGGTTTTAGAGGGAGTCAGTCTGCCAAATCAAATGGGGGAGGCCGTGCTGTTGCTCAGCCCAGCTGGCCCTGGTGCAGGCTGCAGGTCTCCCCCACACCAGCTTCCCCACCCAGCTCCTGGGGTGGGTTACAGGGCCCTGGTGAGGGGACAGGAGTTTGTACCTGTCCACAGCAGCTGAGGCAACGACTGTCCTGTGCAACCTGGGGATCTTTTCTTTCAGGGACACTTCCAGGAAAGAAGCAGCTGCTGATCACCGAGCTGGTTCAGAGGTGGACAGAGCTGCAAAAGTGAGTATTGCCAGAGCTCTCTGGCTCTTCCTCTAGGCCCCTGCTATTCCCACACTTTGCACCTGCCTTTTGGTCCAATGAGGATTTTTAGTCCAGGGTCTTCCATGCCCTTTGTTAGGCACAAGGTCAGTGCCCATTCATGACTCCTTGCCTGGAGCTCCAGCAATTTCCCACCATCCAGGGCACAATTTGCAGCTCAAACACCAGGCTATACCAGCCCTGGGCATATTCTTCTTCAACACAGCACAAGAAAATACATTGTATGGAGCCACAACAGAGATTTGTTGTGCCAGAGATCCTTTTTGGAGACTACAGACAGGTGCAGAAATGTCCATGCAAGAGTTGCACCTAAAATTCCCTAACTCAGGGCTTTTGAATGCTCTTGGAAAGGTGTAGCGGTGCTTTAAACTAATATTTGGGGTGCAGGAAACACTGAAAACTACAGGGGACAGTTCTGGCAGAAGCAAATCCTAGACAGTGTATGCTGGAGTGGACCACTGACAGTCTGCAGGTCACCCTGCCTGCTCAAAGCACTGTTAAATGAAGTTGTATTGAATCAGGCCATCAGTTTTCCCCTCAGCTGAGCTCTGTTGGAAGGTGTTGGTGTGTCTGACAGTGCGTTCCCCTAACAGAGGAAGCGAGACTCGGAGAGTGAAAGTGATGAAGCTGTGACCCCGCCATCCCCTGCCACCCCACCACCAGAGGAGCTGAGCAAAAAGGAAAAGAAAAAGAAGAAGAAAGAGAAGAAGGCCAAAGAGGCAGCTGAGAGTGGGGGAGAACAAATAGAAGTGGTATGTGATTGTGTAGGTCGTGGTATGGTCCAAACACGGGAGAGATTGCTGTCTGTCCCTAATCACCTCCAGGATCAATGCATCAGCAGCCTGCTGTGCGTGTCCACAGAGTGCCAGGCTCCCCACAGCAGAGGAGGATGTATTTAGAGGTGCTGAGGGTGGTGGGAGATAGGGCAGGTGCCCTAGGGCAGTTTTGGTGGGTTCCTGCCAGGCCACCTCTGTGCCCTGGTGCCCTGTCGTGGGTCCCTGTGGGAGGATGGTGCTGGCATTCAGTCTGTGCTGGAGTGATGATGTGTGGTGGTGAAGGAGCATTGCAGCCTTGGGGAGCCTGCCCTGCTTCTGGGGTGGAGCTGTTCCTCCTGAAATGAGCAGTGGGGGGATTCCTTTTGGATGGCTTCCTGACCTTTCCAACCTCTCCACAGACCAGTCAGACCAGCACCAAGAAGAAAAAGAAGAAGCAAAAGGAGGTAGAAGAGAGCTCGGAGTAAGCAACTGGATCTGTCCAAAGCAGGCAACCTCATCAGTAAGGAGAGAGGAGTTTTAGGCCTTGAGAGGAGGAGGACTGGCTGCGTGGCAGAGGAGCCAGCAAGTTGCAAGTTCTTTTCTGCTGTTGATATGAGTGGGTGTTTGCCCTGCTCAGGTGCCCCTCTTCATCCTGTTTTAAGGGTTGCCAGAGGAGCGGGGTGCCTCACTGTCCCTGCACTGGATTGATCTCTAAAGCTGAGCACCATGATGCCAACAGAAGTGGTATCTTCAGGGAGAGACTGTAGCTTCTGGCTCTTCCTTGGTCTCTGTTTTCACCTGGAGAGGGTGGAATCACCTTTCTCCCCCCTCATGTACTGCCTCTTTCTTCCTCTTCTCGCAAGGCTGAATCTGTTACCTGACAGTTAAAGAATGTGTTGCTGCCTGGAGGAGTGGCTTTGTCACAGCCCATGTGAGTGGGTTTGCATGGGGACAGTCAGATCAGTTACTTTTGAAGGACTATGTTTTGTTTTAACCTGGCCACACGCTTGGCTTGACCTTCGGTTAAATGAGAACAAGTAGTCCACCCAGATTATTTTTCACTCCTTTTTTTTTTTCCTATATCATGAAAGGATTAGAAAATTTAATTCGTCCTGTTTGCTTTATAGCACAAGGACATGCTTATTCATGGTGTGCTGATCCCCAAGCCCAGTGCCCCAGTGACCGGGGCAGTGTGTCCCCCTGGCTGGATCTCTGCTCTTCTCTACCCATTTGTTGGAATGGCACTGCAGAGCTTTTGGTTGCCTTGCCTGGTTCTGATGCCCAGTGTGCTCTAAAGGCTGGAGGTGGGGATGTGGCTGGGGGGCAGAAGGTGACCAGCAGGTGACTGGCCAACACATTTTTCATGCTGCTGGGACTGTGAGGAAAAGCTTGGTCAGAGGCAGCTCTGCCAAGGGGCATTGGGTGTGGGCTTAAACGGTTTCAGATAAAGCTTCCTTATCTGGAATGACTTGCTGGGGGCAGAAGGTTTCTCCTCTGTCACAGGGGTAGTGCTGAGCTAGGATTTTGCTCCTTTTAATGGGGAAGGACCCCAGGCTGTGTTATTCTGAGTTTCATCCCTGCAGAGATTCTGTTAACTGTTGGTTTAACCTTGTGCATTGCTTTTGTCTTAACGGTCTATCCTCCCCTCCAGTGCTGGAGATACATGCAGGCAGTGGGGACAGCAGCTGGTGGGTGTTACAACCTGAGCAGGGAAAAAAAAAAGGTCCATTTTTATTTACTCTTTTTTACAAAAAAGAAATAAAACTTCTGGTTTTGAACGAGTGATTTTCTTGCTCCTCCTGAAAGGCCAGTGCTGTTCATGGGGCAGGGGGGACAGCTTTTACCACATGCCCAGCCTCTGTGCTCCTCGCCTGAAGACGCTGCTGGTGCAGAGAAATGGTCTTGTTGATGAGGACGGTCACTAGAAGGGCCTTTGCCCTTGCTTTGTCAGTGCCAAGCCTGAGAGGTAAAACACCAGCCACGGCAATGTTTCAGCGCACATTTATTGCTGCTCATTGTTTCCCTGCAGTGGATCAGAACGAAGGTCCCTATTGCACATAGATTTTTATTTTTGGCATCCTTAAAAAAAAATTGCACAAGACTTTTTAACCACCTTCCCCTTGCCCCTATAGCTGACTGAACACACAAAATGAGATTTTTCACCTACGTGGTGGACGTGGCTTGCCCAGGAGACATGGTGATACTTCCCAGACATGGTGGGCTTGTGAGTCAGTACAAACCCCCCAGTGAGCATGGCTTGCATCTTTGCATACAGTGTGTGAGACAACCTAGACTGGAAAACATGCCTGGATGATCATTGTAGACACTTTTCTACTGCATGCAACAGATAGTTGTGGCTGGAGGTAATTTTACCCCTTGAAAAGTCCCTCTGGGGTTTGGTCTGTGGGGCTGGCTCAGCTGCTGCCCCGTTTCTCTGGCCAGGCAGTAACAATCCAAGCTGCACGGTGAGAATTCCAATACAGTGAGTTTTTACACCTACGGCTGCACAGGGTCAATGAGAAAACTCCAACCTGGGAACACCGGGTGAGGCCTGCCTGCAGGTGCTCCATGCCATATTCATCATCTTCCCCGTTTGTGAGAGGAAACCCTTGGATGTAGGGGCTCTGGTGTGCTCGGGGAGAAGCCTCCTAAGATGTGGACTTGGTGAAGCCTCATGGACACCGGGAAGGGTTTTGAGTTGGGTGCACTCCTGCCATGGGCAGGAAACAGCTGCCTGGAACGCCCCTGTTGTGCCACTTCCCTTGGGACTGCCGCAGGGCAGATCAGGTGGGTGCTACAGCAGGACTGTGCTTTCCCTTGCCCGGGGAGGGCAGGGACCTGTGCTCTGAGCTAATCTGGGCTCTGCTGTAGCCACTGCCCTGCCCTGCAGTGCCACGGGAGGTGGCCGGCCCCCAGGCAGCCTCTGTCCCCGGAGAGGAGCTGCGGGCAGCCTGTGTGTGTTTGTGAACCGAGACCATGTCGGTGGAGCAGCAGAGGAGGGAGTTGTGCTGGGCTCTGTGGAGCAGGGGAAGCTGAGGAGGTGTTCCCCAGTGGCTGCAGGATGGTTGATGGGAAGCGGCTGGGCTCGGGTGCCCTCTCAGTAGACCCAGGAGACGGGCACCCACTGTGGAGAGCTGCAGGCCTGCTCGAAGGCTTCCTGCAGCAGCTGGAGGCTCTCTTCCACGCTGTTGTTGACCAGGGACAGGTCGAAGTAGTGTGCGTACCGGCTCCGGATGCTCTCCGAGTCCTTGCGGAGCTGCTGCAGAGCCTCCGACTGCAAGGAACAGGACGGTGCTCAGGAGAGGAACTTCACAGCCCGCCCCAACCGGGAAACACCCTCCCAGCGCCAAAACAACTCCAGTGGTTGTGAAGTGTCAGAGCACAGAGAATCCTTAGAGCTTGTCTGATGGGCCAGGAACTGTTGTGTGATCTCTGGGCTTGTGTCTGGGGCTTTTGCTGGACTTCATGTGGTGCTGGGAGCATCAGGCTACCTGCTAGACTGAGGCCACACCTGCTGGGTCTGGTATTTACCTTTAAAATGCTCCGTGGCAGGTCCCAGGGAGAAGGTTCACAAGCAGCAGGCTGCTCAGTGCTCTGCTGGGCACTGTCACCAGCTCCAGGCCTCAGGCTGGGTTGGAGGTGGGATCCCTGCAGGATGCTCCCTTCCCACTGGCTTTTGACCAGAACAGCACCAGCTGGCAGAGCTTTACCAGCCTCTCCACTGGTTTTGGCTGGGTTTTTAGTGCTGTACTTCAATAGTAAAAGCAAAGCTGCCTCTCCCCTCCTGCCAGCGTGGCTGGGCTGCCCAGCTCGTAGGGGCATCCCAGGGGTGCATCCCCTGGGCAGCTCTGCCCCTGGCAGTGAGGTCCAGACCATCTCCACATATTTCCCTAATGGAGCCTGAAAGACAGGCAGCTTCTGTGCCTGGGGAGGAGGGATAGCTTGGGGTGCAGTGCTCGCTGAGCTCTGCTCTGTGCAGATATTAATAGACCTAAATGGGTATTAAATGATTATATTAATTATCCTATCTATTATATAATTATATCTATTATCGATAGATTAAATAGACCTAAAAATATATTACTAGACCCAAATCAGACCAGTCTTTATGTCCTTCCCTTCTCTTTTGTTAGACCACGTGGGTATATATCACAGTAGTGACACCTTTAGTGGTCAGCACTAAAAACATACTACAGATGGCAGAGCAATATTTGCAATGCCACACCCTCCCTCAGGGCACAGCAGGCTTCTCTTTAAGGCGTTCAGTTCAACATTGACAAACTTTAAATATAATTATTACCCTAGGGGGAAAAAAAAAAAAATAGTCTTTAGCTATCTTCAGCTTGAAAGAGTTACTGAAAATATTCATCTATTCGCATAAAATTAATTTTTCCTATATTGTGGATGAAGCCGGCAGCTGTCGGGGGTGGACAGGGGAGGGCAAGGAGCGGTTTTTGCTCCCGTGGGCTCTGCAGGGTCACATTAACTCTGCCGCATCCCTCTCCTCAGAGTGAGCCGAGCTGCAGGGTTATATTTAGTGCCTGGCAGCAGGGCTGGCCCTGCCCACTGCAGCAGGATGTGATTCCTCTCTGGATGGAGGCAGCTGTGGGTGACAGAGAGTGGTCCTTTCTGCTCTGAGACCTGTCCGCTTTCCCCCCTCCCCAGCCTGCTGCATCAGGCACTTAATGTGCCTCTAAATACCTGCACAACACTTGCTCTGAAGGCTGCATAAATATCCTCTCTGCAAACTATCTGTAGCTTAAGCCTTACAAACACAAACTTAATAGGTCGGGAGAGGTGCCCTTGTTGCCAGTGAACCCAGGAGGAGCACAGCTCTGGGTTTTTTTGTTGGCATCTGTCTTCCCATCTCCCTGCCAGACTGGGGGGCAGGACAGGGTAGGCAGCATCCCTGCATCCAGGGGGGCTTCCTGGGAAGGGGTAGCCTGTGGCTGCCAGCCTGGTGCTTGGCACCGAGCGAGTTAACTGCGCTATCAGCGCTGCTTTCATCCTCACGTTAAAGGGATCAGCATCCTAATGAGGCAAAGAATGAAAGGAGCGGTTGTTTGTGTGTCTATTTGCATAGCTGATGGCAGGATAAATGGTCCTGCTCCGGGTGTTGGGCTGTGCTCCCCACTGAGATTATGCTGCTGGGATGAGGACTGCTGAGTCTACAGCTGCAGGAATTGGCAATGCCTGTTTCTCAGGTCTGGGCTGAGTTCCGGACCACCAAAAGCAAAGCAGACAGGAATACGCTGGAGGGGAGAGCCCTTGGTTGCTGCAGCGGGCTCTGCCACGGGCCAAGAAGCCCAGCCAGAGGGGGACAGGAGGGGACACCCTGCCACTCACCTCCTCTGCCTTGTCTGTTGGGGCAATGAAGACAATGAACGGGGAGAGCTCGGCCGTGCGGACGATCTTGAGGGTCTGTGGAGAGAGGGGTGCAGTTAGCAGCGTGTGGCCCTTCCCCAGGCAGGGCCCAGGCACAGCTGGCTGGCTGCTGTCCCCACCCCCCATGCTGCCCCCAGCCAGGCTGGCACGGTGCCTGCGATGCAGTGGGGGCTAAAGGAGACACCACTCACTGGGTGGACTCCTGGAAAAGGGTCCCTGCAACCCACTCCCACAGCAGACAGCCTGGCCGTGGCCTTGCTGTCACAGCCAGGTGTGTGCTGTGACAGGGAACACCCTCACTGTACCCACGTCTTGGCAATGGAAATGCCACCCCAGGGCTTGCTGGCTTTGTCCTTCGGGAAGAGAGGGCAGGGACAGTCATAGTTCAGGTAGTTCCATCTGTGGCAGCCCCTGTCCACCCAGCCCTTCCCCTGCTCCTCCCCACCTGGGGCTCGATGTCCAAAATGGCGACTTTGTCCTGCTGGTGGATCTTGTGCACTGTTTCAAACTTGGTGCCAAACATGTTTCCCTGGTAGCTTCCAAACTCCAAGAACTCATTGGCTGAGATGTCCCGGGTCATCTCCTCAGTGGAGACAAAGTAATAGTCCTTCCCATCCACCTCATTCTTCTTCTGGGGGCGTGTGGTGTCTGGGGAGGGAGGGAGAGGGTGAGTGCTGGCCCCCAGAAGGAGAGGAGAACAGAGTGGAGCCAGCATCAAGACAAAGCTGTACTAGTCCCCTGTTAACTGCTTCCTGCTTTGGACAAGTAAGGACCTCGGCCAGCTGGGGACAGGCTCTGGATGAAAAGAGTGAGGTGTCTGTGTGTGGGTGGCAGCAGCCCTGCAGCCTCTGTGGGTAAAGGTGGGTCCATGTGGGACAGCAGGCAGGGAGGCCCTGCATGTGGGGACCTCTGACTTCAGGGGCTTGGTGGTGCTGGAGGAACATCTCCTCACCTCCCACCTGCTGTCAGAAGGTGCTGGATCAAAGAGGTGAGAGGAAATGCATCCCAGGCTGTGCCCTCCACCCTGGCTGGGTACTTACATGGGGGTGGGTACATGAACTTCTCCGGGTTGTTGCTGAGCAGAGCATTCTTGATGTGGCTACGGCCCACGCCACTGGCCCCTGGAGAGAGAGAGATGGACACTAGAGCTGAGCTCAGAGCAGCCTGTTGGGAGATGCTGGGGCCCGTCCACCGCTCTGGGTCTGACAAAAGGTGCAGAGCTTGGCCAGGGTCCTGCCGAAGATGCGCTTTCTGGGCTGGTCTGTGGTGTCATCCAGCCCTGGAAGAGGCTCTCCATGTCCTGAGGATGCTCACCTCCAGCCCCAGCTGGAGACAGGACTGCTGCCTGCAGAGAAGCCAGCCTGGCTGGACTTGGTGGGCTGCCCATGCCCGTGGAGTCCACCAACAAGTGCTCAGTCACCATAGCATGGGAGTGCTTGCTTTGGTGCAACTGCACACAGCAGAGCTGCTTTGAATAGAGATTTTCCATGAAGATACTCAGGAGCTGCAAACATGTGCTTCAACTCTGCCCCAGCCTTGCAGCGCAGATGCCAGACCATGCACAATGCTGCATGGAGGGGGTCAGCCTGTGGGATGACTGCTGCAGGCTGAAGAAATGCTCCCCAGACCTTACTAGGTCTTGAAGGGCCGCAGTGCCCCAGCCCCTGTGCAGTCCTGGTTCCCACCACACAGCCCCTGTGTGCAGAGGATGCCTGGCACAGGACCTACCGATGAGCACCAGAGTCTTCCTCTTGAAGGCAGGCAGCCTCACCACCTCCTCATAGGAAACGACATCCAGCTGGTCAAAAACTGGGGTGCAGGAGAAACGAGACAGAGGGGTCAGAATTGGCTTGGCCACACCAGCACAAGCATGTGTGTGTGTGTCAGACCAAAGCCAGGTCCTTGGGCAAAAGGACAGGAGTGGTCAGGACTGGACTTGGAGCTCATCCACGTTTGGCTGCTTGGGAAAAAGAGCAGCAGCAACATCAAGCAGCACACAAGGGGCAGAGTGGGTGCTGGGGAGCTGCCAAAGAAGCCAGGGCTGCTTTTGCTCAGTAATTCTGCTCAGGACAGTAGGAGCGGGGAGCTGGGGTGGAGAAGCAGCAGGATACTGCAGGGAGCTTGCTGCTGGGGGAGCTTTATATATCTGGGTGATTTATAGCCTTGTTTGTTGCTGGTTGGAGCTGCAGGCCGGGCCAGGAGCCAGCAGTCCCCGGGCACCCACCTTTGCCAGCTCTTTGCTCAGTTTAGCATGGGGTGTTTGCATGGGTGGCTGAGGGGCAGTTCCCTGCCCCACCAGGGACAGGACTTGGCAGCTGTGGGAGCAGTTCAGGCTGCTCCTTAATTGCTGAGCAGCAGCACTGCCACTGCCTGCCCTGTGTTCAGCATCCTGTGGGGTTTGAGGCTGGGGAGCCTGGCCTCACAGGGCTGGGAGTGCAAGGGATTGTCACCAAGGGGAGAGCACAGGAGCTTAGTGCTGAGCCAGCCCTGGCCTCGTTCACATGGGGACACAGCTGTGGCCACATGAGGGGTATGAAGACTGGAGAAGGGACTCGAAAGAAGTAATAACTATGGGGTGTTCCACTGCTGACACAGCTGGGCCCTTTGGTTGACTCCCATGGAGGACAGACCCAGGCCTGCCCAGAGGCAGGAGAGATGGCCAGGGCTGGGGATGGAGCCCACTGTCCTGCTCACACTTACTCGAGCTGTGCTTGGCCAGGTATTTATCTTTGCACTTCTTCTTCTTCCCGAAGGGGCTGCAGCTCGGGGATTCACTCTGGGTGGGCTGGGTGACGCTCGCATTACGCCTGCCAAGAGAGGAGGACACCACCATGGCCCAGCTGTCACCCCAAACCCTGGGACAGCAGTGGGATTGTCCCTCAGACATGCAAGAGCAACAGGCTGGCTGCTGGGACAGAAAAGGCTCACCCTGCAGCACATGAAGGGGACATTTGCCTCCTTGTCCCAGCAGTGACACCAGTGTTACCCAACACAAACTCCTGATAGCACATGGTCACTGCTCCCACCTCCACTCCCAGATCCAGCCCTTCCGGCCAAATCCAAGGACCTACCACTCCTGCAGCTCTGGAGAAGGGATGAGCCCTGCTGACTCAGTGCAGGAGCCCTCCACCCGGCCCTGCCACCAGTTGCTGTCGTCCTTGTTTATGATCTGAATCACATCACCGATCTGAAACTTCAGTCCTGCCTCCTTGCAGGGGATCAGGTTGTCTTTCTTGGGGTCGTAGTCAAACTGTGCCCTCATGAACATCTGCAAAAGAGAGAGCAGACCAGCGTCAACAAGGCCATGCAGGGTGGCCAAGTTTGGCCCCCACACTGCATTCCCCAGCAGTGACTGCAGAGATGGCTCCAGGCACACAGCCCCTGCTCCTTTCCAGGCCCCACAAGGCTGCGTGGGGAGAACGGAGATGCACAAAGCTTAGGGGGAAAAGTCTTGGGCATGGAATTGTAGTGAGATGTGCTGGCGAGTGGATGAGGGAGGGAGGATGGCAGCTTGGCCCTACTGGGAGCTGGTGACAGGGCTGCTGCCTCTAGGCAGACCCACACACCCACAGCTGCTGTTCAAACCCTGCCATGGGGCCTCCCTGCAGTGCCCTGGGTGCTGCACAGTGCTGGTGAGTTCAGCTAGCCACAGAGGAGTCCCACCAACGTGGTGCACAACTGGGGTCTGCAGTGGGGTGAGCACAGAGGTGACGTCGCACCAGGGACCCCAGGGAAGGCCATGGCTCAATCTCAGCTGCTCTGTGCTGCCTTTCCCCAGAACTGGGCACTACCTGCATGGCACGAGGCCTTCAGGGAGCCAAGGATGCAGTGCTGTATCTATCCCTGCCTTGGTCTGTCCCAGTCCCTTCAGCATCAGCTACTCTCACAAAGTTACAATGCATCACAGCTGCAACTGGAAATGAGCCGCTGCTGCTGCTTCCCAGGCCACTGTGCATCCTCCTGAGGCTAGAGAAGCCCTGAAGACCAAGAAGGTGTGAGAAAGTTGGCTTTCCCTGTCCCTTCTGCTTGCTCAGCTCTTTGTGAGGAGTCTACAGCACCCACTCCCACCAGGACCCTGTCAGGACTGGAGTGGAGGCAAAGCCAGGCAGAGTATGGAGGATTAGGAGTGAAAGGCAGAGTTTAGGGAACCCTGAGCATGACCCTAGCAAGTTCGTTACCCTAGAAACACAGCATGTAGCAAGGGAGCAAAGGGTTTCACATGGGCTGATGCCTGTCCTGCTCTCAGATGTGATAGGCAGGGCCTGGAAACTCATCCTGCCTGTGTAGAGCAAACCATGCTGTCCTTGTTCCACATTAAAACAATTTCCCCCAGTATGTCCTCCCTCAGCTGTGCTGCTGGAGGCACAGAGCCATCAGGACACAAGCATGGTTCCCTTTCACTGCCAGAAAAGAGCATATGGATCAAGCTGTGACATGAGAGGGCTCATGAAAAAATGAAATTAGGAAAAACAGTAAGAGCGGAATCTCCTTTCAGGATGAGGACTGCTGCTTGCTTTGAAAGCACTCTCTGGCACCAGGAAGCTGATCATCCACACAAACACACGAGGGATACACAGCAGGCACTGCCCAGAGCTCTCTGCTCCTGCAGCACTGGTGGTCCAAGCCAGGCCATTGTGGAAATACCCGCCCTACACCAGCTGGGAGTTGGCATCACAGCTCCACACCTCACCCACAGCTGCACAGGGCTCTTTGCTTGCCTGCTGCCAGCCCCTCTCTAGGGCCAGACACTCAGCTGCTGAGCAGGCTCCAGCATGAGAAGTCCTGGCCTTTTAAAGTCAAAAGGCTGCAGGGAGTCTGCTGGAGGGGACCTCAAGAGCCTTGAATATTCTGTGCCTCCTCTCATTAAGACCCTCCCAAGCAGACCTGCCCCAAGACACACTCGGCCTCTGTGGGGCGAGCCAGGGCAGGGGAAAATCACGATGCCAGGATTTTACACCAGTCCCTAAAATAAGGGTGGTCATGGGGATCCAGGAGTGGAAACATAGTCCACGCTTGGTGGTGGTACTGCAACAAACAGAGACACGAGCAGCAGTGGCTCAGGGGAGCAGACAGCACCACTGCCCTGGGCACAGCAGGAGGGAGTACAGCTGTTGCTGGGACAGAGTTTGTCCCAGTGTCTTTCCCTGAGCCCATGGCCAGCCGCAGGTGAACCAGAAGCTGCATTCTTTTCCTCTGGGGTAGCTTTTCCCCTGGCACTGAGTTGGCCGACTGAGCTGGCTGGGTCAGCACAGGGAGGGCAGATAAGACGGCAGGGAAGGACAGACATGGGCCAGTGTTTAATAAATACACATGCAAAGCTGGTCGAGCAGGACTGGGGACAGGACGGACTGAGCAAGAAACAGAGCCACCAACACTCGCCACCATGTTCAGAACTTCAGCTTCTCTGAGTAAAGAATGACATGTGCTCCCTCAGCCCATGCCAGCATCATCCAGCCCCCACCCTCTGCCTCTGAACTCCTCTCCCTCCCCTGCCTGGCCACGACAGGGGGGCTGCACTGGGGTTGGCTCCTGCACCAAGACAAGACGGCAAACCAGCTACCCATGCCCTGAAGCCTTGGCAGAGGACACAGCCCTCCCCACTATTCTATTTCGGCCACAGCAGGACTTCAAAGACAAAGCCATGCACCCCCTGGTGACACAGCATGGCCCCCCACCCTGGCAGCGACAGCAGGTGCAAGGAGCTGCCTTCCCTTCCCCCACTGCTTCCTTCCTCCCACGCTGTGTGCAGCAGCACCCGGACCCACGTCAGCCTCACTGGGGCTGGTGCACCCAGCATCGGTGACAGCAGGGACCACAGAGCCGGGGGCTGGCCCCGTCACAAACGGTCGTGGCTCTGAAGGAGACCCTCACGTGCTCCCTGGTGTGCACCTGCCACTGCTCTCCCATCCCCAAACAGCACTGGTGGCTCACACACCCCAGCCCCGTGTTCCTACACACACTTTGGGTAAACACATCCACACAGGCCCAACATATGGTTGTTTGCAGTGATGTAAGCACAGGACAGGTCCCTCCAGCAGCTCAGACAAGGTGCCAAGGCAGCCACCCCCTTGCTCTGACACCCCTGGCTGAACACAGCTCTCTCCCCAGCACCAGTCCTGCACGGTTTGCTCTGGTCCCACCCCGCCCCACAGCCACATCCCAGCACTGCCCGCGGGTCCAGAGGCTGCACTTACCTGAAGAGCAGGGAGGCGGCTTTGCTGGTTGGGAATGACTTTTAATGAGACCATCCCCTTGGTTTCTTTCTAGTGAACAAAGGGGAGAAAGAAGAGTTGGAGGAGGTGGTGTCTGGAGGCAGCTCAGCAGCAGCAACCTGTGCAGGGAGGTGCTGAGCACGTGCTCCCCACCGTGCTGGGGGACACCACAGCCTGGTCAGAAACAGCTCTGCTTGGCTTTGCCATACTTGTCACATTCCCATGGGGGGACACCAGCACCCTCACAAGGGTCTGGCTGTGGGCACTGCTAAGCACCACCAGAATGAACATGGGAGATCGGCGTCATCTCCACCCTGGCTGCTCCAGTGGGGAGCCTGGGAGGAGAGGCTGATTCCTCCAGGTCCTCTCCATGCTGGCCTCTTGCTCTGGCCCTCCTGGTGACATTAGAGCACAGCACTCTCCTGCCTGCCACAGGCCAGTGCACTGTTGCCCCACATGCATCACAAGATCCACATGGTCCCATGGGGACAACCACATGTGGAGGCCTGGAGGGACCACCTGGGCCAACGACCCTTCCCAGGAGGAAAAACAAAGACAAGCTTCTCTTTGGTCCCCCTGTCTGGAGCAGGAACATCCTGTGGCACTTTGGCAAGGCCAAGCCTCCTGCTCAGGACCCTCACCAGCACCACCACCTCCCTCCAACAAGGTGCCATATGTTGGGCATGGATCAGGATCATCAATGTGTGAACCCAGGGCAGGTCGGAGGCCCTGTCCAAAGCTGTCTCTGGCAAGGGCCAGACAGGATCACCACGACCTCAGCAGCAGGCAAATGGCACAAACATGACATGCATGTGTGGCTCAGGTCTGCAAGAGCAGCCAGCCCTGGGCTGGAGCTGCACACCAGCCTTGGCAAACAGAGGTGGTTTCCAAGCCCCACACAGGATCAGCACATGTCAGGAACACAGTCAACAGCCTTCACTGCTGCTCCAGGAGGCCAGAAACAAGCAGCAAGCACAGACCCCACCGGGGCTGCATGCAGGGTGGTTTCTGCCACATCACACTGCTGTACCCAGGCAGCTGTGTGCTGGCCCTGGTGTGTGGGAGGGGGTGAATGCTCACAGCATGCAGGCCAACGGGATCCTTCCCAGGGAACAGCCCTGGCACACACAGATACCTACCAGCATCTTCTGCAGCTGGTCAACTGAGTGGTTGCTCGCACTCTGCCCATTGATTTCTATGATTTCATCACCCACGTGAAGGGAGCCTGCCAGCAACGTGAGAAACATGAAAATGCAGAAAAGGGACAAACCCAATTTACACAGCTCCATCAGCCTCCTGGGCAAGCAGTGGCCAGGACACTGCAGTGTTTGCCTGGCAGTGCTTCTGGAACCACACGTGCCATCTAAGCACATGGGAGTAAAGCACAAGGGGAATGAATTCTTCCCCCTCCACCCAATACAAACACTTAGCCAGTCTGAAAATCAGGCTGCTTTCCACTGTGTGGAAAGTGCTTTGGACTGGTCAAAGCACCTGTATCAGTGTTTCAAACCCAACCCCAAGTACCTCACCCGAAGCCAATGACAACCTCCTTACAGGGCCCTTTACACAAGCATTCCCGACTTTGTGTGGTTTCAGTTTATATACCCAGGCAGATTACAGCCCCAGATACACTGCTAAAAATCAGGCTCCAGTAGTGTTATTGGAATGGCTCCTGTCTTATTTTGGCAGTGGTAAGCACAGACTTCCCACTTGGATCCAAGGCTGGAAAAGCAGCCTCTTCTAAGCAGAGAACATCTCGTATCCACGCCTCCCTGGCAAGACCCAAAACCAGAAAATAGCACCTATTTATTTCTTTTGGCACCTTCTTTTGGTCTGCAGAGCCAATCTACAGGATGCCTGCCCCACCTGTGCACTTTAGGAATGGGAAGAGCTTCCCCCACAGTCCCTGCAGTATGATCCATCTCTTCTTACAGTGACCCCACCATGAGACAGAGACAGATGATCTCCAGTTCCTTTTTGGGAGAGCCCTTCCCCCAACCCTTTATTTATCCCTAAAGCCTCCAGTGTATTAACATGACAACCATGCAGAGAGACCAGAGAGTCCCAAGCTCCTGACACGTCCCCAGGGGAGGAACAGGCACAGATGTCCATGTCACAGGGGAAAGCCAGCACTGCTGAGGACCTGCCTTATTGCTGCATGGGAAGAAACCACCTGCAGACGTGCACCCCATGCACTGCTTCTACGAAGGCCTTGTTACCTTGTCTGTGAATCATGCCCCCATGGAAGATCCTGGCCACCATGCAGCTCTGCTTGTCATTTTGCTTCAGCGTGATTCCCTGGAAGACAGGAAAATCCATGACTGCTCGCTAGAGGGGAGAGCTCTCCTGCCCTCAGCAAAGTCCACTCCAGGCCCATGTCCACAGTGGGCTGTGCAGTGGCTGGGGGGAAGACCCTGCTAGGCCAACTCAGGCTGCTGCAGCTCCACTCGGCACCATTATCACCACCCTTTGTGGGGCTCGCTTCGGGTGCCCGGGCAGAAGGCAGAGTCCAGCAACTTTTTCTCCAGTGATCTGTTTCCCTTGAGGCCAGCCTGCTGGCACAGCTCCACCTGCCCCTCCAGCCCCCGGGTGCCATCCAGCTTTGGGGCCTTGCCAGTTCTCACCATGGGCTCCTCGGTGACCTTCTCGAACTGCACAAGGCGGATCTTGCGCACCTCGCGGCTGTTGCTGTGCGAGGGGCTGCCCAGGGTCGCTGAGCCGTTGGTATAAATGTCCTCAGTCAAGGCGTATGGGGACTGAGTCATGGCCTGTCAGGGCAAAACAGAGACCACGGTTTAGGGGCTCCACCTGGCAATGCTGGATCCCTGCTGCGGGGCTGAGCTACTCAAACATGTTAAGGTGCCTGCGGCGCAGGTGGAGCACAGGGGAGGACAAGACACTAAGGGCAAGAAAAGGAAAGGAGCAGAAGAGCTTGAGCCTTGGAGATGTGGATGTGGGTTTAATCTGCAGTTTTCCAGCCTGGGAAACACAGGAGGTAAGAAAACTTTGGAAAAGCTACAGGTAGCAGAAGCCAAAAGAGTCCACAGCTGATCTTCTGAAGCAAAGAGTCACAAACGCTCCTCGTGTGTCGCAGCAGCACTTGGCTCACAGACAGCTTGCTGCAGAGCATAAAGCCTAGGACATCCTCACCAAGTGAACAGAACAGTTTGGGACTCACCCCTGAGAACTGGAGCCAGGCTTTGCTCTTGCTCAGTTTGCAAGTTCAACCTTTCCTGACCTACATCAGTGGGCAACTGTACAGTGCAGAGCCATGTACACAACAGCGTGCTCCCAAGCCAGCCAGAAACATCCCATTCCCCTTCCCAGCTCCCAGCTACAGGTCCTTTCATGCTGGTTTGCACTGGGATGCCAAGCAGGGGCTTTCAGCCCTGAGAAAACCTCTGTTCTTGGTTTCCAGCACGTGCTGGCACCAGGGCAGATGGAGAGTGCATGGGGTCCTATACAAAGACATCCAAACCCATCCTCCCTGGTGAGTTTCTCTCTCCCAGCCCAAGAAAGCCTGACACAGTCCTGTTAAATCTCTCAGACGTGCTGGGCAATGTCTCCACACAGCTCACAAATGTGCCTGTTTAGCCCCAAGTGCAGTGGACTTTCCTCAAGCCTCTCCCAAATCAGTGCTGGCCCAGCAAAACCCAGGCCAGCTTTGATCTTTAGCCCCTGCCCGCCCTGTTGGCACAAATTCCCACACCAGCCCATGATGCAAAACAAACTCTCCTGGCTGACCCACTCCACACCAGACTCCTGGCTTTGCTGCCCAGTTTGCAGCCTGCACCCTCCCTCCCAGCAGTGCCTGAGCTGAGAGCCACAGCGAGCAAACCTGCAGGGACACCCAGCAAGGTCCTCACTGGCTTCAGTCCTGCATCAGTGTCGTGGCCATCCCTGGACAGGCAGAGCCAACACCTCTCCCCACCACAGCCTGACTTGTCAACTGAGCACCAGGGCCAGAAGCTCCATGTCAGGAGTTGGGAAATATCAGCCTGACCCCCCTGCCCCAGCTCGCTCTCACCCACCCCAGTCCCCCGGCCTGGAGCAGAGAAGCTGCAGCCCCACACTGCCAGGTGGGGAGGCAGATCTGGTCAGGCCAGGGGAAGGCTCTTGAAGAGTATCTGCTACTGGGCTGCAGCCATGGCACTAAACCACAATAAGACGAGCTTTGGTAGGGATGTGCTGGAGTGCTGCTGGCTGAGACAATGATCCAGCTCCGTGCAACGGCAGAAAGCAGGGAAGGAGTCAAAGAAAGGGCAGCAGAGTCAGGACTAACAAGGATAGCAGGAAAGGTCCTGGCAGAGAGGGATAGACCAGGCACGGTCACTGTCACAGCCCCCAGGAAGGGCAGGGCTCAGGGAGCTGTGTGCCCATGAGGCGGTGATTTATTTTTAAGCCAACTACTTCCAAAAGTGCCAACCAACCTCCTCCTCAAAAGACAACCACATGGGCTCCAGCTGCCAATGGCTTAAACACGGAGAAGAAGGCTGAATCCCAGCCCAGAACAGCACCCAGGCCATGGACTGCCAGGATGGAAGGAAGAACAACTTGCATCCATCCACCCCAGCCTGGCTTCCCAGCCCTAGCAGGGCACGATGCTACCACACCATTTGCAGTGCAGAGGAACAGATCCAGCAGTGTGCGCGCCTGGAACTGTCCCCCTCTGCCAAACCAGCAGGTGTAAGGAGGAATAGGAGGACAAGGACCTTCTCCAGCCTGACCCGAGGCCAAAGTGCCCATGAGGTGGTTGGAGTCAGCACAGATCATATTTATCTTGGTCATGCCTTGGGAAAGTGTTAGACCATGCAATTCCTGGCTTCAAACCTCTAGGCTCAGCACAGCCCGATGACCCAGGACACAGCACAGTCTGCTCCAGGGACTGGGAGTTCCCATCCTCACCATCCCCATCAGCTGAGCCTCGTGACCCCGACCTTTGCTTTTTGCTGAGAGCTGGAGAAAACACCCAGCCCTCGACGCTGATGCAGCACCAGTGTCACCCTGGCGACTCCTGGAGAACAAGGGTTGTCACCAGAGACTGGCTGCTGTGCCTGGGGATGGCCACCAGTCACTTGATGGCAACTCTGAATGCAGAAGGATCCTCCAACAGCTCCCTCTGCCCAGAGCCATGCTGGGATGGTGTGGGCTGTTTTGCTGATGGCATTGGGCAGCCAGCAGGTCTGGATGGGAAAATGCCTGGCTCATGAGGACAACCAGGACCCTCGGGCTGGCAGATTCAGCCCTGATGTTGGCACCCAGAAACAGGAGACATGCGTGGCTGTCATGCCCCACGCACATGAGCTGGCTGGCCCGATCGCCTTGCACTCTCCTGGCAGCTGCCACACTCTTGGCTGGCTTGGCACAGCGTAGTCTGTGACCTCGAGAGCCTTTCCAGTCATGCTGGTGACTGGCCAGACTCTGCTCCTTGTGCACTGCTCCACAGGAAACATCTGGGAGTGCTGCTGAGAGCCAGCTTGTGGCCACCAGCCACTGCCAGCTCTGCACAGCCCCGGGCTCTGTCACTGCCAGGGTCCGTGCTGGGGCAGAGGTGGGGCAAGGAGGCTGGGGGGCTGAGCTGTGCAATAGGGGTGCAGGACAGCCCAGCACCCAGCATCCCTGTGTGCCTTGCAGCTGGCTGACAAGGATACAAATCCCCCTGCACAAATCCTGCTCCGGTGGCAATGCACACAAGAGCCACCAGCTCCACGGGTCAGAGGTGCCCCACAGCCCCCTGCCTGCATTTTCCTCAAGAGCCCAGATTTCTGTGCCATATCCTGAGGCAGAGGGAAGTGTACCAGCTCCCTGGGCAGTGTTTACCAACAAGGAATGCAGCGAGGATCCCAGGACTCGGCATCCTGTCCCCCAGTGGGGTCAGCAGTGTCTGCCGGGGTTGCTGCTGCTGCTGCCGCACTGGCTCCACCAGGCTGCACGCCACGGGCAAATCAAACATTAACTGGGCAGCTTGTTTGCAGGAGGCTGAAGCAGCACTTGAGGAAAGCAGCACTACAGTGCAAAGGGCACGTTCAGAGATTTGGTTCCTGGGCTCTCCTTGCTGCTCTAACCAAGAGACTTCAGTATCAGGTAGCCTTGGAAAAACAGGGCTGCCTGGCGAGTATGTGGACAAAAGGGCTGCTGGTTTTGCCAAGCAGGCTCCCAAAGTACAGCAGCTTGGATGCAAGAAGGAACCCTGGAGCCAGGTTTCTCTGGGATTGCCCTCTTGGCTGGCAGGAAGACACACTCTTCTCAGACTGTGAGGACCAAAATCCCAGCTCCCTCCATGAATCATCACCCCTCACACTATAATCACCATGGGTGCATGCAGGGACCTTGGGGCATTGCTTGGTGCAGAGATGTCCTGACCCAGCAATATCTCCTCCCACCCTCCGGTGCTCCAGCCTTGCCACCCTCCCCATCCAGGATCTGTCCATCTCAGTCTCGTACAGCTTAAAAACCACAGCAATGTGTAAAAAAAGCAAAGTAGCAGAAAATTGAGCTTGGGAGCTGCTTTAGGGCTGCTCCAACAGGCTGGAGAGCAACAGCCATGTGGACATTTAGAAGTAATTCATTCTGCCAGGGGCTACTGACTTCCCAAGTTTGCCTGCACAACCACAGGAACAATCTCACCTAAAACCTCTTCTAGCAACATGATTGAAGTTAAAAAAAAAAAAAAAATAATCAAACCAACGAACATTTAAACCAAAAAGGATTACATTGCTGACACTGGGAAAAGGCCCGGCAACACCAACAGGTCTCTGGGAAGGGGAAAAGAGAAACAGCAGGGATACAAAATGGTTGTGGCAGCCAGAAGGTGCTGCCAGCTCTGTGTGCCCTCACACTGACTCCAGATCACAGAGTGCTGCAATGGAGATGGGCCAGATTTTCAAGGGAGCACAGTCAGTTTTGCTGAGGCACCTCCTTCCCACCAGAAAAGGCTGATGCAGCCCTCCAGATGTGTTTGTGAAGCTGGTCGCCTCCGAGGGACAGCCAGTGAAACCACAACACCGACAGAAGGAGGAGCTGCCCTGCCACTCCATCCCAGCTTCCGGAACAAGCCCTGAAAAACAGCTTTTTCCCTGTAGCTGTTACACACAGCAACACGGCCAAATACATTTGAGATTAAAAAGTTGGAACCAGCCCTCCCCACTTCATCAGTCAAAGCCAGAAGTTTAGCTCGGCTTTCAACCGAGTTTTACCTGTGGTCAGTTCAGGATTTGGTCCCTGGGGATTGTGGCCTCAGCCTGCTTTGGAGCTGCTGCCAGTTGGATGGTCAGAAATGCTGCCCAGGGGCAAGTGCAGAGTTCCCTCTGTTCCCTCTGCACCCTCAAGATCAGCTCTCCCCAGAAGTACCCTCCTTTTCTCCATCAAACTCCCAAAGGTCACATTCACTGCCCATTTTACAGCTGGGGACCTGAGTCACAGATGATAAAAGGACAAGCCCAAGGACATCCTGCCAACCAGGAGCACAGCTGGGAATAAAGCCCACACCTTTTTGGTAAATCTGTACTTGTCACTCAGGAGATACGGCAAAGATATGCAGGCACGTGGTGAGGTTCAAGAGAAGAAGCCTCGGGTTGTTTTTTAGCAATAACATGGCTTCCACTTGCCATGATTTGCACGCCCTGCCACCACGTGAGAACACAGGACAGCCGTTCCCAGCACGTGGCTCTGCCAGAGAAAATGCAGAAGAGAAACCTCCAAGCCACCCTGTTTGACTCCAGAGCAGGAGCAGCCAGGCAGACCCAGCACCCCACCCGAGAGCTGCTGCTGGGCAATGTCCTGGTGTCCCACAGAGGGGCCACAGCCACTGTGGGCCAGCACCATCTCTGCATGCCCATGAACAGAGACGGGCATGTGGGCAACCGGCAAGCTCAGGACACTGTTGGAAGCCAGCCCTACAGAGCTCCTTTTAAAAGGCCTCACGCAGATCTCAGTTCACCATCTCTCCCTTTATCCCTACTGAAATAAATACACTGTAATACCAGGAAGCTGTAGGGCAGCTCCTACATTTTCCATGCTCTGCTGCTGTTGGCAATTTATCCTTGCTCTGTTTGCAGCCAGGCAGGCCCTCTGCCTGGATCTTGCAGGCAGAGGGATGGGAGAGCTCCTCTCAGCAGCTGCCTGGTCCAGACACTTTGCTTTAATTTTTTTTTCCTACTGTTTTTTTCAAAGCACCCTGCCAGGGTTGAACCATAAAAAGCAGATGAGCCACTGGTGTGAGACAGATCTGACAAGACTCTTCCGCATGTTTAAGTGTCCAACAGGATGGGCCAAGGACAGCACTTCAGGGAAATTTCCTCCCTGCTCTCTCTCAGAGGCTCCCCACAGTTGGAAGGAAACCTTAGTTCAGGCACATTATGCCATGGCTTCACCAAGGATGCCTGTTCAAAGCTGAAAATCTCTGCCGGGAGAAAAGCACCAGCTGTTTAACACTGGCAACTCTTGACCTTCTCCTGGTTGCACCCAAGCTACCCCAAGCAACACTAAATGAGGAAGGAGCCCACCCAGCAGAACCAAGAGGGCTGGTACAGGCTGCTCTCCTTCTGCTGGAGGTGGGTGCATGCGGCCATCGGCTCATTCCCTGTCCTGGGGTGGGCATGAGAAGGGCTGCTTGCATCCTCCTTCCCTGGGGAAGAGACCCCCACCCTCCTCCAGCCCATGCTGTGGACCTGCAGGTTGCTCAGCAGCTGAATCAGCTCATGTGACAGGCAGTTCCAGTTCAGACCAGATACAACTTTGCAGCAAAACAAGCAGTCTCTTCCGTGGCAGGATGCTGGAGCCTTCGTCCCCTGCACCCAGCCCCTTCTGCCCTGCCGGCTATGCTGGCTGACCACTCCCCGGAGGCACCCCACGTCCCCAGCGAGCATCCCTGCTCCCGGGCTGCTGGGGATCAGCAGCGCCACGCTCAGGGCACGCACCTGGATGCCCACCGGGGGTCTCTGCCTCTGGGACCCTGCTCCCCCCTGCATGTGCGGGAGGGACGGGATGGAGCGGGACCCCCGGGGGACCCGTGCCGGGCCTGAGCCGGGCGCAGGGTGCTGGGCTAAGGGCCCG
Source organism: Struthidea cinerea (assembly GCA_013397865.1). NCBI lineage: Eukaryota > Metazoa > Chordata > Aves > Passeriformes > Corcoracidae > Struthidea > Struthidea cinerea. The sequence goes on along the minus strand of VZTI01000694.1, from coordinate 862,074 downwards.
CAGGCAGCGAGGCACGCCGGGGCTCCCTGCTGGGGCTCGGCGGGGACGGGGCCGGGAGCGGGATGGGGCCGGGAGCGGGGGGCAGGCAGAGGCGCGGGGTCCGGGTGCGCACCGGGCCGCTCACCTCGGGCTTGGGCCGGTTCTGCAGGAGGTGCTCCAGATAGAGGTCGGAGAGCGCCGTCCTCATGCTGCTGCCGCCGCCGGCGCTGCGCCCCGACTTGAGGGTCATCGCGCCGGCAGCTGCGGCCGGTCCCGCTGGCCCCGGCAGC
>VZTI01000694.1:827712-861732 GCA_013397865.1 Struthidea cinerea | reverse complement strand
GCAGCGGGGTAGAGGAGCCGGCCGGGCCGGGGCGGCGGTGCCGGCGCTGGGAGGGTCGGGCAGGGCCTCCCCGCCGCCGCTCAGCCTCGCCCCGCTGCCGCGCGGGGGCTTTTCCCCCGTGGGAGGGTGCCCATCGCGTCAGTGCCGTGCCAGCCCCTCGCCCGTGCCTGCCCCGGTCGTGCCCGAGCACTCCGATCACAGAATATGCTGAGTTGGAATGGACCCGCAAGGGTCATCGAGGCCAACTGCGGGCCCTGCACAGAATATCCCCGAGAGGCACACCATGTGCCCGAGGGCACTGTCCAACTGCTCCGTGAGCTCTGTCAGGATGGTGCTGCGACCGCTGCCCTGCGGAGCCCGTTCCAATGCCCGACCACCCTCTGGGTGAAGAACCTGTCCCTAACATGTAACCTAAACCTCCCCTGACACAACTTCAGCCATTCCCTCGGGTCCTGTCACAGGTCACCACAGAGAAGGGATCAGTGTCTGCCCCTCCTCTGCCCCTCAAGAGCAAGTTGTAGTCTGCAACGAGCTCTGTCCTCAGTCTGTTCTCCAGGTTGGACAGACCAAGTGACCTCAGCTGCTCCTCACAAGGCTTCCTCTCAAGGACCTTCATCTTCATTTCCCTCATTTGGACACTCTGGGCAGAGGCCCAGCAAGGACATGGGGAGCACCTCTCCAAAGCAGCACTGGTGCCTAGCTGGCTCTCACAAACCAGGGATCATTCCTGGGCTCCACCAGTGTGCAGAGCTCCAGGGTGCCTCCAAGGCAAGGAGACCCAGGGATTTCTCTGCACTGCAGCAAGGACAGCCCTCTTCTTGAGCTGTTCTGGGTCTTCCAACTCCTTCAGCTTCCATGGGTGGCATGGCAAATCCCTGTGTTTGTGAGCTGTGCATGGTGGAAACGGCTTCTGTCAAACCTTTTCTGCCCTTGCTGTATGTCTTACTGAGGAGAGGGTCCAGGTGAAGCCTGAGCTTTATTTGGGGATGTAAAGTTAATTCTGCTGGATTGTTCTTTAAGAAAATCATTGAAAGGGTTTTGCATACCATCCCTGGGATCCTGGAGGTTTAGAGGTTTCCTTGTACCAGACTCCCACACTGCTGCTAGATGAGTTCCCCAGGCTGAGTTGGTCTAAAATTACCCTAAGAAATACAAGGAGAAGAAGGATGCAAACTCCTAGAGAAAGGAAACAGGANGGGGGGAAGAAAGAAGGAAAATCCATCTCGTTCTGACAGCAAGTTTCTCCTGCCTTGTGGGAACAAAACTGTTCCTGACTGGGCTATAAGAAAGCCCAGAATGCTGTGAGATGCAGGGAAAAAGAGGTATGGGAGCTGCAGGCACTGATGTGACTGGCTCCAGCAAACTACTCTAACACTGCCAGGAGCAAAGAGCCCCAGAAGCACAGCCTGGACTGGGAGTGCTCTTCCCATCAGTCCCATTCCTGTGGCAGCTGTTGTACACTTATGTGGGATCACCCGCCTGGAGTCCTGCATCATCCAGACATAACTCCACTTCTTGCCCTACCCTCAGCCCCACACTGCCCATCTGGGGCCTTGGGCTTTGTTGAAGGAATTACCCCACCTGCCAGGATTTATGCCACCATCAGCAGGGCTTGGGCCTGCTTGAAGAAGACAAGTTGCCAATCCACTGAGTAAATAGGTTGTTTATTTATCTGATGTGTGGAACAGCTTGAGCTGACTGCCTCCAAAGAGGAACAATCCAAGTTCCCCACCCCTCACATGACAGTTCTGACCACTAGTAATATTAGGATCTGGGGTATTCCTGCTCTTTATTGGGTCCCCTCACTGCCTCTAGCTGGGCCGTTCCTTCTCTTATCTCTAAGACTGCTGTGTCAGCTGACCTAATGATGGTAGCAGCCTTCCTTGCTTCCTTATCTTCCAGCTCAAACCAGCTCTGGGGCCCCCTTTTACTTAACTTGGTAAAAGTTCAGCCTATCTGGGTGGAAATTCACAACTTGTGGTCTAAGGCTTCATCAAATTTAGCTCCTGATGCTAAGCGAGTTCTGTGTACCAAGCACATAACAGGCTTGCAGTGTTAGTAGGAGATCAGGGAGTCAATACCAGGAGCAGAAGAAAGACAGCTAAGAGGGCCATGTTTTGCTGCTGTGCCTGGTGGAACCAGACTTTGTCTGCAGGGTTCCCTGGGCAGCCTGATTAGGATGAGAAAATAATGGACTAGAAAAGTCACAGGGTGCCTGACTGCCTTCAGCCCCAGCAGATGTGCCCGCCAGGCTGGAGAATGCTGCTCAGAGCCTCATCTCCCCCAGCCCTGCCCAGCTGACCAAGAAGGGTCTGCAGAGCACTTTGTAGCATCCTTACCCAGCAGCTGCAGCAGCCTGCGAGGAGGAGAGGGGAAGTGTGGACGCCCACTGGGACTGGTGGGGCATGGCTTTGAGATGTGCTGCCCTGAGCACGCCCTGGAGGCAGCACCCCTTGGTGCCAGGCTTCTCTCGCATTCACGGGCTAGAAACAGGCAACGTGGAGTAGGAGGCAAGAGATACAGAGAGCAGAGACAAGCCCTGAAGTTAATCATGGAACATGTAGTAGGAGGGAGAAATATGACAAGAGACACCTGACAGACAGAAAAAGGATGTCTAAGTCTGTTCATTCCCTCTTGGTTACATATGGGAAAACTGAGGGGGAGGAGGTGGTGAGCGGCTTGGTCCAAGCTCCATGGCTGAGCGAGGATTTAAGCTGTGATTTCCCAAGTCTGCTTTGCTCCCCATCAGCCATGGTCCCTGCTCAGGTGCTCTCTTCAGCCTGCTGCTGCCTGTTTGTGTTATGTGCTGGCAGCTTTTTCTGAGAATGGTGCCCCCCTGCACAGCTGCAATACCTGCAGACACTCCCCACATCTGACTCTGGTGGGGGAACACACCAAGAGCTCTCCATCCAGCATGAGAGAAGGGAGATTCAGAAACCTCCCTGGCCAGTGGCTTATCTGGCTGGGACTCAGCACTGAAACCTCACACACTTTGGCTTGCAAATTAATCTCTGCTTGTGCTGTAATAGAAGGAGACAGCCAGGATGTGTTTTGGCTTCCTGGAGACACCAGAAAGCTGTGCGATCACCAGATCACCCAGCCTAGGCAACCCTGGCAGCTGAGCCATGAAAGACAAAAGATCCCTGGGGTCCAAGAGGATTCAGCCAGGCAGCCCATGCTGCAGCAGGGCTCTTTGCAGGGTGGTGACCAGGCAGGGCATCTCCTGGCTGAAAGGCAGAGGGCTTCATGCTGGTCAAGCCCTTTCCCTGCACAGAAACGTCTGTGGCTGGGGGAGGATGTGATGCATTTCAGATCTGCGTCGTGCTGTGAGGAAACAGCGTCTGGTCTCCGTTCCTCACAAGATAAATGTCAAGACATGCTTCCAGTAATGGATGCCAGAACTTGGCAGGCTCAGACACATGTGCCTGCCTGCCCACTAGTGCTCTTGCTCAGTACAGTCCCTTCCCCGCTTCCTGGCTGGCTGGAGAACATCCTGGAACTGCCCAGGCCTGGTGGGTGAAGGCTGCTGGGTCGCCTGCAGAGATTTCAGCTGCGTTTCCTTTTGGAAAATAATCCGGAGTGGGCTCTGGTGCGCAGAGCTTTTCCTCGGATCTAACCCTGTGTCACCAGACAAATCTGCCACAACATGGCAGCCTCTTTCTGGAGGGAGGATGAGCCTGAGCATCCACTGGTACAGAACCTGAAGGGTATTTGTGCTTCAGCTGGTCAGGCCAAGCCTGGACATGGGCAGAGGGTGCAGATGCTTGCCCTTATCCAAGGATATCAATGTGGGGGACTGGGCCAGATCCTCAGCATGTGTGGGTCTCTGGCTACAGTCCAGCTGCCCTTTGGGTCTGAGATGATGTCTCTGCTTCATTCTTTTTGCCATCAGGGCCTTCACATGTGCTCCTCTGTGCTGGTGGCCCAGTGACTGCAGCCAGCTGTCCTTGTGCAGCATTGACCACTGAGCTCAGGAGAGATGGGGCTGCCTTGGAGCTGAGGAAGGATGCCTTGAGAAGGGCCTGGGGTGGCAGGTTTTGTCCTTCCAGGCTGAGGGCTACTCTGCCTCAGGCAGGGGTGTTCCCTTTGAGAAGCTCATGGTTCCTATCCCTCTCTTCGGGCCAGTTCTTGCCAGGCTGCCTCTCCTCACCTCTGTGCTTGGTTATTGTCAGAATGCAATTAAGCCAAAGGGTGATTGCATCTCCTGCTTGGGCTGTAATGTAATCACTGTCAGGGCCACGGCAAAGGCTCCCCTGAACAGCAGCCTGGAATGCGGCAGATGCATGGGGCTTTTTCAAGCTGTTATTTGAAACACCAGTTTCTGATCTCCCCTGGGTGTGGGTTCCCAGATAGGTCACAGCACTGGGGTGATCTGCAGCACATCTCTTCTTCCTCCAGACACAGGATGTGGAGGGGAGCATCTGTGTGCACCACACAGCCCGGTGCAGCTGATGGCAGGAAGGAGCTGGGTGGCTCAGCGCAGCCGTCCCTCACACAACCACCCTGCTCATGGCACAGTCCCGGTGTCCCCACCACAGCTGTCCCCTGTGCTGCTGGCAGAGCTGTTCTGGGAGCTGCTGCAGGCCACGTCTCATACAGGCGTGAGCAGAGACTGCCCAACTCTGGTGGGACACCCTGGAGGTTCACAAGGCAATCGCTTGGATGTTGCTGGGCTGCTGCAGCCATCCTGCCCATCCCACTGTGACAGCACCCAGCTGACGCCTGCCATTCTCCAAAGCCTCCTCATAACCCTGCCTTCCCCCCCATGCCGGCTGCCAGAGGCTCCCCCATCACAGAGGGAGGACTCACTGCCCTGGGGGTGGGATGGCACAGGCTCTGGTGAGCTGCTGTGTGAGAGAAGTGCTGCCCAACAAGGATAACCCCACGCCTTCCCCACAGCCCTCCAGGTGCTCCCCACCCTTGTGAGGTGGCCATTGTTCTGGAAGGTCCCCACCCCAGGAGAGGAATGAGGCAGGAATCAGTGTCACCCTGCTCATCGTCATTCCTGAGAGGGGAAACATCTGCCACAGTGTGGGCTGGGTGCCAGGGAGGGGGAAAGCCACAGGTGTCAGGAATATGGCTCTGGCCCATGGCACAGCTTGCTGGGGATTATGTCAAGGTGGCAGCTCATCCACCAGTCAAGGTCCCAGCAGGGTCCCTGGGAGCCACAGGCACGCACAGAATTCCTCCCGTGGAGAACAAGGAGAGCTTGCTCAGGGCAGCAACAGAAAGCGGGGTGACATCACCCAGCCACAGCAGCAGCAGCCCTGTGGAAAGGAGACAAAGGGAAGTGCAGGGCCAAAGCCCAGTGCTGAGTCAGGTTGATCAAGAGCTGCCTCCCTCCAGGCTCTAATCCCCACTGATTGTGAAATGGACACTGGGGCCTGGAGCAGGGCCTCCACCCCCCATCCTTATCTTTGCTCTTCCTTCTCCAGACTGTGCCCATGGCAGCAGGAACTTGTGCAAAACCAGGCTGAGAAGCTCTGGGGCTAATTAATGACTAGCTGCTGGTAATGCTGACTGGGACCCTGGGGACTCCAAGGCTAGAGCAGAGGAGAAAGTGCAGAGAGATACTGGAAAATTACTGTTTAATTCTTCATCATTACATCTGAGTATACGGCATCTGGTAGACAAGAGACAGGAAAAGGCAGATAATGACCCAGCCACTGCGAAGCTCTGCAGCCCTTCTCTTCCCCAGCAGCAGGGGCAGCCAGGCCCCTGGAGGGATGGCTCCAGCCTTGGGTAGGGTTCAGTGCCCAGTGGGATGTGTGTCCTTGGGCTGGCACTGCCTCTTCCTGGCCCTGCAGCCATCAGTATTCCTGCTGAGTGTCGCAGCCAAGGAACTCTATTCGCAGGGCAATGTGGTTGTGCCACTGGCGGGGGTGTATCCTCACATAGCGGGCAAAGAGAGGGGACTCCAGGGTATTCGTCACTGTGCTCTGATGGTCTTGGTTTGCCTTGAAAATCTGGAGAGGAGAGAGAAACCAGGGGTGCACTTTCCTCTGCCGGCACAGAGAGGACAGGATCAACCCAGACAAACTCCCCTTGGAATGCTTTAAGGAAGGAAAAAGCACAGCCTGGCTCACTGCTCTTGGAAAGAAATCCTGTGAGCATGTTTGCTGCCAAGGGCTGTGCTTGCTGCCCCGGGGGTGGCCATGGGCTCTGGCCACAGAGCAGCTCTGCCTACCTTCTCATTGCCATTTTGCAGGATGGGGCTCCAGTGCATGCCATCCTGGCTGATGGAGACAGCAAACTCCTTCACAAACATCTGGGTGAAGAGAGCTTTGGCACCTTGGGTTATGATTGCAGTCACCTTCTTGGTTACTTCAAAGTCCACCTGCAGCCACTCTCTGGGGCTGTTGCTCTGGGGAAGGACAGACTGCCTTCAATCCTCCAGCAGCAATGAGAAAGACACACTCACTGCAGCTGAAGCCAAGCTGGCCCTGCACTTCCCTGTGCTTCACCTGCCCTACCAGGTATCTGGTTGGAGCTGCTGGGTGCTAAAGCAGTGTGGCAGTGAGTGGGCAGCTTGCACAGTGCATGTGGCTGCACACACTTCCCACCTAGCCCTGACGGGGAGATCCCTGCTGGGATCCCAGCTGCCTGCCTGGTATCTCGCAACTTTGGCTACCTTTGGCCTCCAGGCGTTGGTCCTGCCCTGAAGGTTCAGGCGGGCCAGGGCAGGTGTCCAGCTGGAGAAGAAGTTGGCGCTGTAGGAGGATGCAGAGATGTGCTGGTCAGGAATCCCCCTGTTCTCCATTCCTAAGGGCATGGAGCAGCCTGGAAGAGAGGAGCAATGCTTGTCATGGGGTAGAACAGACCCACCATGGAGATGCCTTCTGCCTGCTCACTGCTCCAGCTGCCCTCCATGCCTTTTCCCTGGTTACAGGTTCTCCTGTGCCTTGCTGCAGTGTCATGGTCCCTGCACTGCTTGGGGCCCCTGTGTGCAGCATGGCTCTGGCCAAACTACCCCCACCTTCTTTTCTCCCTGGAGATTTTATCTAAGAGGCATGAGAAGAATTTATGGTGTAAGGAGACGTAAGGAGAACTTGTCTCCAGGGAAAGGACAAGATTACCTGGCAGGGAGACACCCTGCATATGTGTGATCAAGTGTGCCTGTGCACAGCTGCTTCAGAGCCAGCTGGCAGGTTTAGGGCATGGGCTAACAGCACAGCCACTGCTGCTTTCAGCTGCTGCAGAGCAGGTGTGCAAAGCCAGAGAAAGGATCCCAGGGCACCATTTCCTCAGGTTGCACTGTTGATCAGAGCCATCTCACCTTCAACTGGCAAAACCAGAGCAAAAGCCAACAGCATCTGTCTCTGCTTGTTCCCTGCTCCCACAGGCTGAGGCAGCAGCTCCCCATCTATCAGCTTAGCTGCTGCTGGAAGTTTCCTGTGCTTCAGTAAAAAAGTGATGGCAAGAGCTGACCCCAGGCTGCTCCCTCTGGTACTGTTATCTCTAAGACCACAATGAGACTTTCCAGCTCTGTTCCCTCAACACCTCAGTGCCATCTCCAACTCCCTCCTTCCCCCTCCGTAAGTGCTTGGGAGTCCTGGCACACAGGGAGCTGGCACTCAGCACCCCAGCAGATCAGAGCCCAGGCTGGGTGGTTGGTATCTGTGGGTGGGACGCACTGTTGAGGTCGCAGCCGAGGAGCTCCATGCGCAGCGTTGGCCGGACATTGTAGTGGGTGGGGTGGATGCGGATGTATCGGGCTACAATCGGGGGGTTGAACCGGTTTTCTTTCACCCCAGTTGCATCCACATTCCCAAAGAACAGCTGCAGGGAAAGGGAGGGAAAGAATTGTTGTACCAGCGGAAAGAGGGATAGACAGGACAAGGATTACTGGGGAGACAATATTCCTGTCTGGCACTTCTGTATCTTATCACCATCCTTGCAAAAACGGCAGCTCAGGGAAATGATTTGAGATGTGATTCAGGCCAAAGAAGTGTGAGTGGGCCACTGAGAAAGAGAAGAAGAAACTTTGTGTCCGTGCAAATTAACTTGGTTTTATATATTCACCAAACAAGGGTGAGAAAAAGAAGGAAACAAAAGACAGTCCTCACACATTTGAACCTGGGAAAAGTTGTAGCCAGAGCTGGTGCAATGGAGGCTTTTCTGGATACTCTTCTCCCAGTGGATTGATCGGCTTATGCATATTTAGGTTGTGGTTTTTTTCTAGTGACTATAGATTCTCCAAATCATCTGCATCTGCACATTATTTTTAGAAAGGCAAATTTGCCTTTGGGGTCAAAAAAGATGTTCAGGTAGAATCTTATGCCTAGCTCTAAGTAAAATGCAACATAACATCAAGAGGTGGATCTCACAGCCACCTGGGATGGTGGAGAGAGGTAGCTCAGACAATTCAAAATGAGACAGATGGACACAGACAGCAAGTCCCTTGCAGATCTGTGATTCAGTCACCTGGCACTGAATGGTCTCTATTCCTGCCCTAATCCCAGGGGCTCAGGGGATCTCTGCCTTGTGTACAGAGCTCCCCAGCCCTCATCACCCCAGGACACACCATTCTGGGAGGGCAGTCTCCTCAAGACCCTTCACCTTACCATCTGGGTGCTCGTGGCATTCCCCTTGTATGTCTTCCACCTTTGCCCATCAAGGCTGTAGAACACAACAAACTGGGAGATGTAGAAGCTGGAGAACTTTTGTCGGGCCCCTTGGGTTTTTATGCCATGAATAATCATGGGATGCAAAAGATCCACCTGAGAATGAAAGTCAGGGATTCACTTCTGATGAAAAACTCAAGCCACGTTCAGGCAATGCCCTGTGAACCCGTGAACTTGCTTCCTCCTGACATAACTGAGCACTGGTTATGAAAGTAATGAAAACAGTTGTTCATAAGGGTGCAAGGGAGAGGGCAGGTGAGAGCTGTTTGGAGAGGTGACCTCTTCTTCCTTGGTCTTTGGGGGATTTTTGCACAATCCAGTGCTGCGGCTGGACCATCAAGTGATTCTTCTGCTGCACTGAGGATGGGTATGGGGGTCAGGCCAGCAGCAGCCTGACCAGAGCAGCTGCCATTGGGATCTTAGTGCTCCTCTCTCAGAGGGAAGAGGGAAACAACAGATGTGGCTGGGGAAGCACTGCTCATCCATGAGCCCTTCTGCACGAGCATGACCTTGCAATGCCCTCAGTGGCGCCTCCAGACACAAGGCCCCTCTTACCTGGATCCAGGCGTTGCTGCGGTCGGTGCTCCAAGCATTGATGGAGCCGCTGTTGTCCAGCCTGGCCAGGTAAGGAGCCCACTGCCCTGCAAGGAGAGAGCACAGACACGAGGGTGCTGCTGGCCCTTGGTGCTGCCTAAGGTGGTGAGAGGTCCATCCACAGGACTGGGCCTGAGGATCACCCTGGGGTTTAGTAGCCACACACAGGATGGCAGAGCACTGGCACAATGGGCCAGCCATGTGGGGAGGCTCCAGGTCCTGAGCAGGATGCTGACACAGGCATGGATGAAGGACTCTACCAGGGGCCCAGTGCAGCAGAACTTGGGGCAGGCAAACACAGGAGTTACGTTGGCTGAAGCTGCCCTGACCCCACCTACCCTCCAGCTACTCACCATACTGCCCCGAGGCTGTGATCTGAGAGTCTGCAATGCTGCCTGAGGCCATACCCAGGGCATTCCGGCAGTCTGCAGGGAACAGAGGAGGGCAAAAACCAGGGAGAGTGGGTTAGGCAACAAAAGTGTAGGCTGAGTAGCAGCCTTCAGGCTCAGGGAGATTTTCAAGCCTCCAGGAGCTCCCAAGTTTGTTTCTCTCACACCAAGGGATAGGTTTCAGAGGCTTCCACATCCATCTCTGAATTTTAGAGGTGCTGGAAGTCCTTGCTTCCACCCCCCCATGTCAAAAGCAGAGAGTTTCCAGCATCAGACACAGCAGCCTCTTGCCAAACTCCTTTCCCTGAGTCCATGACCTCTCATTCCCATGTCCTATCATCCCAGCAGTGCCGACAAGTGTCTCCTCCTTATACCCATGTCTTGCTCCTGGGCCTTTTTGTTGCTAGGCAGCATCTTTTGAAAACAAATATCACATTGCTAAAGGAAAGTCCACCTGACACCCCTGTCTCTCTTTGTGTCTCTTCTGGTCTGCTGAGCACAGGGATGTTTGTCTCTTATAATAACCATTATTATTAGCGACTTGTCACACCTTGGCATCTCCACTGCGTGTCAAATGCTCCTGGGGAAAAATGCAAATTTGAAATCTTAAGTGGATTTTTAACTTACGGCAACGTTTTCTGGCTGACATTTAATATTCTTTTAGAAACAGGAGAGAGACTGTCACAGTGTGATAAAATATTACTCTCCCATACCACTTCCCCAGTGCTTACTTATGGTGAGTTAGAAACATTCTGGGGTGGAAACAGAGGTTTACTGTGGATTTTGCAGTTGCTCTTGGAGCTATTTCTATCAGACCAACCTGTAGTCAGGCAGCATCACTCACTGCCTCCTGTCATCGCTCTGTGCCTCAGTTTACCTCCTAACACATGGCTAGGCAGCTGGGCACTGTACCTTACTGACAGCATGGGCAGGGACCAGCCCACACATGCACTTGCTTGGGTAAGTGCATTTTATGGAAGGTCCAGGGACCCTCAGATATGGAAAACAAGAGCTCTTGGAGTAAATACTTGCAGGCCAGTGAAGCTGATCTCCCAGCCTTCACCCCAGCTGTGTCCCTGACTCTGTGTTCTCTGCTGGGCTGTGCAGGGTGGCAAGGGCTGAAGTAGTGACTTTCTTTCAGAGTGAAAACCCAGAAGATCCCACTTGGGTCACCCCAAGAGAAATGGTGAGAGATCTGGGGGAGGAAGCTCAAATACATGCTGGTTGTGGCTGTGGCCCAAGTGGGTCAGGGCACAAAGAGATCACTCACTCAGGTCATACACGAGGAAGAGGGCACTCATCCCAGCCTGCTGGTGCTCTCCCACTTTGCACTCCACCCTCCAGATCCCAGAGTGTGAGGGCCACATCTCCACTGTCCCGAAGACACCTGGCCAGGAACAGAGAGCAGAGCAGAGAGGAGTTACTGCCTGTAATGGGATGCCACTGTGCCAAGTGCTGTGCAACCACAGGGACAGAATATTCCAGATCCACTCCCCCTCCTTGGTATTCCCCCACAAGAACTTCCTAAGGGCACAGACATGAAGCCCTGGCAGAGGGGGGTGCACAGTGCCTGCGCTGCATCTCACCAGGATAAAGGTTGTAGACTCCCATGCGATACTCCTGGCTAGTCCTGACGTTGAACAGCTGCCCGTGGAAGTGCACAGAGTGGATGTCCTCAGTGCTGCCCATGTTCAGAAGGTGCCATCGGACCCGCTGCTGCTGGGCCATCACCAGCCCGGGCAGGGTGTCACTCACGTAGCCATTGATGGCTGGGAAAGGCAGCAGTCAGGAGGGGCTCGAGGCTCCGGGGTATTTCCATCCCGATATGGGATGGAAAGGGCAAGGGCAAGGGTCCTCACCATGGAAGGAATGGTTTCTCTTAAAGTCAGGGTTGTCCTGCTGGATCTGGCAGGGAGGGCGGCAGTTCCTCTTCACGTTCTCTGGGAAGTACCAGCTTTTGGTCTCGTCAAAGATGGTGAAGAGCAGGGAGAACTCCTGCACAGTCAGCTGCCTCCTGGAAACGTAGCTCAGCACCCCACGGTTGCAGATGATTAGTGGCCCGATGAGGCCTGAGTGCAGGTCCTTCTCCTGCCAGGGAGCCAGGAAATAAGGGTTTGCCTCCAAGCAGGAGGCAGCGCTGACGCCGGCATGAGGCACAGCAGAGAGAAAAGCGGTGAACCCGTGTACATCCCTGGCCTGGCTCCCACTCTGGGCCACGTGCAGGGAGGGAAGGACATGTTGGGTTCACTGGGGCATCCCCACTCTGCCCTGAGCTAAGAAAGGCTGAGCAGCAAGTGTTTGCATGTGCTTTCAAGAGATGTGGTGTCTGTCTGTCCGACTGTCCAACAGTCCCTACTGCATTGGACCCAGGGGCCAAATTCAGGCAGATTTGGCAGAGGGGTAAGGAACCGCAAAATGCTGGTGACCTGCAAGTCTCATAAGCTGGAGCAATTGGGGAAAGGGGTGAAAACCCAGTTAAGGGAAAGAGAAGAGAAGAGAAGAGAAGAGAAGAGAAGAGAAGAGAAGAGAAGAGAAGAGAAGAGAAGAGAAGAGAAGAGAAGAGAAGAGAAGAGAAGAGAAGAGGAGAAAGCACCAGCATGTGTTCATCATTGTATTAGACACCTGAGAATCTACACAGCCCCAGGCTGCTTTCAGCACAGCACCATAGGAAATTCCTTGACCTCATAGCCAGGACGCAGCATGCTGCCCACCTCTCCTTCCTGGGATGCCCCATGGGGGCTCCCACCTACCAGGTCCACGTTGGAGAAGTAAGCCCAGGCCTTGCAGTCGAACTCTTGCGTGGTGGGTGCCATCTGGGGCAGGACTTTCCAGGAGTATTTGCGGTGGCCACCGGGCTGCACCACCCCACCCTGTGGCGTTGTGCCCTGTATCTCCTCATAGGCTGTCAGTGTGGAGTGGAAGGAGAAGGGCCATGAGGCCAGGTTCTTGAACGTCACCTGCACCAGAGGGAAGGCAAAGTGGAATGTGGAAGGGAGCAATGCTGACAGTGCTCTGGACCCTGGTGGTGGGTCCAGCCAGCTGGTGGGAAGGATGTCCCTGCTTCCCAGCTGGTCTCCCTGCAGTGGCCAACCCCTGCTGAACCACGAGCTGTGGCTGTGCAGTGCAATCTCTGGTGGAAAGCACATCCTGGTTTCATGTCAGCAGGATGGGGCCCTTTTCCTGCTCAGTGGAAGGAGGGTCAGCTACACTACTGCCTCTGGAGCCCAAAGGTGCTGAATCCATCCTGGTGAAGATTTCCGTGAAAACTGGGCAACTTCTCCAGGCACACAAATCCTGCACCTTTCACGTCCTTAGGTGGGTGTTGAAGGACCTTTGGTGGTGTGGGAAGCCAAAGCCTGCCCTCATACAGAGCACCTAAAAGAGCTGTACTGAGCCCTGCTTAGCTCACTACCATTTTTGCAATCCCTTAACACAAAAGACTCCCCATGGAGCCCAGGAGCTGATCAGGCCATGCTGTTGCAGGGGTTGGGTCTGTCTCAGGTCCAGGGCTTTACATCTGAGCACTCTGAGGTTCCTGCTGGCCCATTCCTCCAGCCACTGAGGTCCCTCTGAATGGTGGCTCTGCCTCCCAGTCTGGTGCCATTCACGTGCCAACAGGGCAGCTCCTGCCCCCGAGCCCTGAAGGTTAACCCATGGGCACTGCAGAGCCTGCAGGCCCACCTCAGCACTCCCTCTGGCTGAACTCCAACAACAACGGGGGGATTTATGGTTTTATACGAAATGGGAACTTTCTAATCACCATGATGACATCTTGAACTTCTGCCCTGATGTAGGGCCCGAGGATGCCCAGGTGTTCATCCAGCTCTCTGCGCTGCACCGGCTGCGTGAAAGAATCGTCCAAGTACTCTCGGAAAACCACCTTGCGGTACTGCCAGGAATGCTTCCTCCTGCTTCTTTGGGGGGCCCTGGGGGGGGATGCCAGTTAGGTAAGTCAGGTGACACTGTCCCATAGTGAGAGCAGCCATGGCAGGGTTGTTATAGGTCAGGGGGATACAGAGCCAGAGCATCCCTGACCCACTTGCAAGGAAGCTCAAAGTTTCCGGAGGTTCAAAGCGCCCCAGGGTAGAGGGGAGATGCTGGGAGCATCATTCCCCTGGGCTGCTTGGCTGGGTTGTACCAGCACAGAACCGTGATCCTGCCTGCCAGGACATGCCATCTTATACATCATGCCATGCCATGCAGTGGAATACATGCAGGACAATCACACTTACTTTGCTTTTAGGAAGTGCTGGGGTCTCTGGTCCCCATATTCCCACATCACCTCCACTGCTGCAATGAAGTATTGCCGTATCTCCCCCTGGAAGGAGCGCGGGTCGTGCTCCTCTTCCCCATAGATGTCAAAATCCTCCATGGTCTGCTCTGTGTCACTGTACTCATCATAGTCTGGCTTGGCAGTCTTTGAGGGGCTGGAATGTGTCCCATTGTTCAGGGCTGGTTCCTCCCTATGTCCTGGGACGTGGCTCCTCTCCCCAGCTGTGCTGTTCCTTTCCCCATCCTCCTTGGGCTCTCCTAGGCCCTGGGCCTCTCTCTTCCCTGTTTCTCTCAGGACATCTTCCCTGCTGAGCACCTGACATCCATGAGGAGTGTCTTGCACATACTGTGATGGTTTTTCGGTGCTGTTGTTGTTGTGAGGGGGACTTGGAGACAGTGAACAGTTCTCTCTGATGGCTGATTTCAGAGGCTTTTGTTCTGGGCTTTGCCCAGACATTCTCCCAAGCACATAGTCCTCTGTGGCATTGGCCTTGAGCTGCTGAGGCTCAGGACTGAACCGACCCAGCTGCTCCACAGAGTTCGTCTCCTCCTCCATCTGGCTTCTCCCCAGAGCTTGCTCGCTCCCAGGAGCCCCCCACACCGCAGCTCTGCCTGGCTGCAGCGCAGCCAAAGCTGGGCTCTGCAAGCCCCTGGTGCTCACCACAGCCCCCAGGGAGACTGGGTCCCAGTTTGAGGCCAGGTCTGCAGTCTCAGCAGTGACCTGCCTTTCTGAGCTGCTCGCTGCCGCTGCTGCTCCTGTCCCCAGTGCTGCCCGTGCGGGGAGGGAGCGTCTGCTGCGCTGAGCTTCCTCACTGCTGCCCTGTACACCCCTGTCTGTGCTCAGCCTCCCCTCAGGATACATCTCATCAGCCTGTACAGCATCCCTGCCTGGGTGCAGCCTCCTCTCAACCATGCTGGATTTTTCTTCCAGGCTTTGCAGGGCCACCATCACCTCAGGCAAGGTGTCGCTTGATACCAAGGACCTCTTTTTGAAGCGAGTGATGCAAAAAGGGGAATGAGGTCCACACGCCTTTGGGGCTTCCTTATTCACTGCTGTCTCAAGGGGCTGGCTGGCCAGGTCCTGCTCTGCTGTCTTACCATCAGAGAGGGGCTTCCTGCTGCTGGTGTAGGGAAGACCCAAACCTCTGCTCTCCAGTGACCTGGCTTGTTTACGTCTCCAGTCAGGGCCACTCAGGCTTCTGGCTGTAACTCTGTGTCTCAGAAACTGCTCAGAGCTCTTTAAGAAACCATTTGGGAATGGCCTGGTGTCATTGGTCACAACATTTGATTCAGAAAAGGCAATACTGTCCAGCTCTGCTAATTCCTTAGCATCCTGAAACACTTCCTTCAAGATTACTTCATCCCTCTCTTCTGTCATTATATAGCTGGATGGCTCAAGGTCGTTGGTGTCTGCAAAGGTGCTGTCTAGAAGGCTGGTGCCTTTGGCAAGTCCACTGGCTTGTTGTGTGCCACTTTTTGCAGGCAAGGAGTTATTCTCATCTGTGAAGATTTCTCCTGGTACAGGTTTGTCTGACAAAGAAACATTTTGCTGTTCAAAAGTTTCATGAAATCCTTGTGAAACCACTTTGTGAGGCCTTTTTTCCAGCCTAGCATCTAGGTCATTTGATGAATAATTGCTCTCTATGGCATGACTGTGAACCACAGCATGCGAAGTCCTATTATCTTCTGTCTCATCTGGAGATGCAGAAGGATTGTTCGGTGTGGAGGAAGAGTTGTGATCAATACTTAAAGACAGTGCTGAGCTGATTTTCCCCTCTGAGTCATACAGGTTAAAGGATATTTTATCAGCCCCATTTAGCAATTTGTCCTCATTACCCTGTGAAGACACATCTTGAAGTGCCAGGTTGTGCTCCAGATCATTCTGGTGAATTGAGCTCCTGTTCTCCTGAAGAGGGGCTTTGCCAGCAGCGTAAGCAATGGAGTCCCACAAGCTTGTTGCATGAATAGTTGTCTTTTGAGGCTCTGCTTCCAGGTTCTCTAGCCTACCACCAGAGTGGACTGTCGTTCCTTTTACTGGCCCCTGCACCTCTGGGATTTTTGTCACTTTCATTCCTGCCAGAGCATCTCGTGGAGCTGCCGTGGTTTGGTGCAGCCATTGCTGATCTTCATCTGAGCTCACAGTACCATGGACACTCGCCAAGTGTTCTCCACGTGGGATTGCTCCAAACCCTTCATCCTGGCTGATGATGTTTGATAATTCTTCGTCTTCCAGGAAGGACTCATAGGACACTGGCTCATAGTTTGTCTCTGGCAGAGAAGACATGGAAATATCACGTGGATTTGGTATTGTTCCTAAAAATGTTGATGTGCCATTGGAAGAGGGATCAGAAATCCTGCCGTTGCTCAGGACAGCCCCATGTTCTGTCAGGCACAGTCTTGTCTTCCCTGTCTCGTTTCTGGAAGAGGTGACGTTGTTCAGGTGCCCATTCACACATGAACTCCTTCTTTTAGAGAAGCCCCTGGGTTGCAACTCAAAGGCAACCTCCTCCCCATCAGAATACACATAATCTTCCCCATCAGAGTATTGCTCATACTGGCACTTCGAGACCGTGAACTTGGCATGCATCCCTCGGTCTCTGAAATCAGGATTTAGGCACCCCAGCATCCAGACACCTGTCTCAAGAGAGGGAAAAAGGGCACCATCAGCCCACTTCAGCGGGAAATTGGAAGAGATGTCATTCCCATGCTGCTCCCTTGCTAATGCAACCTATATTTTCTGGTTCACGGTAGTGATTCCACGCTTTCATAGTCCCTAGAGTGTCTTACAGCCGGACCCACAGCGTTGCTGGCAACATCAGAGCCTGACAAGCACCATCAGCAGGGCTGGTGTTTCCTGGCAGAGCTTAGTGAGCTACACACACCTGTGAGAGCCCAAGCACAGCTTGGTGAGAGCAGTTAATGCAGTGAGAACCCACAGAGCCTCCAGCAGCAGCAATCACCATAAGCCACCCCCAAAGACATCCTGGTGCTGTCAAACACACCTCTCTCCCCAAGACAGTCACCACATCTCTCCCACTGAAGGAGAAAGAAAGGAAAGGCTGCCTCTCACTCACATCCCCAGCCAGCGTGTTTGCTCCCAGCAGAGAGGGTGAGACGTGTGATTTCTGGGCTCTGCTGCTGGAGGGAGCTGCCACCTGCTGCCGGCTGAGCTGCTGCTCTGCTTCTGAGCAGCAGGCAGGAATCCGAGCTCAAACGGATGTTGAGGCTTGGCTGGGTTGTAGAAAGCTTCCTGGGGTGTCTAGAAACCCTGACAGCTTGGCTCAGGGTGCAGTGCTCATGACCATCATATCAGTGTTGCAACCACATGGTAAATCCTGTGTCTCCTCTGTGAGTGAGGAAATGGCTGGACAGCACTGCTTTTGCCAACACTATGGAAAAGGTGCTGAGTGGGGGAAAATATAACTGAACTCTGAAGCAAATCTTTTCTAGGACTTCTCTGCGGCTGCGGTTTCTGTCCTTGCAAAAGTCTGGAGATAAATGGCATGACCAGCAGCTGAACCCACAGCAGGGACAGCACTGCCACTCCCCTTGACCTCCAAGCTTGGAGCCAAGATTGCAAATGTCCACCAGGCTCATGTTTCTGCGGCCAGCTTACTGGTTTGGCAGCATGTGTGACCTTAACACACCCTACTAATGAAGTAAAAGACAGTAATTCAATTTATTTGATTCAAGCTTTGAAAGATTTAACCACTGCCTGTCACTTGGCTGTTCCAGCAGGCTGTGCATCCCTTTGCTCTCAGAGCTGTCAAAAGGAATTGGGCACCAGAGAACTGGCTGGAGGTGCTCACTGATCTCTGAGGAGCTGCCAAGCCCATGGTTTACAGAACAGCCCATGTTACTAACCTGGCTTTTCCAAACTCATGATGACTGTTTCTCCAGAAAATGGGAAAAGAGTGAGCACATCCTCAAAGACCATGTTGCGCTTGAAGGTGTTTCCAGAGAAGAAGATGGAGAGGAAATCTGTCTGGGCCCCAACACTCAGGACATACCAGTACACAACGTCGTTCAGGCAGAGTTTTGTTTGGAGGTTGTCAAATACAAAGCCATTAATAGCTGGAAGAGGGCAGGGGTGAAACATTTCAAGACCAAATTCCCCCTGTGGCTGCTGAGCTGCTGCGTATCCCCTGCTCCTTCCGTGGGGCAGGGATCAGCCTGTGTCTGCTGGGGCTTTGCAGGGAGCCCCTGGCTGAGTACTCACTGTGCATCACATTGGAGGCATAAAACTGGGGGTCCTGGGTATCCACATGGGCTGCATCAGAGCAGAACCTCCTGATGTTCTCCTCCAGGTACCAGCTGTGGTTCTCATCAAAGACTGAAAACAGCACCAACTTCATGTTGTCTGACATTATCTGGAAAAGAGAGGGAAGAAACGATTCCTGGTCTGATCAGAGCACCCCTGGTGCCCAGGGTAGCTGTCAGGTCTCAGTCTGGGTGCACGGAGAAGGTTATTGCTATTTCACAGGAGTTAGGGTGCAGATTTGGGGAAAAGAGAGCATGCAAGGGAGGATGGGGAAGGCAGAGGCATTAGGACTGCTGGTAGGGTTGAAGAAAATAGGACAGACAAATTTGGTTTTACCTAAATATTTCACCCACCACAGTTACTCCAGCCTTTCAGCCTAGAAGTTGAGGCAGCAAAGGAAAGACCCACCTGATTTCCCCTCTGATCCATGGACTTCTTGGAGCAGATGAGGAGGGGCCCAATCAGGCCCGAGGCTGTGTCTCGGACTGGGTCGATGGAGCTGTAGTAGAAACGGGTGAGGCAGCGAGGATCTGCCTGCGTGGGGCCATCCTCAGTGGTGAGAGTCCAGCTGTAGGTGAATGACTGCCCAGGGGGGATGGGAATATCCTTCACATCTTTCTCTGGCAACACACAACCCAAGAGCAGACCAGTTATGTCTGGCCTGCTCCTGCAAGGGGTGATCCCACTCTTTAAAAGAGCTCAGAAAGGTTCCCTGGCCACACAAGCTGCAGAGGGAAACACCCATGCCCATCCCAGGATCCTGGTGGGATGTGGGATGGCCTTGCACAAGTCACGGTCCTGGGAGCACAATAACAAGGGGTGAAAGTAGTTCTGGGAAAGAAACATGGAAAAAAAAACCCAACCCCAGAGCAAAAACTACAAATCTGCAAGAGGGAGAGTCTAAATCATGATGAACCCCCACACAAATGCAGGCCAGAGGGAGCCTAGGGAATGAGGGCTGTAAATAAACTGCAAACACCAGGATGGTTCCTGCCTTGTCAGAAAGTGGAGGCCTCCAGGATGGACCAATTAACATGGTCCCAGCTCCCTGGTTGAGAATGCCCCTTCTCCCAGTCATCACTGAGGCCTTCCTTAAAGACAGGGTTATATGGCACCAATGGGAACGTGAAAATAGAATCATCATAATCCCTGGAACTGTAGAGCTTAGGTGCTTGGATGATTGGACAACCAGTCTTACCACAAGCTGCAGGAAACTCTCCTGGCCCAGAAAAATGGCAGTGGCCAGGTGATATCCCAAGTTCCCATGGTCTGCTTTACCTTTTGAGGGTCTCATGGCATGGTAGGGCCTGACTCTGGTGAGGCCATGAGGGTAGATGTTGTAGGGTCGTCTGGCCAGATTCCTGAACACGATCTGAAATGAGGACAGGCAGCAAGAATGTTTGGTGTTTTCTGATCACTGTAAGCCCTCGAAGCTGCTCTCAGTGTCCTTGCAGAGAGGGAAACACTGGACAGCAGTGCCCTGGGGTTTGCTACCTGCCAGTGACCAACAGGAGGGACCCAGACATGTCTGGGACCACAAAGTCAGAATACAAAAACTACAATTGCTCTGTGATGAGCCTATACTGTCCATTGATCTGGGAGGTGTCTGTTTTAAGGAGGGCATGAAAATATCAGATTTATGAAAGTTGCTGTCTTTAGTCTTACTTTACATATGAGTCAGAAGAAGTCCATCAATCCAGGCCTCAGAGGACCAGGACATTAAGTATGCACAGCAGTCAAGAGTTTTAAAGTGCTCCCCACTTCACTGCATGAAGCCCTTCCTTTATTTCTCTAAATAGCTCTGTCACATGCCCACAACTGCACAGGGAACCCCAGGGAGGGAGCAGCAATGTGAAGCTGCTGGAAATCATCCCATTCCTCCCAGCTGCAAACAAGTCAAGCGGTCAGAAGAGGCACTTCAGGAGACAAAAGCAACAGTCCCCAGTGCTGCGAGGTAACGGCAAACAGATGGAGAAGAGCAGAGGATGACAGGACACTCCTGCCTCAGAGGAAGGTGCTGGATGTCATGTGCCGTGTATTAACTCACACATGAGTTCCTAAGACACCTGCAACGAAGTCAAATCAGAGGGGCTGGGCCATACCCTGTGCATCTCACTGAGAGTATTTACCTTAGGCTGCCAGTAACATCTGCCTTTCTGGTGAACTTTGGACATTGCCAAACATGAGACAGTACCTCAATGGCTTATGTCAGACCTCAGCCACAAACCAAGAGCTATTAGTAGGAACAGCATCAAGCTTTGAAGTTCCCCCTTACACTGGAAAGCTGCATTTTTCTTACCTTAAACTGATCTCCAACCTCACCCTTGATGACAGGCCCCAGGATTCCCTTGTCCTGTTGGTTGGACGCCTTGCGCTTCTTGAAGGTTGCATCCTCATACTCCACAAACACCACTTTCTTATACTTTGAACCGATCCGCTGCGGGCCAGGCTCCAGGTACAGGCTTGTCATGTTTCTGCAGATAAAGGCAGAGAAAGAGCAAATGGCCACATGCAGGACACTGTGAGAAACAAAGCAAGACTTTCCATCATCCAAGGACCTGGCTGATGGCTGAGAACCTCAGCAGGAGTTGTTGTCTGCTCAGAAAGGACTGATTCCAGAGGCCTTGGTGACAGAGAGACAAAGGACCTGGAGACAAATGTCTCTGCAGGGCATTTGGTAAAATGGAGCAAAGCCAGGTCCTGCCTTCCCATGGCCTCCCCAAGGCCATCCTTGTCCTGCATCCATACTGTCAGTGTTAATAAGGAAGAACAAAACTGTCCAGGCTGTGCAGAATGAAAATTAATTTCTGGGGAAAAGGGGAAGAGCTGGCAGGGCTGCCTTGAGGAGCAGCCTCATGAGCACACGTGCCCACTCTCACCTGTCCAGAGACACTGGCTTCACAGGCGCATAGTCCCAGTCCATTTCCTCAGCTGCAATGTAGTAAGTCCAGGTCACAGGCTTGTCTTTGGCAAAAGAGCGCACTTGGATCACGTGATAAGTTTCCTCATCTTCCTCAGGGTAATCCATGTCCTCTGGCTCGTTTGACAGCTTCCCCATCTTCAGCAGGCGTTGCTCAGGACACTCCTCCACCTTCACAAAGGCCTCCATGCCAGCTGGGTTCCGACAAGCCAGGCAGAAAGAGTCACATTGATGAGCCAGTACAGGCAGGCACTCCCCCAGGCCCTGCCTGGGAGAAATCTTCTCCACTACTGTTCTCATCGAATGGGCCAACATGGATCAACCCATGCCCTCTGGTATGGGCCAGACTGCAGGTGGATGTAACACTAGGGAGCAGGAGGGGCCTTGGAGCTGCAGCACCGCACAGAACCCTGAGCCCAGGCCATCCCCTGAACTGCTTTTCCCCCGACCTCTTGGAGAATAAGGTTACCTTGCTGATGGGACAGTATCTGGCAGAACATCCGAAACCAGCCAGCTGTTCCTGGCATGGTCTGGGCTGTGAGATATGTGGCAGGGGAGATTTCTAGGCTGCTGAGACGGTGGCTTCTCACCAGGAATGTGTGGCCCTCAAAGAAGATGGAGTGGACTTCTGGCCCAGAGCCCAACCCGATCACATGCCAGTGGACCTGCTTCTTGAGGCACAGTGTGAGACCTGTCAGGAGACAAGGAAAGCACCCAGGAGTCAGCACTGTGTCCAGCCCATGTCCCCACTCTTGGTGCCATAGACTCAGAGTTTGACACATGCTGGTAGAGTCCCATGCCCCACGAGGTGCTGGCTTCAAGCGGAAGAAATCACAGGTGAACGTGGCCTGTCTGAGCAAACACAGGCACAGGTCACGTCATCCCTCTGAGATAAGACTCGATTTACAGAGTGGGGGACTTTGGGAGGGTTGCTGCTAGGAGCTCACAGTGGGATGCAGTGGCAAAAGAGAGAGATGTGCTCTTGACTCTATATAGGAAATTGGGCACTGGAAAGGAGAATCATTTGTCTGATCACAGCACTGGAAAGCCTGATACTAAAACATTGCATGTGGAGCAGAGTTCCAGCATGTGACAGAGTACCTCTCAGCAGTAGATGAAATACCACAAAGGGCAGAGAGGGGTCACTAGGATTATTTGAGTGCTGGAGAAAATTCCTTCCTCAGAGATACTCAAAGAGCTCAGTGTGCTTAGGAAATGGGAAAGAACTTAACGGCATTGTAAAAATATTTTCCAGGGGAGAAACTGATATGTGCTGAAGGGCTCTGTAATCTAGCAGGGAAGTGAATAACAAGTTCCTGGAAGCTGAAGACAAACAAAGTAAAATACAGAGTCAAGCGCTTGTTTTTGGCACCGAGTGCAGAGGTGACTGGAACAGATCCCAAGGGCCTGAGAGGAAACTGGGTGGAGGCTCCATCCTGAGGCCCTCAGCTCTCCATTTCCAGCTCTCCATCAGACACCTCTCAGGCCAGGTCCTGCATCCAGGGAGGGGGATGCTGAGTGGAGGTGGATAACTTCTCCAAGGAAAACCCACTGTGCAGACACAGTGGTTGACCAGGAGGATTCCTCAGCTCTTAAGCTCTATGAACCCATCAGGACAGGGAATTTAGGGGAGTTCTGCTTTTGCCTTTTACTGGAGAATGGCCAGATCCAAGTGGGAGGTTTTAGGATGTGGTTCACCAAAGCCGCTGGTGGTAATGATTCTTCTGACAGTGTTTCCCAGTTTGCCTTGGAGATTCCTTACTCTCAGGCAGCTCTGGATCTTTTCCCGGGAGAACACCAGAAAACAGCAACTTTTGTGTTTGCTGAGACTAAACACAGGCTTTTCTTTTGCCCTTCTGAAGAAGAGAAGTCTGAGGGAAGACCTTCTCACTCTAGAACTACATGGAAGGAGGCTGTAATGAAGTGGGGGGTCAGTCTCTTCTCCCAAGCAGCAAGGGAGGAAGTAGCAACAGTGCTGTAGAAACAAAAGGAAACAGCCTCAAGTCGCACCAGGGAAGTTTATGTCAGATATTGGGGAAAATTTCTTCACTGAAAGGGTTGTCAAGCACTGGAACAGGCTGCCCAGGTATTTAAAACACCTGTATATGTGACACTCAGGAATATGGTTTAGTGGTAGACTTGGCAGCATTAAGTTTACGGTTGGACTTGATGATCTTAGGGGTCTTTTCCAACTTAAATGATTCCATGGTTCTATTCCCCAAATCCTGTGAAGGTGTTTTAGTGAGAGCTAAATGCTACCTCCAGCCTTGTTCACAGGGCTACAGAAGATGAAACTCTGCTACCAGCACTGTTCCTGGAGACCTCCAAGGAACTCAGCTGCACTTGGCAACACAGACAGCTGGAAACAGCTCCTGCCCCGATGTAAATGGGCAAGGCAGATCAAGGAGCTGAGATGTAATAGTCCCTCAGGGGTAAACACAGCCTAACAGATCCATCACCTGGAAAGTCCCCTTGATCTCTTTTCTCACATCCCTTCCCAAGCTGCCTCGAGTTTACAGACCTGGCTCCAGCCCTGCTTCTAGAAGCTCCCATGCCCCCCACCCCTGTCCCTGTCCCACCAGGACTCACCAGGCAGTGAGCCATTGATGTAGCCATTGATGGTGTGCAGCTCTGTCCTGTTGTGAGCCTGGGGCTGAGCAGCTGCTGGGGAACCCTGCTCAGAGTACCAGCTTTTTCCTGTGGACAGAGGAGGGAGCAGTCAGCTTTCACTTGAGAGCATTTCAAAGCAAGAGTAAACCTTCCCAGGAAGGTCGGATGTGTGGTGCCTGTGGAAATCCAGGGCACACCTGGCCATGGCTCTGCATGGGCGTGGGGGTGACCACCACACGACAGGGAATGACTCCCCTCTTTAGCCTGTATGATGGGAACAAGGCCAGGGCATGGGATGGCAGAGCTGGGGGACTGCAAACTCCCTGCACCTGGGGAAGAGAAGGAGGGGCAGTACTGCACCAGGAGCACGTTGGATGTAGGGGCTGTACATGGCTCAAACCCTTGGGAGGGGCTGTGGGTGCTGAGCAGCTGTGCTCACACCATGGCCAAAGCAAACACCCCGGACCAGGCTGAACACAGGGTCTGACACCAGTCAGTCAGTAATTACCTTCATCAAACACTGCAAAGAGCAGCACAAACTCTTTCTGCAGGCCCTCATTCCCATCACTCGCCAGGGTCCCTGCAAGATGCAAATGAGATGGATTTCTTTAAAGGTCAGCAAGCACCACCCACAGAATTCCCTTTGTGCTCTTCAAGAACTGGTAAACCAAGGCCAGGCTGTGGTTTGCTTTTGTCATGTCTCACAATTGCAACAGCCCTGCTTCCAACCTTGCAGTCCCCAAAGGTCCATGGCTGAGAGGCAGCTGCCTCCAGAAGGCATCAAAAGGTCAGTTTGTACTGCCTCCTCTTAGACCTGTGCTCAGAAAAAGAGAAACTTCTCCTGGTGAGTCACTGGAGCCTGCAGACAGTGCTCAGTCATTTCCAGTGACTATAGGGGGGTCTGGACAACTACCTCCAGGATATGTCTCAGCCAGGGATGACCAATCTTACCCCAGTCACATCTCCTTGTACCTTGTGCCATCAGGATTTCAGGACTGAACCCCAGGAGCACTCCCGTTGAGCACAGCTCACTGACTCCACTGCCATGCTCAGCCTCAGGAAGGCATCTGTGATTTTTCTGCTTTTCAGTTAATGGTTGCATGTAGCCTGTCCCCACCCTGTGTGCTGTCCTTACCAGGTCGGCACACGAGCAGGGCTCCAATCAAACCAGAGTTGATGTCCTTCACACTGTTGGTGTTGGAGGAGTAGGAGTGGGTCAGGCACGCTGCATCGTCATTCGTCGGGCCCTGGTTTTCCTGGATTTCCCAGACATATGTATGTGTCTTCCCAGGATCGACTCTGTCCCCCTCCTTCTCTGGCTGGCTGGTCTCATCCTCATACCCTGCTCCTAAAACCAAAGAAATGGCCAGATGTCACTAAAGGTTGATCCCCAGCACACCGTGGGTACAGAAAAGCCTCTTCCTCCAACCCAGAACACAGCCCCTCTCCATCCCAGGGGAGTGAGTCCCACGAGCAGTGACAGGTCTCAGGGCAGTAGCAGAGCTGTGCCAGACTCACTTGTTGGGCTGTGCACCCACCACCTGCCCTGAGGCTGGACAGCACAGCCTTCCTTGCCCTAAGCATCCAGCCTTAGGTTTAACCTGGGTATTACCTCTATAACTGATACAGGTTTGCTCTGCGCTGTTTGCTCAGCTCATTTCTGGGCTGGGCACGGTCATGCTGCGACCCCAGGCTAGGCCATCTCTGCGACCATCTGTCCTCGCAGAGGGACATGAATAGCAGGGTGAGGGAGGGACGCACACCTGGCAGGCAGGTGGCAGAGCAGGAGGTGCTACACAAGGACTTGCAGCACCTGATGTTGCCCAACTCACCTTCCGACGCCTTCCAGTAGGACACCCCGACAGCATGGAGGCTGTACGGGCGGGAGGCCAGGTTTTTAAATGTGATGACCACTGTGTCATAGACTTCTGCTCGGATGGTGGGGCCCAGAAGACCTGAAGGGGATAAGACAACAAGGTCAGGCAGCTGGGGTCAGGCAGCTCACACCCTGCCAGGAGCCCCAAAGGGTCCTGACTTTCCTCCTGCAGTTAGTGGTTGTCCCTCATGCAGCACGGCAGCATCAACTGCATCAGCTCCAGCAAGGCTCTCTGCATTCCCAGGAGCTCTGCCATACTGGGATCCACCCAGGTGCTTTCCTGCTCCTGGCTGAAGAGCAGCCAGCAACCAACCCAGGATGATTTTGATGGCTGTCAAGGATTTCTGGAGCTCCCCACACTGCAGGTGCTTCTTACCCATCCACGCTGGCTTGAGCTTGGGCTGTATGAATGAGCCATCAGGGTACTCCACGAAAACAGCTTTCCTGTACCGGGGAGGGACACCAGCTGTGGGGGGACGTGGGCCTGCATTCCCCAAAATGCTGCAGGAGGAAGGAAAAGCCAAGGCTGATTGCACAGACCCATCCATGCACAGGCAACAGCCATCCTCTTCCTCCCCTTCCCACCAGCTTGCTTCCTGGAGCCTCAGGGATTGCTTACCCTGCTGTGTCCTTTGGATTTCCTGACAGCTCCCAGGTATGAGTGGAAATGTTTTGCTCAGCATACAGATGACAACAGGGCGGTGATTAGTGTCGTGGTGTTAGTCATGATGGAAGAAGACACAAAGGCCATACCCAGCTGCAGCTGGGACAGGGCACAGCAGCAGGCATTGCTGCCAGTCTCCTGCCTCACGCCTTGCCCGGCTTCATGTTCCCCTGGCAGCAGAGACAGAGAGCAGTGGCGGTGCCATGGTGAGCTCTGCCCTGCAGCCACCCCAACCCCAGCACCTTCAAGTGTGGCAAACACATCGCATCGTGTGTAATCCTCCCCAGCTCCCCCCCCGCCAGGAAAGAGACTGTCGGGCTGCTGGCAAGTCGTGGCAGATTGCTTTGTGTCTGAGCAATGGCCCCACATTTGTTTCTTTTCTGCCCAAAATGGGATTTACACTTCACAGAAGAAAGATAAAGGAGTCTTGAATGTACTTCACACCCCACTTATCTCTGCTGGCCACTTTCTATCTGTAAGAAGCTTAACAAATTCATTTTCCAGAAGGAATCCAGCACATTTATCAGGATAACAAAGGCATGAATTTCTTCAAGGATTTTAAAGGCTGACATGTCAGCCCCAGGACTAAGACCATTTCCAGTAACCAGACAGACCATTTCCAGCCTTGTTTTGTTTGGAGCAAAAGCCAGGTGGTATTTTCTTCCACTTAAGAAGCAGGGAAGGTTGCCCTTCTGCTCTGACTAAGCCTTCGTTCGAGCAGCGTTTCCCTTTGCGACTCTTCCTCAAGCGGAAGAGGACGGAGAGAGAGTGACTCAAATTTAGGAAAAGCAATGCACACTCACCCCCACAACACTGGCTGGAAGCCA
The DNA here is from genome assembly GCA_013397865.1 of Struthidea cinerea. Classification (NCBI taxonomy): domain Eukaryota; kingdom Metazoa; phylum Chordata; class Aves; order Passeriformes; family Corcoracidae; genus Struthidea; species Struthidea cinerea. Next base: position 834,695 of record VZTI01000694.1, on the reverse strand, counting down.
CCTGCAGCTGGAGGGTGCTGTGGGGAGAGCAGAGTCCACTCTCCTCGGGGGCAGAGCAGGATGGGAGCCCATGAAAACCCCACAGGCACCCAGCTCCTGCGTCTCCCACCACAGCCATAACCCCACATCCAGGCTGGCAGGAAGCTCCCAGCAGACACGGCCCCGGTGAGCAGTGCCACTGCATTCAGCTGACTTTGCCCATGAACCATTATCATTCCTGGCTTGATGGCAGTGGGGTCCAGCCCCAGCTTTGCTCTCCAGGGTGTCCCCACACTGGGAGGTAGCGGAGCTGCAGGACTGCTGGCACTCGGCTGTCCACTGTCAGCAAGCTGTGCCTTAATCTCTAGCTCACAGAAAGCCCAGATTTGAGAAGGTAGCCCCAAGATATGAGTGTCTGGTCCTGCTAATTCTGCAGTAAACAAGGCAGAAATCCTCTGGAGCCAGGGGGATTTTGCTGGCATGCAGGGGCATGGCCAGGAGGGGACTTAGTGACAACAGGGCTCAGTGCCGGGTCCCAGTGCTGGCAGAGCAGAGCCCACAGGAGACAAGAAGGCGGTGCGTCAGCCCAGGGATGTCTGATGAAACTGCTTCTGGCCAGTACTTGGGGTCCCCGTGAACTTCCTTCCCCCAGGGTAGCTGAAGCTGAGGCAGGCCGATAAGTTTCTGGCACCTTGGATCAGCATTGTTAGCCACACTATCTGTTCATCTCTTGGAGCTGGGAGACATCCTGCACTGCCAAAGCACTCAGACATGGGCTGCTGCTACGTGTCCAGCAGCCCCAAGTCAGAGCTGAGATCCCTGGGGCCATTGCAGGATGTGCTGGTCCTGGCTCTGACCCTGCTGGTGGGGCTGTGTTTGGGAGGAAGAGAAACTGAAATCATGGGGAAGGTGTCAGCAGCTCTGGCCTGGTGTGTTGTAGCCCGTTAATTTGACAGAGCTTTCTACAAACATGCCAGAGAAACCCCTGGATGCATACAAGGGGTTTGGAGGTCTTGCTTGGAGATGCACCTTTGGGAGCTGCCATGAGATGCTGGTACCCTGAAGGAGAATGTGTGGAGCAGAAGGCACCACACACACAGAGCTGAGAGACAACCCAGCTCCAGGGGCAGCTCTGCCTGCCCTGCTTTCCTGCATGCCCCTTCTCCCCAGCCTGGCTGTTTTCCTGTGCCCTCCTCTGTTGCAGGGAACTGGGCTGAAGTTGCAGGGCCAGGGGAAAGGCACCATCATTCAGCTGGGAACAGCCAGGACAAGCAAGCCCTGGTCTCATCACAGCTTCTCCAGGAGCTGCGCTGCCCAGGAGTTCTCTGCCTCTCCAGGCTGCAGCACACCAGCAAGTGCCTCTGAGAAAGCCAACGTTATCTTCCCCCGTTTTAGAGAAGGACAAGTGACCTCACACTGCCTGCCAATGCCCCGCTCATCCCCAGGCAGTCAGGTCCCTGAGTCACTCCAGGGTCAGAAATAGTGCCCATAAAACCAGTGCTGAAATGGAAAGCCACAGGGTTGAATTAACACCGAGTGAAGTCATCATCTCTACCATAGCCTGATGGATCTGAGGACAACATCAGTGAAAGCAGGGCAGGGGGGATTAGTAAAATGGGGGGTGCTGGATGCAATTTTCCTACTGAAGTAACCAAAAGGGGAAAAACCAACATAACTGGGATACAGTGACTACAGCAGCTAGTCAGGCTGACCTGGGTCATCCCTAGAGCCTGGCTTCCAGGGCCTGACCACAGCTCCCCGCTGCTCAAGCCACTGTGGGGCTGAGATGGGGTCATGGGCTGATATCGCCTCAGCAGAGAGTCTGGGGAAGGGGATATGGAAACAGGGAAGAGGGAATGGGCACATCTTGATCCACAGGGGCTGCAGCCATCCAGCTGCACTCTCCATGCTGACCTCAGAACATTCACAACCATGCATGCCCAAGCCAGCTGTGTCTTCAGACAACACCATCCTGATGCCTGAGCAATGCAACTCCCATTTTTCCTTCCTACTCCAAAGTACACAGGCAAAACCACCATGCCTTCCTCCTTCTTGTCACTGTGCACGAACACCATTCCTTGCCCAAACACTACAAATTATTTTCATTTCCATAAGGAAAAATTTCAGCCCCGGCAATGTAATGTACACAAAGATATAAATAACTAAAGCTCAATTTTACCAGGGGCAGACACAGTGGAAAGCCTTTGTTGCTCTGAATTATGTCAGAGGGGCACAGCCAACTTTCCTCTGCAGTGCCCAGGGAGTCACAGGTGCCCATCTCCCCATATACTTCCCTAAAGCCCCCAGGATGCAGAGCAGAAGAGAAAACACAGGCTGGAAAATCAGCTTGTGGCTCCTAGCACAGACTTTAAAGGGTTATAAGCGAGTGGCATTAAGATAGAACAGTGCAGAACAGTGGTGCAGAGCAGGTATGCATCTCTCTCTCTCAGTTCCACCTGTCCCTCATCACGGGTTGTGACTCCCCATCACACCACCCTTTCCCAGCTGTACCAGCAGCTCAGGGCACCCACCTTGCCAGGTTGCCCCCATGTACCCGCCTGCCTGGAGCCAAGCTCACAGTGCCACATGCCCGGGTGGCAGAACACCCTGGGCATGGTTCTAGAATTGCAATAGGAAGAGCTTTACCCTGCAGGCGCTTGCAGCACGGACAGCAGGTCGCTGTGTGTATAGTCCCAGGCGGTTTCCACTGCAGCAATGTAGTATCTTCTCACTTTGCTGATGCCCTCCTCAACCAGGCAGAGGAGCAGGAGGCTGCACAGGGCTCCCACCAGCACCATGCCTCCTGGCTGGGAACACCTCTGACTTCAGGACGAAAAGTGGAAAGGAAGGAATGAGAAAGGGAAGAGGAGAGAAAAGCCTTTATCTTCTCATCCAGCTGTTGTAATCCACCGGAGATGATGATTTAAAGTCAGCACCCACAGACTCACTAAGAGCGCTGCAGAGTTTCTCAAAGATATCAGGAGAGGAATCACTTGAGCAGGTCTGTGCAAAGAGCAGCGTGTGAATGATGGACTCTCCTGCTCTTCCTCTGGCAGTGGCAGGAGGAGAGGAAAAAACAAAAGGAAAGGGAGGGCAAGCACCGCAGTAAGTTCCGCTGCAGGACCCAGCTGGCTCAGTGTCCTGGCTCCTGTCTGGGAGCAAGATGAGGAAAGGGAGGGTTGTAGAGGCAGCAGAATTTAGGTGTGGTCTTTGCCTGATCTCACCTTCTGTGTCACCTCTGAGAAGGAGAGCGGGTTGCCAAGGATGCAGATGTACACATGTGAGGTTACCCCTGTCCCCAGGATGCCTGCACCCCAAACAGTGATGACATGGCCGCACAACCTTGCCTCAAGCCACACGGGAGGGAGTGGGTTGGGATGATCCCTGGAGTCCCCTTCCCACCAGCTGCTCCTCTTCTTCCAGGGTCCTGCAGTACAGCTCAGAGAAGATGCACTGAAACGTTTTTGCAAATTTTTTTTGTTTTACTCACCAATTTTCAATATCTCTTTTTAAAAGCCCATGAAATTCTCCTCCCCCCATCAATGCACACACGTGTGCTCAGGCACACACATTGCCACGTGGTTCTCCCTTGGCTCATGAAGGCAGGAAGATGAGGAAGAACGCCCTGCATGGTCCCAGCATCCACTGGACGAGTGAGGTGGGAAATGTCCCATAAATCATGTTACAGGGCAGCAAGAGTGCAATGGGGGCGGTGACCCCTTTGGTGACGGTCCCAGTGTGTGCGAAAGCATCCATGTGACAGGTCTTGGTGACTGGGAAACAGAGGGAGGCAGTGGAGACGGTAGAGGGATGGGCTTTTGGGGGTCTGTGACAATCCTCAGCAGAGGGCAGAAAGTGATTCCCCCACACCACCCACCTTGTTCCCGGGGAGGCAGACTGAGTGAGAAACATTTTCTCCAGCTTGTGCACCCACGGTTGGCTCCATGACTAGCCTGAGGCTCCTTTTCTTTGTGAGCAACAACTCACCTCACTTTTTCCAGCAAGTATTTTGGGGCAAAGCAAGTGGTGTGTCACATTTGGGGATGCCCCAGGGTGCTTTGCATCCTGCCCTGCTGCAGTGAAGGAGAAGAGTACTCAATACTGGAGGGAAGAGAGTTTTCTGGGAGAGATACAGGAGATGTGGGCTGTGCTTCAGGCACCAGTGTCCCCTGCAGCATGGGTGTGACTTTATTCTAGTCATCCCACCTGGGAATCTCCTGGTGTTGTGAGACAGAATCACAGAATCACACAGAATGAATTAGGTTGGAAAAGACCTTTGAGATCAGCAAGTCCAGTCCTGCCTGGAGCTCATCTGCCCATCCCCAAGGGCACGGTCCTCCTGTGCAAATGTGATGGGAAAGCCACGACAGGCTCCTGCCATGGAGACTCCCAGAGAAACATATTTTGCCAGGGCCAAGGACCCACATTCACGCAGAAAGTGCTGGTTGTTCCCCTGAATTGTGCAGTTCTCAGAACAATAACAGACCAGAGCAGATCAAAATTACTCAGAATCTTTTGAACCATGTCTAATCTCTTCCTTGTGTGTGTGTGTGAGAGAGAGAGAGAGAGAGAGAGAAAGAGTGATTCTTGACAGCTTCTCAGGAATGCAGAGTATCTCAGAAGCAGCAGCTGCTCAGAGGGCACTCACCCTTCCCAGCACCTGGACAATGGCTGTGCCACACGGCGCAGATCTGGAGGACCAGGCAGGGGCCCTTACATCAGCATTTCCAAGCTACTGCACCCCAGCAGTGACAGAGCAAAGAAAGGCTGCAGCTCAGTGCAGCTCTCGGATGGGCAAACTCCTGGACAGAGGGACCCCCACGGAACAGCAGTGCAGCAGGGCTGATGCCATCAACACCCCTGCATATCCAGAAAATCCATCCCTGATGGATGTACCCTAGCATCAGAGTAGAAATGTTGACACAGAGGAGGTCCCAAAATTAACCCTGCTGGGCTTCCCTGCAGGAAGTGGGCCACTGGAGCATTTCTCCTTTCTCTCTTGCTCCTCACATCAGAGGCATCTCTGAGTCAGGCAGCAGAAGCACTCGCTGGAAGCTCCTGTGGGCTGGTGAGCTCAGCCTGGCCATGGAGGCTGGAAGGCTGTGGTGGTGGTGCCAGGAGGGAGAGAAAGCCTTTGAGATGGGGAATGGTGTTTCATGCCTGTGCCTCCAAAGCTGAACAGGGCCGCTCACCACAAAGGCACCCGGCAGGGAGCCCCAGTGGGGCTGTGGCTGCTGAGGTGCTCCTGCTGGGTTCTGTCCTTGCACCCACCCCCCCTGTGCCACCCACTGCACCAGGCTGTGCCTGACTGCACTGCACAGGAGCCCCCCAGCCCTGCAGCACCTTTGCTCAGGGCAGGGGAGACAAAACCAGGGACATGTGCTGCATGGGGATGGAAGCCTGCCATGTACCAGACATGCAGAAGACCCCAGTGCCACCTGACCCTGGTGTTCAGGTTGGGTTTCTAGAGCTCAACTTGCCTCCAGCCATCCCCTCCCTATTACTGTCATTTTTGCCCAGCTCTGTGGGGTCCCGCTAGCCCACAGAACCTGGGGCATTATTCGGTAATACAGTCACGTAGCAAAGAGGCAGGAAGGAGATTCGCTTTTCATCCTGCTGGATGGTTTATTCCATGTTTACAGCTGAACTCCCAAAGCAAATCTGAAACCCGATCACGAGGGCCCTCGTTTTATCCGGGGCCAGGGAGAAAGGTGGGATTAGGGAATGGGGACCAATGGGAGAATGCCAGGGGAGTGACGAGGCTTACAGCCAACCGGGAGATTCAAACCGGGACAGACCATACCGAGGAAACAAAGCATCCCAGGGGATGCTTCTGTTCGCCCCTAACCAAAGGCATCACCGACCCCCACACCTCCCCAGCCACAACTTTTCCTTCCATGCCCAGGGAAGTGCTGTCCTACCACTTTGGTCTGAATGTGCACACACTGCTCCAGCCAGTTCCCCCTAATCAGGACAGTACAAGAAACACTGGGACATTGCTGCAGTTCCCAACACATCCTGACCTACGTGCAAGGGGTCCGAGGTGCTGGGATGCTTACTAGTGGGATGTTTACTAGTGGGATGTCCTGACCAGTGCAGATGAGTGCTGCTGTTAGTTCCTGGAAGAGTGTTGTTAGTTCCTAGAAGAATGTTTGTTCCCCTATCCATCCCACGCTGCCTGCGCTCCTGCTCCCACTCACACACTGCTTTCCATTAATCCCAAAGGAGGATCAAGTCTCCTCCGTCACAATCTCTCCGTGAGGATTTATTTTCTATTTTTTTTTTCCGCTTGGTGTGTCTCAGGTTTTCCATCCTTGCTACGCCCTGCGCAGCTACCATCCCCAGCTGGGAAGTAGGTGGCTTTTGTTCTACAGGAGCTCAGTGAGTAATGGCTCAGAAATCAGAGGTGTCATTATTTCAGGGGAAACAATAAAATGTATTCCTACCAGGCAGCATGTCCAGGCTGCCCAAATCGGCTCTGGGGCAGAGGCACAACAGACCACAGCTGGGCGAATGCAGTGCAGCAGGACCCCCATGCTGCTTCCAACACACCTGAGCTCTCCTGCCAGGGTGCTCAGCTGCCCAGAAAGCTGGTGGGTTTGGGGCTCTTTTAGCAAATGGCAAAAAGCCATGTTTCTGCACAGCGACAGCTCGCGGCCAAGCAAGAGCTCCCGTGTCAGAGGAAGCAAACCACCACGGGCTTTAGGAAACTCTTAAGATACCCTTGGAAGCCCTTTGCCCTTCCCTGGATGCCACTGGTGCAGTGCTGATACTGCACACCCGACCCGGTCAGGGGGAAGCGGGGACGCCAGGGCTGAGGGGCCCCGAAGAGCCGCTCCGGGGCGGGCGATGCTGCTGCAGCAGCACAAGAGACCTTTCAGAGGGGAGTACCGAGGGTATCAGCGGGGCACAGCCGAGGCCGGGCCGCGCTGCACCCACGCGCGCTCCCGCCCCTCCCCTTGCGCCCCTCTCCCTTCGGGCCCCTCTCTCCGCACCTGCCCGTC
>VZTI01000694.1:811827-827428 GCA_013397865.1 Struthidea cinerea | reverse complement strand
GGATGGCTCGGGGCGCGGGTCTCTCCCCCTGGCAGCGGGTCCCCGGCTCCCGCAGCTCGGCCTCCCCCATGCAGAGCGCGGCCCGCGCCCTGCGCGGTGTCGTTTCATTTGTACCGCGCGGTGGCCGCTGCCGGGGCCTGGCCCCGCTTGAGGGCCCGAGGGGGCGGCTCCGGACACGGGCCCCCAGCCCCGGCCTCTCTGCGAGGGGCGTCACCGAGGGGATACGGGGTCCCGGAGGCCCTGGGAGGGGGCTGAGGGACCTGGGAATTCCCGGAGACCTGGGGGAGTGCCAGTCCCCGTGAGCTGTGTGGCTGGGCAGGGCTCCTGTGCCCCTGGGGAGGCACCGGGCAGCTGCAGGGGGCTGTGGTACGGTAGTCCCAGCACTGAGCCTCTCCAGGTGCCTGCAGGTGCGAAGGACGACACATTCAACGTGCTGGACCTGGCGGAGTACACCAAGAACCGGCCCTGGTGGCGCAAGATCTTCGCCCCCAACTCGGGGTCGAGCGCTGAGAAATACAATGTGGCCACGCAGCTGGTGATCGGAGGGGTCACGGGATGGTAAGCTGTGCCGGGGTTGCCCTTCCTGCTCATGGCAGGCACTGGCTGGGTCTTTGGGGTCACACTGACAGGTGCAGGGTGGTCATGTGGGAGTCATTCAGAGAAGGCAGATGCTCAGCCTGCTGTCCCCTGGCATGGTCTGCTGAGTTGTGGGAGGTTTTAAATGCTGGCTCTAACTTGAAGAACTGAGACTGTCTCCAAGGGAAGAAAATTGCACCGGTATTTAATTATTTTTAACTTCTGGAAAAAAGTGTTGCTGTTGAATTAGGACAGGCAGATATGAATGCTTTGAAACAAGGATGCCTTCTACATTGGAGGTGGATGTGCTTCAGGCATCTGCATTAAAAACCTCCTGGGATCGCAGTTCCCGGGGTTTCCTGTCACTTGTAGCTGGGACTGAGTGTGGCTCTACTTGCAACTTCATTCCCATGGCATCGTTTGAGTTGAAAACTTTGTGTAATCACTGCTTTGCTTCTTACAATGCCCCTCGTCTTCACCTGGCACCGGGGTAATCATTTAACAGTGTACGACAGAGCTTTGTCTTCTCACAGATGTGCGACCTGGCCACCTCTCTCTTGTACCTTCACTAAGTGTATTCAGAAATGGGTAAAGGCAGGTTGCTGTGTTGTTTGCAATGCTCATAAGGAAACCGTGTTCCAAGTAAAGTGTGGATTGGGTGGCACAACACACCAGCCCTTTGCTGCACGACTGAGCGGTAGGGTGGTGCTGGCTGCTCTTCTGGTGGCTGCAGGAGTGTCTTTCATGTTGAAAGCAGGTAACACATTTCAGAGACCAGTGTAGCCTTAGATGACTGCTGTGTGCTTGTTCCATCGTTTTTCTCTTCTGAGAAATGAAAAGGGAAAGTAAGCAGTTGTTTACTGCTTACTTTATAAGTAAGTTAGAAAGAAGCTTGTGATTTGCTCCCGATGCGCTTATCATGGAGCAGCACATGTGCTCCCTAATTTCCCCTCAGAGATGGTACCAGTTAAACAACACCACCAAAACCTAAAATAATTTGTTGATTTTGGTGAAATTACAGGTTTCTGGTTACTCTTTTGGGAGGAGGAGGAGGTTGAAGAGATAAGAATCAAACTGAAAAAGGCTGGAATGTGACAGCACAAAGTGAAAAGCTATAAAGCATCAATTTTGGCTGGGTGCAAATCCTCTCTGGTTGCACTCTTCTGCTGTCTCCAGTCTTGGGTAACTCTTGCCAAAGGCAGCCTTGCCTGTGGGAAACATAATGAGGGGTGTGTGTGGTGTTTCATTCTCCTGACTGGATCCTGGTTGATTTGTAGGTGTACTGGATTCATCTTCCAGAAAGTTGGAAAGCTGGCAGCGACAGCAGTGGGAGGTGGCTTTTTCCTACTTCAGGTGTGTATGAACAGCAGCCCAGGCTTTCTGGGAACTGTGCTGCTGGGGATAAAGGTCTCTCTAGGAGCCACTGCCTGTTGGGACATATGGGGTCAGTTACCCCCTCTGCCAGGGGCTTTGTGTGGCTGTGAATGTCAAAAGTGTGTGTTCTCCAGGGCACATGGATGCAGCAGCAAAGCAGGGTCACTGTGCATAAACTCCAGGAGTGCCAGTGCAGATCCACTGAGGATCTGCTACCAAAGGCCAGGTCAGAGGCACAGGAGAGCTGTTACTGCAGGGGCACCTGAGTGGAGCATGAGACAGCCTTCAGCTGCAGTGAACCTTGCTGCTGCTGCAGGACTGGCTAACATACTGAGTCCTGTGCCTGTGGACGTAGTGTCCCTGGAAAAACAGCCCTGGATGTCAAGAAGGATTTATCCATATCTGTGATATGTTTCCTGCCAACCTGGCTTCCTGAGGAGTCCAACCAGCACAGATGAGGCTTGCTGTAAAGCACTGGGAAGAGGAGAGAAAGCAGAGATGTCTCTCTGTCCTCTACCACTTGTCCTGGTTTCCAAGAGCCCTGGCAGTGAGGGAGGCTGCTTGGGTGTGTACATGTAGCTGGTGCATCCTGCAGCAGAGAGAGCAGCTCTCAGGCCTTGTTCAGCTCTCACCTGTTTGCTCCTCAGGCAGACAGGTCTTGTGTGTGACTAATTCTCCCTCACTCTCCTGGTTCTGCTTGTTCTGCTGAAAGTGAAAAGCTTGCTCTGGGCAGAGGGAGTTCCACAGCTGAATCACCCTGAGCAGATAAAATAGTTTGAGAGGAATGGGCTATTAATAGCTTTGTCCACCCACAGCAGCAGGAGAACTGCAGGGAGTCCCAACAATATCCATGGCAGTTGCGAGGGGGGAGGTGATGCCAGCTTTACATTAGGGAAGAGAGGCTGAAGCAGGCTAAGCTGCAGCATGTGCCCAGCTGTTGAGGGATTACTGTGGGAGACAGATGTTGCAGAACAGTTGACACAGCTCCGGGGGTGGTGTTCTGTCCAGTTTTTAAGCCAGTGTGCCCACTGGACTATTGTGTGGGAGGTGGCTGTGGTCAGGGAAGGTGGGTGGCCACGGGGGTCTGTTTAGCCATGGTCATGCAGGACTTGACTCCAGGAACTTTCTTCCTAATCCTCAAAACTCTAGATTGCAAACCACACGGGATACATCAAGGTGGACTGGAATCTCGTACAACGGGACGTGAACAAAGCCAAGCAGCAGCTGAAATTTCACAGCAGTGGTAATAAAATACCTCCAGAAGTGAAAAGCAGAGCGGATGAGGTGAGACAGCTCTCCCAGGGCATGTCCTGGAGGGACAGCAGAAAAGAGGATTGACTCCTGTGCTGTTACGGATCTTCCATTGTGCAAATACAAGGAGGGAATTCTTGCATGACAGCAAAACTGGAGAGATGGCAAAAGCTGTGGATGTTGTCTACCTAGACTTTAGGAAGACACCATTCCCCTCAGCATTCTCCTGGAGGAGCTGGCTGCTCATGGCTGAGCAGGGTGAAAAATTGGCTGTGTGCTGGTGCAGTTAGGGAGGGGAGGTCGTTAGGTAGGAAGCTTTCCCAAATCCAAGCAGTGGCATCTCTCTGAGCATTACTTGCCTCAAAGAACACCCTGAGGGATTTCTTCTTAACAGGAGGGTCAGTGGGTGGCCTGATGTTGTTGAACATTTTTGTCTCTTCTTGCCCCTGCTCAGGTGATCATATTTCTGAAGAAGAATGTTATCCTGACTGGAGGGTTTGCCGGAGGATTCCTGCTTGGAATGGCATCCTAGAAGCTGCACTCTCCTCTCATGCCCAATCTCCCCTCCCCTCCTCTACTGCTGTTGTCTCTCACTTAGAAGTCAAAGGATGTTGCCAACAGACTCAGTCCCATCTGCTCACAGGTTCCAGCCCTTATTTCTTACAATGCTGCTTCTGATTTCCACCTTTTTCTTCTGTCTGGGCTGTTGGAGTGCTGGGGTTGGTCTGAAAGCTTTCAACTCCCAGTGTATCATCATGATTTCCCACCAAATATGCCCAGTCTCAAATTTTCTGATGAGTTTTAATGTCATAAAAATGTAGTGGCAGAGAAACCTCTTAAATGTGCTTCTTCCAGGCGCTCAGGACTGTTACATGTACCTTTGTCTGCCAGTATATGCATACAACAGCTGTCAGCTCTTCACCACGATTTAGCTGTCAGTATTCCTGCCCTGGCACCTGGGAAACCTCTGCTTTCCTCTGCACAGAGGTAGTCTGTGCAATCCAAAATGTGGTTGACTGTCCTGGGGTGGATACAGAAGTGTCAAAGGACAGTCTGAGCTGTGTCCAGGACAGGTGAATATGGATTTTCCTGCCCTCCCCCTGCTGTTGCACTGCACATAGATGGCCATTTGGCTTTCTCTCTGCTGATATCCTTCCCCATACTGGAATTGTAGCACTGGCCCTGCTGATGGAAACTGAGCACTGAGGCTGACTCTCCAGGCCCTTTTCTCATCACATGTTCTGAAAGTCACCAAGTTCTGTGCTGTAGAACCACCTGACTGCTCAGCCTTTGAGGCTCTCTCCTGCTTCCAGCTGGCCCGACCTGGCTGTGTCAGATGGGGGCATTTCAGCTGTGCCACTTGCTATAAATCACCCTGGGCCTCTGACTGGGGTTTCCATGTCTACCACGACCATCTCTGGTCACTTTGGCATTGGTGATGCTCTCTAAGCTGTAACCGTGTGGGACAGGATTGTCGACAGGAAATGCATCCCTGCTTAGGGTACATTGTACTGGTCCGGGTCCCTGCTGCCAGCTCTACTGGAGAAGGGGGATGATGTGAAATCTGGAGCGCAGTCCTTTACCTGGCTGTGAAGAGCACAAATTCCTTCTCCCTGGTCTCTGCAAGCAACTGAAATGACAAAACTCATGTGAAAACCAGACTGTGCTCTTGTGAGAATGTTTCATTTGCATACTTCTGCCTCAGTTATGTTCCTTTTTGTGTTTGCCATTTCCACAAGAAAAGCTGCTTGCTTAATTCCATCAGCTGCAGCCCTTCTCCTGCAGGTGGTGAGGCAGCCCAGGTGCAGAGCTCAGCTGTTCTTGGACAGTCTGACTCAGTGCAGTTGTGTGCAGTACAAACAAACATCCCCCAGAAGTACTCTGTGAGATAGAGACTTGCCTGACAACGTGGTGATGTCCTCCAGCAGGAATAGGTAGGAGTTCTTGCCCAGGATGTGGGGTTTTATGTGAAAGGCAGCTCATCCTTCAATAGGAAACCTGGTAGGGAACAATGGCACTCATGGGTGGGTGGTTAGTAGCTGGCTCAGCAGCTGCACCCCATTTCCATTGCTGTGCAATGGCTTTGTGATCTGCTGCTCTCAGTATGGCTAGAAATGGGATCTTCCCCTGGGAGCTGCTGGCAGAGCTGAGGTGGTGGGTTCTTCCACCAGAGGGTTTGGAATGAGCACTTGCAGTTGTCAATTTTGTTTCAGCTCTGTTGATTGAAGTGTCAGTGTAGCACCACATTGATTAAGCTGAGGTTTTTCTCACCTTCAGGATCTGAAACGAGGCTGCTTCTGTCAAGAAACATAAGTTGCTGTCTTTGCTCCTGTCCTGCCATAGGTGGCCATGGAGAATGAAGGAGCAGCTGGGCTCACATCCTTTTAACAATGGCCTTCCTAAAGGCCATCCTGGACTGCAGGAGTGATGGGATGCAGCAAATAGGTCTTCAATATATCGGTGTTTGGCAGTGGAGTGACAGATGATGGTGGTGGTTTTTTGGGATTTGGTTTGTTTTCCTGTAGGATCTGCTGAAATGAGCATGCATAAATTGATACACTGGTCTTGCAGGGTATCTCTTTTTCCTGGAGGACAACAGCATTTCTGCTGTTTGGCTGGGTGGGCTGCGTAACAGCTTCTTCTGAGATGCACTGATCTCCACAAAGCTTTCTCCAACGACAGAGCTCAAAGCAAATCATTGACAGACCTTAGGAATGGTTTTCAGGCTCAAGTGAGTCACTAATTCTGCCCAGCCCTAGGTGGGGTGGGTTCTGCTTAAGTGCCAGTTTGCCGCTACGGAGAGAAATGGCCCAGAGAGGGAGCTAAAATGCCTGTATTGCTGCTAGAAGGGGAAACAAGTAACAGATTCATGTTGAGTTTGGTGTGAATGTAGGCAGGGAATGGACAAGGACATCACAATGTGGCAAATCTTTCTGCTGTGCTGGTGTTGGGCTCGTGGCTGGCACTGTGTGATGCTGTGGGTCAACACTGGAAGCTTTGATGCTGAATCAGCCTCTGTGGGCATGCATTTTCATTGCTGCAGGTGCCAAGATGAGGTGTCCCTTCCCCTCCCCACTCCTGCTCCTTTTAGTCTTGTTTCAACAACTTCTGACATCTGTTACACTATGAGAAGATTTCAAACACATTAGGCTTTTAAAGTGGTTTTATATATTGTATGTAAATGCTTGTTGAAGTGATATTTTATTAAACAGTTTTGCTCTAAATGCTTCTCTGTGTGAGGTCTCTTGGCTTCCTGGGAACCAGCCTGTTCCTGTCTCACTGTGACTGAGGGGAGCACCTACAGCCAGACCAGCAGCAGGTAGCACTTGGGGACATGGGTTAGTGGTCAACTTGGCAGTGCTGGGGGAATGGTTGGACTCGAGGATCTTAAAGGTCTTTTTCAACCTAAACGATTCTATGAGGGCACCAGCCTTCCCTCAGCCATGCAGGTAACCTGGGCTGCCTTAATAAATCCCTCTCCGTGATCATCCTGGCACCAATCACCCATATTCCCAAGAAGTGGGATGCTTCTAGGGCAGGAAGTGGGTCTGTTGCCAGCCTGGGTTGCATCTGCTGAGCAAATTTGTTCTACCCAACTGCAAATGGGCATGGAGACAAGGCTGTTTCTTTTTCACAGGTGCAACAGAAGCCTAATATGTATTTTTTATCATCTCTTAGTGACTTTGTTTCCACTGTTCCTGCTCAGATAGGGCAAAAGAGAAAAATGAGCTACTTGTCAGTGTTTGAGGTGGTTCACAACATTGTCATCACTTTTCCCTACTTTCGAAGGACGCTAAACCCCCTGTTTTGTTTTAAGGGGTTTTTCTTGGGGGGGGGGAGGGCAGTGGGAGGGGAAGACAGGCCCTAAATTACTCTGATCTACAGCCCCAGTTATAAAAATATCAAGCAGCTTCTATTTAAACAGGGTGATCTCACGTGTCCCTGGGCTGTGAATGGCAGCCAAGCTGCCCAGCGTGCAGCTCAACAAACAAGCAAACGGAGGCCACAGTTTATTCCAGTTGTTTATTTTGTACCACGTTATTTCAGAGCAGTGAATACAGATGGTTTGCTCTTCTAGGCTTCAATACACACAACTATTGTGCCTAGACCTCAGTGGTCTGTTTATAGAAGCTCTATTTCGTAAGTAAGTTGTACTTGCTCACAGCACAAAAGTCCTTTACGGCTAGATCTAATGACAGAGTTAGGGCTAGTGGGTTGGGAGCCTGATATTTGAGTGCCTGGACTCCTGCTACAGGGGACAGCGAGACAGGCAGTTTTGAAGGGTGGTGCAGGAACCTGTCTATGAGCTCTTCCTACAGGTCACAGGAAATTCTGCTGCATGGCCGAGAGCTTCTGGAAAGCCATCTCTCCTGGGGTCCAGACACAGCCGGCTTGGGAGTGAGTCTGGAATGCTGTCTGGAAAATCACTGCCTACAACTGCTTGTTCAGTAAGCAGCACCTAAGTCAGTTCTTGGATCTAGCCCAGGGCTCTGTGACAGGCCTTTGGGTATCAGCAGGTTTAACTCGACTTGGATTCAAAGCATATTGCTTAAAGGTGTTCAATTAGACATAAATTTATAAATTTTGTATCAACAGTCAGATCTTTCAAATGAATATTGCTTTTTTAAAAAAATATCCTATCCCTGTAGCAATCCCTGAAATAATGTTCCTGTAACATTTCTGTCATGCAAATAGCAGCGTGTAGGCAATTCAAATATAAAATAAACAGCTCTGTCCAGTGGAAAACGGAGGCACTTAGGCAAAGTGACTTGTAGTCACTCATGATCTATGCAAGACTTAGGAACAATCATCAGACCTGATTCCCATTCTTGAGCTTGAACCACTGGACAGGCAAATGTTGGTTGGAACTACTGCATGGTGGCAGCAATACCTTTGCTTTGTGTGTCAAGATGGGTTTGTTTCATGTTTAAACTCACTCTTCTGAGCTCATTTCCTGTACCTCTCGCTCCAGAAGCCAGCATAACTTGGTTCCAATTCTCCATTTTTAGAGCAAGGATGGATTAGAGTAAGGTAAGCATCCTAAAAACATCAAGTTGACATTTCACAGGTGTGATGCAGAGGCAACATAGATAATGTGTTCGTACAGAAAATAAAGTTTGTTAACCAGGCCATCTGTTGGTACTGTGTTTTACTTTTTGGTGTGCCAAACGGTGTGTTCTAAGAGCAATCTGGCTTTTCTGAAAGTCTAAAGAAGGCTTGAAAAAACACACACGAGCTCTTCAAGTGAGTCCATGCTCCAGCACCTGCTGGAGCTGCATTGTGTTACTGAGGTGATGGGGAAATTCCTTCTGAAGCCAACTTAACCTTTTCTCTCTCCCTTTCTTCTCTCTCAAACCCTGAACAACAGATGGATCTGCCCTTGGTGTACCGGGCGCAGCATTTCCGCATCTCCTGAAGCGCAGCTTCGCACTTGGACTCCATGTAGTTGTTCGCTGGAAAATAAGAAGGGAGACACCAGGTCTGCAGAGAGGAACAGGCTTTGTTCCCTGAGGGAACACACCTAGCCCAGCTCTTCAGCTGCTTACAAGCACTCCATCATTTTCTCTGCTCACAAAAATCTCTCTTTAGTTCCAGCTATCTAAAGCGGTGGCCAAAGGCTCTCGGAGAGGAGCCCTGCAGGAAGAGACTGAGTCTGGTTTGAGTTAAGAACCACCTGCCTGTCTGCCCAGAAACAGAGGGCATGCAGAGCCACCTGCTCTGCCTTGGATGAGCTCTGCAACCACTACACAGCTGCATTCACACCCGCACTGACTTTTAAAAGATTAAAAGAAGCAACAGCAGCATAATGTGAGACACACAGCACCCATGGAGAGCCCAGAAAGCAGCAGTGAACGCCTTCCGTTAATGAGCAAACCACACTGCTGTGATCACTGGAATATGAATTCCCTGACTGGGTTGGTGAGTGAGCTGTAACACAGAGATCACCCCTGAGAAAAAGGTTATGGTGATTGCTGCAAGCTGGCAGCCCAGGAGGCATGGCAGGCCCTTGGAGAGGAGAGCTGATCTCTCTCTGCCATAACCTGCAGCTGATGAGTGCTCCGAGGCTTTCCTAAACTGTCCCTCTACCTTCGCAGCTTTGTTTCTAAAACTGTGGCTACATACAGGCACTCCCTGTTATCTGTCAAGGATGCATTCCTGAAAGTCACACACAGATAGGAAAACACAAAAGACATTTACAGTGGGCATTCAGTCTCACAGAGAAAGCAGCAAGATCTTTTGGAACAATGACTTTTGAGGAGTCAGCATCTCCCAAAGGTCCGGCTCCCACCCTCCATCCTACGCACTGGGCACAGTGACTGTGCATTCCTCAGTTAACGCTCTGAACTTTAGTTTTTACAGGGGAAAATTGCTTTGCTCTCTGTCAACTCAGCTGCTTCATCTGTGCACATCAAACAGCTCCACAGCACAATACATGAACAGCAGCACTCCAAAATGGCAACTCGAGCAGCAGTGACAGTGTACATGCAGCAAAGAGATTCTCTGCCAACACATAACCATTCAGATCAACACTGTACACAGGCAAAACACTTGGAATAACCTCCACGAATGTTATAAAAAGAACATTGTCTCAGATGGGACCAAAACAGGGTCAACCATAAGCTTTTAAGTGCAGTAGTACAGGGAGAGAAGGTAGTCCTTTGTGGGAGAATGCTCCAAACCATGAAGACAGTAAAAGGTAGTCTCTAGACAAATGCTGGGGATATGAAGACCATCTCATACCTCGAGGACAGATCCCCTAACCTGTTCCTGACAGACTTCCGTCTGACCTGCTCTTAAAACACCCCTGGAGCAGCTCTGCAGTCTTCTCATACAATCCACCTACTCCCTCACTAACCACGCTGTAAGAGAGCTTATTATAATGTCTAGCTCTCCCTGCCCACAGCTGAGTCCCAAAAATACACCTGGGATCTCACTGCCAGCATGGAGAACACTGCAAGCACATTACTGTTACTAATGCTCTGTTTTATACTAATGATGCCTCATTATTTACAATTAAGCACAAAGCAATTCTATTAAAATCAGACGTTATAATTTTGTTCGTTTTGCAACCAGGCAATGCTAATGTGCTTCATTCCTTCTCAAGGTAAAAGGACAAGGTTAAGTGAAAAGAATTAAGTTCCACCAAAAATCAAGACACCAAAGACAAAATGACACTTGGTACCTTGCAAGCATTTCTGTATTTCACAGGCTTGTTTCTGGCAGGGATCCTTCCGGGACATGTTCAGGAACTAAAATGATAGGAAAACGTTACTGTAAATCAAGGTGCTTTTCAGGGGGTGGGGGAAAGACAATGTCCTACAGCCACATCTTTCAAGAGCTCCCAATTTCCCCCACTGTCACCCTTCAGAAAACATCTATTGCTGCTTGCAGGTGCCTGCCAACAAACACAAGAACTCAGCCTAAAAGATGATGATGAGGACAATGAACATGGGAAATTTTATGTCACTAAGTTTAAAAGCCTTTTTCTTTTCTCTAGTCAAAATGTGTCCTTTTCCACTTGGATGTACAAAGATTCCAGAAAAGATTCCAATTAACATGGCTGACTAAATTTTAACAGTTTTCTATCTCTAGACTTTATACTAAGACACATATTTGTGTGAAATCCACCTCTGTGAGCTTTACACAATCAAGGATTTGGTGCTAAGTCATGAAACCACATCTGGAGAAGGCATTTAAAAAAACAATCAACCAAACGACTCAGTTGTGTACATCCCAGCAAGCCAACAAGGAGGGCTTTTTAAATTTTGTTTCAGGAGAAAGTCTCTTGGAAATCCTCTCCCTCTGTCCAAAGAACCCCTCAACCAGATTGGAGGACAGCTCCATCTTCAAATGTTCAATGTTCAAATCCATAGGAAACAGGCTTTCAGACACTCAATTTGACTTCTCTGCAGCTGTGACACCTGTAACTGTGTCAGAGTAAGATCAAAAGCCAAGCAAAAGCTGGTGGTACCAGTAGTTGAACGGGAGACCTCTAAGGAAAGCACCATTGACACTGACAGTGGTGGTGAGACTGAGCCGCAGTTCAGCCTCTGCTCAGAGCTGGGAGCTGCTGCCTTTCCAGTTTCTGACAAGTCACCAGCCCACAGCACTTTCCAGTGTTACTAGGACATTATTTGCAGCATCCTGGCCAAACTCCACTTGGGGCAATTACATTCTGCCTACCTAGAACTCCCCCTGATGTTTCACTTGGTCACAATACTCCTCTTCACTGCCTGTCCTAAACTCTTGTGTGATGTTGCTGTGTGTTGTTTTTAACTGCTTCCACCTCAAAGGTGGCCTGCATTTCAGTGGAGAGAGAACCTTTTATTGTACAAAACAGACAATGGCATCTTCCTGGAGCCACTGCTCCTGAAAGACAAAAATTCATATTAAAGAAAGACTGGGAGTAAACAGTGCACAGTACAAAGCAGGGGTAATGGCTGCACATACCAGATTAATCCCCAGGCACGAGTTTAAGCAGCAGTTCTTCAACACCACCAAGCTGTAAGTGACAAGGAAAAGTTCAATACGTCTACAGTTACTGTGGTTGAGCTAATGGACTTCAACAAAATAACAGTCCTTTGCCGTCCCTCAAGGATCTCAAATGACTTCACAAACAGGCATGACTATGGCCTATTGTTGCCACCATCCTTACCATGAGATGGTGCTCTATCTCCCAAACGCGAGAGTTACTATCCCTGTACTGCTCACCCTGGGACAGCTGCCACATGTGAGGCAGCCGGGATGGGGGGAGCTGGCTGGGTCGCAGCGCCTCACCCAGGGGAACCTGAACTCTTTGGATCCGAGCCCTCAGCATACCTTCCTCCTGGGGGAAAGTAACAAAGAGAGCAGGCAGTTACTGGCAGTGCAGCAGAGGCACCTGAAACAGCAATGCTACAACCACGGGGAAGCTCAAAGCACACACTTGCCTCTTCTGCAGTCACGAGCCAGGTTTTGCGGTGCTCATCGCAGTAAACCCCCACGCGCCGCACCCAGAGCCGCACGGGAGGAGCGCCAGCCTCCCCTCCCTCTGCCATCCCTCAGGCGCTTCCGCAGCTCAGGTGGACGGCATCGGCCCGCGGGGTGCACACGTGGTCTCTTTAGCTCTGAGCACATTCACGGAGAGAGCTCCCGGGCCTGGCAGGCAGGTGGTGTCTGACTCGTCGGATGAGATGCTACGTGAGGAAATGTCCCTAAAAGTCAGCTCGGGAGGCTGAGGAGGTGCCTAAGCCAACGGAAGCGTCAGGCCGAGTCGTACACTGGGACACGCGTGCTCGGTGGCATTGGTAAGGCATTCTGGGGCAAAAGGTGCTATTGGTGCAAAGTTAAACCCTGTGAGTATTGGCTTTGCTCATTCCACTAACAGTCCTATTAACAGTCTTTGTGTAAAACGGGAGGGGGGAAAAAAAAGAGGTGGTCTAAATCCCAAAAGCAAAACTCGTGACCAGGAGTGAGGTGAGCTTAACAGGAACGAAGATCACTCTGGAGACAAAGCACGAAACTCGGTGTGCAGGACTCTCATCTTTGGAGCTCGCAGAGCTGTCCGGGTGCAGGGTCCTTTGTCTCATCTCTCAGGGGTGGCAGCTCTGTCCATTCACACACAAACCCCTCGGCAGCAGCTCTCAGGACTGCGTCGCTCGGCTTTTGGCTGGTCACAGAGAGCCACCAACACGGGCGGAGGAGCTTGGGGCATTGAGGTGGTTCCTGCTACTGTAACTTTTGTTTAACAGCACGTTTATCTGTGTGCCGGTTAGATCAAGCTGAGCCATTAGCAAATGGAGGTCAGGGGAAATGATTCTCTTTGAACCCTAGAAGAGGTAATCAAAATGGTACAGAGAGTCTTCATCCTTTATCTAGGTGTAAAGTAGAACAAAGTTAAGCTGTAACACAAACAACATCCTCCTGCTATGAAGCAGATGCAATATTCCTTATCCCAGTGAAACACAGTGGTCTTCTGAAAACTTGTAACCTTATAAGGCATATTTCAAACAGGAGCAAGAAAATCTGGGTGCAAAATAAAGGAGGGAAAGTCAGGGAGAGAAAAAAAAAATTGTTATACATTGGGGTGCATATATAACAAAAAATACTCTTCCATGATGCTTTCCATATCTCACATCAGTGGTTCTCTACCTTTTTGAGCCAAAGGAGCACTCAGCCTTTCTGAGAACAAAACACCAACCACGGATCAGCCTGAACAGCACTGTCACAAAGAAAACTTTGAATGTTCTTTTATGACTTCTTTTTTTCTCCCATTCTGTTTGTTTCCTTGCTTGATGTGCAGGGATGTGTAAGTGCCCTGTACAAAGCACCACTGTTCTGACAGCCATCCTGTGATGAGGGACAGGCATTCCAAGGAATGCCCCACCAGCTGGGTCACTGGCATTTAGAGGAATGTGACAGCAGTCTGACAAGGCTCACAAGGCCTTCAGGGATTAGGGTTAAAGGGACATTTCTGCAATTCTTTTCCTTTCTGCTTTACCCTAAGACACTGTACAAATTTAAACCCCTTTGTGGAAATCACTCTGCCCAACAGTGAAATGCAGCAACTGCCACTGCTCATTTTCAGTCAGCTGAACGTAATCACCCCAGGTGGAATTCGGCCAGGATACTCTCCTACTCTGCAGTAAACTGCAAAAAGTTCCATCGTGACCAGAAATGCCCAAGAACTTGCTTTTATTACATTCAAAGCTGGAATTTCTACAGCTCATCATGCCCAGAACCAGAAGGCTCAAGCCTGGCTCCAGTAATAGCAAATACGTCTCAGTAAGTGAACTGTGTTTCCTACTGTAAGTAAACTCTCCTGGAAGGTCTCCTATCCAAATACTGACCTGGTTCAGCCTGGCTGAACTACAGGCAGGAGGACTAAAGCACAACATGCACGTTTGTGTTCATGGTGTGTGGAGATGGCAGCGATGACAGATCCAGGACAACAGAACAAGGTCTCGTGCAGAGGACACTGTGCAGAATGGGCAGAGGTTAATGTGTGTTTTCACCCTTTGCCCCACTGATTTGCCCCAAGCTTCCCCAGAACTGCAAAGTTCAAAGGCTCAGTCTGGCCTGTGGAGGTGCCCAGTTAGTGCCACATGGAAAATCCTGAGGTCAGGCAAAACCGTCGATTGGGTTTGAGGTGGGACAGGAATTGGGTTTGAGGTGGGACAGGTCTGTCTGCAGCACCCAAACACACCAAAGAAACTGGAGATGCCACAAGCACACGCTCAGACAGTGCACCTGAAAACATACACAGTGTCTGTTTCTGCAGGTTTGATCAGAAAGCAAAAACAAAGCCTGAAGGAAGGCACGGGTGGGAGGAGAAGAGAGCTTACTTATATTTTAAACAAGTTTTAAACCCGGGTTCTTACGCTGCTTGCTTCATAACCTATTAAAAAACCCACCACAACCAACAAAGCCCCCAACAGCTTAAATTTGCAGGATTGCAGCATCATCCTTTGAGACTTTAACATTCCCATCAACATAACTGTAGAAGGCTGAGCTGTTCAAAATGTTGTTTTGGGGAGATTCAAATCCCAATCCCCACAGACAGGAATAATACTGGCAGATGTTCTGTCCATCTTAGCATCAATCTTAGAAGTTTAATGCGGTTCTGGGACCTGGATGGATTTCTGAGCCATAATATATGGACAAATGTGAAAATGGCCAGGAGGAGGAATGCAGCTTGTAGTGACAACAATTTATTTGGTTTTAAATTTGGTACATTAAAATATTTTATGGAAACAGTGACAGAAATTACTCCAGATGCTGCTTGGACCACCCCAGAGCTGGAGCTCAGTGAGCTGAACAAACTCCACCCTTTATCACCTTCTCTTCTAAAAAGCAACCGGGAGTTCAGCTGCCATTTAGGCACCAAGGAAAAGCACTGGTGAGGCTCAGCAGTGCTGTGCTGACACAGCTACAGCCCCCAGAGCAAGGCTGGCCAGCCTGGCCTTCTGCTGGGGCACGAGAGCTGCCTGCACATCTCAGGGCTACAAGGGTGCTGAGCCTTCCTGAAAAACCCAGCCCGGCTCTGACAACAACTCAGGATCTGATGATCTGGTGACTTAAGGGCATGTGGAAACACTCTAAAGCTTCTTCTTGGGGGTTTGGACTCTACTCTGCCTGGAGCAAGCCCCTCTGACTCCACGCTCCGCTCTGCCCGACCTACTGAGGGGTAGCAGATGCTCACCGACCAGCCGGGCTGTCCAGCAGCGTGGGGAGGGCAGACCGAGCTTTGGTGGGATCTAAAAAAATAGGAAGACAAAAAGATGGACATAATGCGGGGGGAGCCACGCAGAGGGGCGGGGAGGGCGAGGGAAGGGATGCAGGAGCCGGGCCGAGGAGCGGGAGCGGGGAGCAGTGTGGCCAAGCCGGGCAGGAAGGGCTGGAGGGGAGGGGGTGTGGTGCG
>VZTI01000694.1:796858-811307 GCA_013397865.1 Struthidea cinerea | reverse complement strand
GGGGCGAGGGGGCAGGCGGGCGGGGAAGGCAAGATGGCGGTGCAGGCGGTGCACCTGGAGGCGGACGCGTTCCTGGTGTGCCTGAACCACGCGCTGAGCACCGAGAAGGAGGAGGTCATGGGGCTCTGCATCGGAGAGGTACCGCCCGCGGAGGGGCGGCCCCGGGGAGGGGCGGGTGGCGGCGCTGCCTATGGGGGTTGTGGCCTGCGCGGGGCCGTGGGACGGCGGGGCGCGGGCTGTGACCGCCGGCATCGCGCACGGAGCGACCCCGGCACCCCTCTCGCCTGCGGCCCTAGCAGCCGCCAGCGCGTATGTCAGCTCCGGTGAGAGTCGAAGCTCAGAGCCGGGAAAGCTTCCCATCCCCGTGCCCCGGCGTGCTCCGGTGCACACCTGTGCCTTGTGATGCTCAGAGCAGCCGGCCGTGCCCTGCGGGTGGTTGTTTCTTTAGCAGAGAATTGACCGATTTCCCCTCTGTGGCGTTAGGTTGACACCAGCCGAATCGTCCACATCCATTCTGTGATAATCCTGCGCCGCTCTGACAAGAGGAAAGACCGTGTGGAGATCTCGCCAGAGCAGCTGTCAGCTGCTTCCACTGAAGCAGAGATATCCTTTGGCAGAGACAGCAGCAGGCTCGCCAGGGCTTTACCTCAGAGTTCTTTTCATGTGCTGCGTTTTATGCCTGTAGTTAGCTTGAAGCCGTGAGCTGCTCCCTCCTGCAGGGAGGGCTGTGCTGGCAGTTGCCTTTCTCTGGGGTCTTTGTTGATTCCAGCGCTTGCAGCGGAATTGTGTTATAAATTTTTCATCATTGTTTTGTATTTGGTCACAGGTAAAACTGCAGTGTGTTTGTGGAGGGGGTGGCAGTTCAGCAGGGAGGCTGAGTGGAAGATGAAAGGTCAGCAAGGCTCTGGGTGCTGCACTGGGGAGCCTCTTCTCTCCACACACGCAGGGACGCTGTTTGAACAGCTGCTGAAATGCTGTTTGTTGCCACACGCAAGCAGAATCCAGTTTGCTTTTGCAGCAGTGGCTCCTGATAGTGCTGGGGAAGAGTGTCCCATCAGCTCCCTGCCCTGTCTTATCA
Organism: Struthidea cinerea; assembly: GCA_013397865.1. Classification (NCBI taxonomy): domain Eukaryota; kingdom Metazoa; phylum Chordata; class Aves; order Passeriformes; family Corcoracidae; genus Struthidea; species Struthidea cinerea. The sequence goes on along the minus strand of VZTI01000694.1, from coordinate 810,229 downwards.
CCCCTCCAAAGGCATCAGGAATTCTGCTGGCTCATAAGAAACTTATAAAATTCTGCTGGTTTTCCTTGTACGTACAGCTCTTCCCTTTGTCCCTTGGTTCCCAAAGCTCCTTGACTCCCGCACAGGTTGGCTGAAATGACAGGACGTCCCATGAGGGTGGTGGGCTGGTACCACTCCCACCCCCACATCACTGTCTGGCCGTCACACGTCGGTAAGAGCAGCCCTGAGCTGGGCTCTGGGGGAAACTCCCAGCTGCTGATCCTGGTGCTCAGTCACTGCAGTTCCAGAGCTGCACATTAAAACAGTTCTGAGACTGAAACGTTCCCTGGTAGGACCAGATTGTCTGGGTGGGCTTCAGGGGCCCCTGCAAGTGTAGTCCCTTTCCTGTGTGTGCTCTCCAAGGACTCAAACATGACTCAGGAGTCACAGATCAGCTACTGCTGTTCTTCCAGATAGATGAAACAGACCTTGAGTGTGGGGAATAGCAAAAAAACCCGTGGGAATCCTGGGCCTGCTGTGATAACACTCACATCTGTGAGTGTTAATGCATAGCTGAAAACTTTCATAATACGAGTACATGAGTGTCTTATACGTGTTGGACTTTATGGTGACCTGTGGCACCAGGCTGGCTGTGAGATAATTTCTGGTTTTGTGAGCTTATCTTCTGTTTTTAAGATTTGCTATTTAATTACATTTTAAATTGGATCAAGTTTTTTATTTAAACTTTAATCACCCAGAGTAAGGATGTAAACATAAAGTTTGTGACATTTGTTGCCAAATTTTAGATCACCCTTTAAAAGATGGCAAATCATTTCCCAGTCCTGCAGGTGAGCAGGGCAGCTCTCACTGTCATTTCTGTGCCTGCAGATGTCCGCACACAGGCCATGTATCAGATGATGGACCAAGGGTTTGTAGGACTGATCTTCTCCTGCTTCATTGAGGACAAGAACACCAAGGTAGGCAACTTAAAAATGGCAACAAACCCTCCAGGTGCTCATGAGAAACATCAGGGCAGAGCTGAACTCCTTGGGTGCAGCCTGCAAGAACGGCAGAGCTCTGCTGGGAGCACATGGAAAGCACAGCGGGAATGGTGGTGGTTGGATTGTGATCCCAAGGACAGGAGAGCAAGTGATGATTCCTCTGTGCTGCCCCACAGCCTGGCTGCCCAGGGGGGCTGCAGCTGCAGAGTGTGGGCACTGAGATGGGGCAGGGCTCTTCCCTCAGGTGTCCAGCCCAGCACACAGCTCTGCCCCTCTGTGCTCCAGCCTCTCCAGGAGGTGTGGCTGTCATGTGAGATAAGCTGACAGTCTAGGCTGTCCAGGCAGCTGCTGCTCGAGAGTTTTTCATCATTAAAGGGTTTATCAGCATATGCTTTAAGCAGCTCCAGCAAGCGAATCACAGCAAAACATCTGGAATTCTATTTGAAAGCACATTCTGCTTCCTAAAGGAATGTGTGATTTTTATATGTTTTTTGCCTTTGGAATCTGACTTTCTGCTGTCTCTCTTAGACAGGCAGAATTCTCTATACCTGTTTCCAGTCTATTCAGGCCCAGAAGAGCTCAGAGTGAGTACAGCAGAAGAATATTATGTCCAGATGTATTTTGTCTTGTCTCTCCTTTCTCTGGGTTGTCTCTGATAAGCGACCTCTCAGTTGTGAGGAGTAAATGTACAGAGATGTCTGCACAGGGTCTCCTGACTTCTGCTCCTGCAGGCTGCTGGAAGAGAATCTAAAGATTAGGAGTGATTCATTTAGCCTAGATAATTTATTATCTTAAGATTTGCTGAGGTCAGGGTGGGGATTTGTGCTGCAATTCGTTGTGTAGCAGCCCCACCTTTTTGCTTCCAGCTCTAGAGGTCGAGCCCTCAGGTTTGCACCTTACAATTAAAATTCAAGACAAGTATGTGGATATAAAATGCTTCCCTTTGCCTGTCAGCTCAGGCATGTGTTCCCAAAAGTGGGTGTGCAGCACTGCCAGGCCTTGGACAGACTGTTGGAAGGTTGTAGAAGTAATTTTTTTGTTTGCTGCTTTTAATGATATCTCGTACCCTTTTAGATATGAAAGGATTGAAATTCCCATTCATGTTGTCCCCCATGAAACCATTGGGAAAGTGTGTCTGGAATCAGCTGTGGAGCTGCCCAAGATCCTTTGCCAAGAAGAGCAGGATGCCTACAGGAGAATTCACAGGTAACAGCCCTGGGGCTCTGCCCCTCTCCAAGGCTGTCTTTGCTGATGTGTTCTGTTGTTGCTGTACTTAGAGTACCAAAGTCTTGGCAAAGCTGTAGAAATTAAGAAGGATTAGCAGCTCATGTGCCTCTGTAGAACTTTCTGAAGTCTGCAGAACCTGAGCCTGGGGTTATCAGCAGAATTCTGGGGTTTTGTGATCACAGGTTGTTATCCTTGTGAATGTGCACAGCTTCGGCAAGTGGAGAGGTTTAGGTGAACTTGTGGTCTGCTCAGTGATTCGTGGGCAGCTGGTTTTACTGCCTGGGTTTGATACACAATTCCCTGCTGTCTTGTCTCTAAACTGCTTTCTTTTCCTTCCCTTAGCCTCACACATCTCGACTCTGTAACCAAGATCCATAATGGCTCAGGTAAGGATTCCTTTCTGGCATGTGACAATCCAGGGTGCTGCTCCCAGCATCAAAACGGTGGAATCTTGTTACATAGGAACAGAACTGTAACTAGATACTTAAAATGAAAATGTCAAAGGCTGTAAAACACCCTAATCCTGGGGTTCATGAATGTTGTATCCTTCAGGCTTTGTAGAATTGGTTAAAATTACAAAAGACTTTGGGATTGTTTGGGGTTTTGCGGTTTGGTTTGTTTAGGTTATTTTTTCTTTTGGAACAGGAAAGGGGATCTGGGATTTGTTGAGTGTTAAAGTATTGTCTGGCTGCCCTGTATGCACACTTCCATCTCCTGGCACTTTATATGTGTTATATGGGTGTGACATCTTTCCTTTTGCCAGTGTGATGGGGTGAATCCTAATCCCACTTCTGTTCCAAGTTTATTACCCCATTGTCCATTCTCACATGTTTAGGAAATTAGCATTCTATGATGCTTCTAAATTTAGACATTAATTAGCATCAATGATGAGCTGTGTGCAGATTTTCACTGTAGGTGTGTCATCCCTGCCTGGGTCAGACTGAAATGGTATTTCCCTATTACAAGCTGCTGGTTCTGACCTTCCTATGGAGATGTGTGGTTTCCATGGCCAGCATGTTGGAAGGTTTCCTTGGCTGTCTGTTGGCTTCGGGGGTGTTGTAGCACCGAGTCTTTTGTGTGCTGCCTTGGCATGATGCGTTGTTGCTCTTTGCAGTGTTCACAAAGAACCTCTGCAGCCAAATGTCTGCCATCAGTGGGCCCCTGCTGCAGTGGCTGGAGGACAGACTGGAACAGAACAAACAGCGCGTGCAGGAGCTGCAGCAGGAGAAGGAGCAGCTGCTGGAGGAACTCGCTGCTTTAGAGTGAGGAGGAAATGCAGACCCTTCAGGAAAGAGACATGAAAAAATCTTCAAGAACTACTCCAGGCTGAAGGGTGGCCCTACATTGCCTCTCTGTGAAGGTACTAGCTGTGCCTCTTCTCTTGCAGCAAAGAGCACATCTCCAGGATCAGGACTCTACCTGCCCCAGCCTGGTGCAAAGCAGTGCTGTGTCTGCAGGTGCTGCACTTCTGGATCAGTGGTGGGGCTGGGCAGCACCTGAAGACTCCTGTTTTGGAGAGCACACACGTAGGGAACATGTTGTTTCTCCCTCTGTATTTTGACAGAAGTCCTACTGCTTTACATGTATTCCAGGAGCCTGGAACAGGAGGGTTAGAGGGGAAAATTGTGTCCCTGCTGTCATATCTGATGCTGCCAACTTCTGCCTTCTCTTAGTAGCTTCAGTTGACCATGATCTTTTATCTAGTAATGTTTTGGATCACTGGTCATTCACCCAGGCAGGTAAGAGGTGGGAGGGAAGCTTGGGAACAGACCTGGAAGATCTTTGACATAGGATCTGTGTTCAGCACATGTCAAACCAAATAAAGAATTCCAAAGCTACAGCTGTTGGGAGCAGAAATGAAATTAATGCTACAAAGTGCCAGTGCCTGCAGTTTTTGGTCAGTCTGTAGTCTCTTACTCCATGGAATGTTGGTGTGTGCCCAGCACTGAGGTTCTGTACAAAATGAATTATTTCTGCTGGCTCAGTGAGAGGACTGTGCTTCCTTCTCAGAGGGAAGAAGGTTAAGAGGCTGGGCAGAGAACTGGTAGATACCCAAGCTTGACATTTGTACATGCTGAACTGCAGAAATTTCTTAAAACTGGAACAAAATAGCTGTTGTTGAACTAATCCCTTTAAACGTTCTTGGTGTTGCATTTCACAGTATCCCCCATCATGTACACCCTCATCTGTGTTCTGTCTCGTGAATCTGTCTCACGTGAGCAAAGGATGGGACAATGAAAGCAGCAGAGCTGAGGAAGGCACTCCCTGTCAGTGACAGCCAATATTGATTAGCAGCTGTAAAGTGCTGTCAAGATGTGGAAGCCCCATAACCCCATTGCTTTATCATATTTGACTTTTTAATCTTTCTGCATTCCTACTGGCAAATCCCTTAAGAGTAGAACTTCCTTGAGGTATATTGCTCACTACTGTTTTCTTTTTCCTTGGAAGTGCTGTGAACAGTAATTAATCAGTTTTTGAACGGTCAGTGGTTTCGTGCTGTTGTGTTTGCTATTGGTTTTCTAGTTCAAATGCTCGCTCCTTACCTTTATTGTTGCTGGGGAAGGGAGGGTGGTGCCTCAGTGCCCCCAGGGTTGATGAGGGCTCCTGGGAGATGACCCAGCAGCCCTGGGCCTCTTGGAATGCAGCTCTTGACAAAAGGATGTTAAGGACTGTGCTGATCCACAGCCTGGCTCTCCAGCCAGGAGAGCTGGGCTGGTACCAGGGTTCTGTATTCCTACACAGCCATGATTAAATTGAAACAAAGCAGCCTGGTTCATTGCAAGAGTATCAAACTGGCATTTATTGATTATCAAAATTATTAATCCCCTGAGCAATTTGCTTACAGAAGACACAAACACTGTAACACACGTTCAGTTGCATTTTACATTAAAGACTTAAGCCATTGACAAAACCTCCTCATTTTTTGGGGAAAGTGTTTGAATCTGCTTTCCCCAACCTGACCTTCCGCATCTATTTTAGTTTCTATGAAATCTCAATGATGGAGGTACACTACATTCAAATTCAATCAAAGAGCTTCAATCTTACTGAGGGCTAAAGGGCTTTGGAGAAATTCACAGATTCTCTTAATGGATTTAAGGCACCATCTACCCACCACTTAAAATTAACAAAAACAGCCAAGGATCTCTCAGGAAATTCTATATGGGAGAATATCTGAACCCATGTTCAACTCAGGTATGCCCCTTTTCCTGCCTTGGAGTCATTCAGAGTCAGAGGACTTGGGCTGGTGGGCCTGAACTTTCTTGCCTCTGGCAATCTCAGCCAGATGCACACCCAGCAGTTCTTCAGCACACACACAGCTGCCCGGATGAAACAGTAAATCCCTTACTCACAGGAGTCACTGAAGACATGCTATGTGTAAGTGCTGCTCAGAACTTTTACTACTCTGGGTACAAAATTTAAGCGGCACCAAGAAAGGAGGTATATGGAGATATTAAAAGGAATCTTCCAGTTTGGTTTTCAAAGCAAAATCAGCACTGAGTTTCCTCATGACCTCTGCATGACTCAGCCCGTGCTGCTCTCTCTTAGCAAGTCCATAGTTTTCCTTCACATACTTAGCAAAGGGTGTGAGCTGTGTCCTGGCAGGGGTGCCCCCCTTGCCCGGGGGCTGCCTGAGGACCAGCTGCCCCCTGCAGAACGCGCACACGAACCGTGCCGTGTCCAGGGACCGCGAGTGCCGCCCGATCCTGAAAGGCAAACACAAGGACTTTGATTCCACAGAGCTCCTTTCTCTTCTGAGGTCAGATTTCTAAGGCAGTATTTTAGAACAGAGAACAGTACATCACACAGTGGTACAACCAAATCTGTATTATACTTCTCTACCCTAGAACTTTTCCTGCTGCTTTTTCAGCTTGGTTCCTTCCTCTGTCTCTTCTACTCTCAGCCTAGAGTATGAAGTGCTACAACATTTCCAAATACCTCCACAACTCATGTATCAACCGCCTCTTGAAGTTTCTGCTCAAAGACATCACTAAAAAAAATCTTCTTAATGCTCTGTTGCATCTAAGCAACTACTGACTGCATAGGCCTAATAAATACTTCAGGGTATGTCAGGAGTTTCTTTCCAGCACTTCTGGGAGTCACACATATGATCCTGAGGTAAAAGAATGCCATAAATGGTGTCATTATCACAGGTCATGTCTTAGTGTCAGTCCTTCCCATCACAGTGCTGCTCACATCTGTGTGACTGCAGTCATAATTTAAAGTCATCAGGACACAGACCCCAGGAAGCTTCCTCTGATAGTTTATTCTAGTATCTAATCACTGTCAAATATTCTGTGCCCAGTTTTCACAGGGATTTGTTCCTTCAAAGCTTAGGTACATATCTCTTACTGCTTCCTAAAGACCTTCCCTCATCACCAATGGTCCTCACACCACACTTCTGCCTGTCCTGACCTCTGAACTAGAACAGAAACTACCTGGAAACAAACATGTGGACTCACATAGTGAGGTTCTGTGGGCTCTGGAAAACATCAGAGTATCCAAATTACAGTTTCAGAGACCTCTGATTTCTAGACACAGGAGACTGCCAAGTTAGAAATTTAATACACAGTCATATGCAAGATGAAGACATTACTCACGTAGCTTTGCACCGAACACACTCGTAGGTGAATTTGTAATTAATCTCATAGCTGTGGCATCGTGTCACCACCGGCAGTTCTGGATGAATTACAGCTGATTTGTTGGCATAGAACCTCCAGAATCGCCCGTGTCCGTCCCGAACACCGTTGATGAGCCAGGTGGCTGCATGGCAAACCTCGTGGATCAGCGTGTCCCGAAGGCGATCTTGAGGTAAAGCAAACAAAGATCAGTCAGATGTGGGGAAGAACGTGCTCACCTTTGGTCACTGCTTCAGACCTCTGTCTCTCATTCTGTATGATGCAAGAGTTATTATGGAGGTTAGAACTACCGACGTCTTGATAAGATAAAATGCTCTAAACCAGGGTTTTACTCAGTGCATTTCCAGTTTTATGATCAGCCCCAGTTCTGCATCCTAGTTACTCCCCCACACACCTAATCTGACACCTAATCTGGTTGGTTGGTAAAGCTGCCCATCCCTGGAAGTGTTCAAGGCCAGGTTGGACAGGGCTTGGAGAAACCTGGTCCAGTGGAAGGTGTCCCTGCCCATGGCAGGGAGTTGGTACAAGATGGTCTTTAAGATCCCCTTCAATCCAAACCATTTTATGATTCATTTTCCCATACTGGGAGGGGATGAGGGAGAAGTAACAGTTACAGTACCACATAATAGAACTTAAGTGGCACTGACCTGCCTTTATTTCAGCTTTAAATACTACCAACAAGGTGGCTAGCTGTGATGGAAGAAGTTAGATTTTAGACTGCCATTATAATACAGAATTAGAGTAACACGATGCCTGTAGGTCTTCAAATCATTAAGAAATATAAACAAAGTACTGCAGTTAGTGGGACTACATCTCTGTTAGCACATTTTGTACATTTGCCCAGCCTCTTAAAAGGGCTGTGGAATGTGGATAAATCCATACATGTATTTATTTATACAAGATAATATAAAATTTCAAAGCAGGCTCCAGTTCCAGATCTCTTAGGCATCAGATTCATGTTTTTATCTCTAGAACTTGCTTCCTCAAAGAATAATCAACACACCCTTTCTTTGACCTACCTGCAGAGTCACAGACTTTCTCAGAGAGTTCAATGCGAGCGTAACGCTTCCCTTCAGGGCCTTCCCTCTGCCCCGTTACACAATACCCCGCTGTTTTTCTCATTTTCTTATTCCAGATTATTACCATGTTCTCTGGTAACTGAAAAACAAACCAGCACACGTAATCAGCCCTCTCCTACCTCTCTTTATCTTCCGGCCCTCTGACTCCCCTTGTATTTACTGCAAAGCCAGTCCAGGATGTCTCTGCTGGTGCCCTTAACATTTAAGATGCCAACTCCCCCTCCATGGCTTCTTATTCCTACCATCAGTTTTCCTGTAACCAGCAATGGGAGTTCCATAATGCAGGATGAGACAGGAAGTCCTTAGTTCCTCTGTTCTACCTCTGAGTACCTGCAGGTACAGGGCTGAAGCATTGGGCACTAAGGTATTTTGCTTCAGCAATAGTGAGTTTGTTCAGCTCAGTTTTGTGTAAAATCATGACCTCAGCCTGTCCTTGGTCAGCTCAACAGTATTTTCTCATTTGCATGAAAACACTTTCCTTCCTGGGGGAAATCCCATTGGAATTACTGAGGGCAGTACCCTTCCTTTCAAGGATATTTCTCCCCAGAGGAGGGTCCCCAATAACCCAGGTCAAGACAGCAGTTCTCTGAAATTGAACCTTAAATTTGAAACACAGCTTGTAGCTTTATGTTCACCCTAAACTGTTTTTTGAAGGATCACCACGTTTTTAATCTGTTCCAGAAAGGCAGACATGAACATGCAATAGGAAGGAAAAAAGTTTATGTGCAGCATTTCCATTACAGCTGAGAAAGCAAAGCCAAAACTGCTGCATCACGGTGGTAACAAACCCCTTTCAAAGAAATTGCTTGGACTAATTCAAACATAAGCCATTGCTATAAAGCTTAACTTCTACAAACTGAAGAGGATAAAGAGCAATCACATCAAAAAGTGAGAAGCAACATATTAACGAGCATTTCAGAATGGTAGTTCTTGCTTTGAAACCAACCTTTTGCTCAAAGATGGTACTATTAAACAGCCTGTAGAGCTTCTGGGCCAGCTCCTCTTTATTTTTCTTGAAATACTTCACATAGTGGGAAGCTGGATTTGAAAGATCTTGCAAGAAACAATCAGGCACTGAGCATACCCTGACCCTGCAAGAAAAGCCATTAAGGCGTTTACTGAGGTACAGAGAGAGATGGAAAAATACATGGAAAAATAATGGCCACTTGAGAGCCAATAAAGATCTCGGGGATGCTTCCAGTGACATAAACCTCTCATGACTCTTTCTACCAGCTTGCCCTCATGAGGCCCACGACTGTCCTCTTACCCCTCCTAGGGCATGAAGGGGCAGAGCTGTTGCAACAGTCCTGCAGTTACTTCATTAATTCACAAAATTAGATTATGAGGACTCCTGAGTAGGAAAAGAGGGTGGCTCAGGCTTTGTGACACAGCGAGCCACAACTATACCAAAATTTAATCAATGTATCAACAGCCCTAACATGATCATCACAATAAAGGTGTCTTTTCAGAAACAGCCAAAGATGGTCCAGGAATGCTCAGGAATTCTTTCAGGGGAAGCAGATACTCCATCAGGATTGCTAACTCAAATGCTGCAGCATTCTGATGAAGTCTCACCTTTGAAGATATCATTTATAGGTTTGGTATTGTATACACCATTATAAAATGACTAAAGGAAACAGCATATGGCTAAAAGGCAAAATAAGGGCAGCAATTAGAAATGAAAAATGCATTATTTGGAAAAGCCTAAGCTGCATCCACATGTAGAAAAAGACACATGAATTCTCAAAGTTCTAATGATACAAGTAAAAAAAAAAAAAAATCAATACACTCTTGTTAAAAGGTATGAATTACTAATAGATCAGTTTTGATACCTTTTCAGAGGAAAGCAGCTAGAATATATACAATCTGTAGAGCCAGCACACGTTAGAGGCATGCTGTACCAAGACAAGGAATACCAAGAGAGATAACATTTGCAAAAAAGATTTGACGTTTGTCAGATTCATTTGTCATCAATTCCTTTAGGCAGAGATCAGTTTATATACTGTCATACTGAAGGCTGAAAACTCTGGTTTCCAGCTACTCAACCACTAACAAATGCTGAATTAGTAGAAGTTTCTAGGTAGCAGAGGAATCACATCATCCTAGGCAAAGTGCTTAGCATCTCTTTGTCCATCTCTAATTGTCCTAGAACATAAGAACAATGGAGAAACTCTCACCTTTTCTCTGTCTTTGCTGACTGTGAGCAACTGATTGATTCGCTCCTAGGAATTCTTGCAGGAGTCGTTTTCATGGAAGGTGTTTCTTGAAGTGAAGTGGATTTTGGCTTTAGTGTCTTAACTCCCTCCCCTTCCACAGGCTGTGCATCTTTGCAGGGTGGCTTGATGTTTTCTAGTTCAACAGGAAGAGTCACAGGATTACACAGCATACATTAAAAAAAAAAAAATCACAGAATCATTAGAAAGCACCAGTTAGATTTGCTTTCAGAATAATTTTAAAACCAAAAAGCACCTACAATGATAAAAAACAAGAACAGTGAAAAACTTACATCTTGATAGCACAAGCTGACTTTTCTGAATGCTCAGAGGAGTAATTTTCAATTGCACCAAAATCCTTTGCAAGGTGCTGGGCTGCACCTCAGAGGTCCATGCCACACAAATGGTGGGAACCAGGCAATCACCACAGCAAGTTAGCTAAGGACTGCTCACCTGTTGTGCTTGGCTGATAGACAGTTTTGCTTGTGCTTAAGACTGGTTTTCGGGGTAGACTTCGCTTCTTTATCCGTTCCATTAAAGATCCAAAACTGTCATCTGAGCTATCTGATTCCACCCCTGTACTGTGTCCTAGTGCCACACTTGGCAATTTATTTTCTGTATTTTCACAGCTTCTTTCTTTCCTTCTAACAAGTAAATCCGGACTGCCTTTGAAAACCGACTCTTTCCGATTTTGTGGAGGTGAAAGATTTATGCACTTCTGACTCTCTCTCAAGTCTTTCACTCCCTCTTTTTGGTGGTTATGCCATGGACTTTCTACAAAGACAGAATCTTCAGTGTCACTTGAAGTGTCTGGATACTGCAACTCTTGGCAGCAAGTGTTTCTCTTTCCAGGAGTCATCAGCTTTTTTGGAGTCTGAAGATCTTTCTGTGCTGTAATTAAAAAGAAAAACCTTTAAGTTTTGGGAGTTGCATTTAGGAGACCTGCCTTTGTCTTAACACAAAAGAAATCCCTTAAAAGATAGGAAAACACAAAGAACAGTAAAGTATCTTCTCATTTTCTTTATTATGCCCTGCCCATTTACCATCTTACTACATGAAAAATCACTGAAAGTAGGTTGCCAACAAACATTGCTTCTGACCCCTCAGATTTGTCCCATGAAGATCAAGGGATCACGTCAGATCTATAGGTGACTTTTTTTTTTTTTAATGCTTCTGGTCCACCTTGTTTCACCCATTTCCCCTCCAGACACCATTCCATCAGCTTTTTACAATCACACACATTTCAAGGCTGACATTCACCCCAGCTGGAAGAGATCCTACACTTCTTGAGCAGGGGTCAGTTCTCCCAAAACTATGAGCTCAGCAATGAATGCTACCTCCCCACTCATTAAAATGTCTGCTTCATATTCACTGTTGGATGATTGCTTACCACTCTTTGTTGTGCTCTTTTTCACTTTCAAGTCCAAGAAGAAATCATCCGAGTCATCAATGAAGCCTTTCAAACTGTACAAAAAAAGGCAAATTGTGTGGAATAAAGGTAGGAGTAAGCAGAAAAAGAGAGCAGTAAGTTTGCCTTCCTAAAACAGCAATCCTAAAAAAGCCACCCAATAGAACATTATCAGCTGCTCTCAGCAAATGTCACCAACTGCATCCATGAATAGGAATGGCAAGAGCATGTGCACCTCCAAATATCCCATTTTACATTTGCCCTGAACATGACTGAAGATGTAACAGTTCTGTCTGCACTCTCTCCTATACAGGCCTATGAATCAATACAACTTTAGATTGTTTTTCTATATTCTGATCAGAAATACGACACCGAAAACTAAAATATGAACACAGAAAATTCATTAATGACAGCACCCACCTTGCATCTGCCTTTTTAGAAACAGATTTGGGAGTTTTCATTTTAGCTAAAACTGAAACAAAAGAAGATTAATTAAGAACAAGGTTCTATTTCTCTTGTTACACATTTTTAAGTTTGCAACTAGTAAAAATTAGGTCTACAGAATTTTCCAAAAACAAACCTAATTATATTTATGTATAATTCCAGCTCTCAATTCCTCAAAGCTGGCAGCAGCCTTCTAGTCTCTGGAGACTAAGAATGAAGCAAGTGAGACACAGGGAACAGACAAAACAGAGGCAACAGGAAAAATATAATGCAAGGCACAAAGAGTGAGAACTGAGACAGTTCAAGAATACTCCCTGTGGCACAGACACCAGGCCTGCACTGCAAGGAGAAAACTACTTTGCAACACAAGCAATGAAAGAAAATAATGTGTAAAAACACTTCAGTATAATTAGACAGAAATGCATCCTTTTCATACTCCTTCATAACACAAACTAATGTGCCATTACTTACACATTTCAAATTCATCATCACTGCTGGAAGAGAAGTACAGGGCATTGCTGCAAAAACAAAATGCAGAACTTTGGTCACAACAGGATCTGCATCTTCACTGGTCTGAAAAACCCGTGAACACCAAGAACCAAATACGCACTGGGAAAAACACTGGAAGTCCCAAATAGGCTGAACTATTTTAACTCTTCATAAAAAGCTCGTTTCTTATCTTACACATGGTCTCTGATCTGGTAGGGAAGTGCGTTATAGTAAGGCTGAAATCTCAAACCATGCACCGATGAGTAAGAAGCTGCTTTTGCATAAAGTGCACTTCAATATAGCTGCCATGAATATTTAGCAGAACGCAGCAGCTGCCATAAAGCTATTTCAAGAGGCAGAATGGAGGCATTACCACCTGGACTGCTATGTCCATGCAAATGTAGAGGCAGCCCACAATACTCTTACCAAGTTATTTCATTTTGTGAGAACATGAACCAAACATTAACAACTTCAAAAATACGTTACGCAGCTGCTTAAAAAAGCCAGGAAAACAGCTTTTTTAAATGGACGTCATTTAAACCTCAACGACTGCAAATCTGAAACACGCTGATACCTACCAATGACCATAAAACAAAGGAGGGCGTAATCTGAAATTATAAATCAATATACATATATACAATATATACTACCTATAATATAGTATATTATGCAGTTATATATATTCACACACATGTATTATATATATGTGTGTGTGTGTGTATTGGATAAATACCTAGATACAGATAAAAAACTCTCTATATAATAAAATAATTTAATAAAAATACGTCAGGACACACGGGCTGGGGCGCTGTTTCCCCCGGCGCCCCCTCACCTGCCGCCCCGCCAGCCCTGGCTCCCTGCGGCGCCTCTGCCGGGGCTCCTCCCGCCCGAAGC
>VZTI01000694.1:783084-796817 GCA_013397865.1 Struthidea cinerea | reverse complement strand
GGGCCGGGTCCGAGCGCGGGGCCCGCCCGCGCCGCCGCTCCCGCCATGGCGCTCGAACGGCCCGCGCGCTTCCGGGGCACGGCGCATGCGCACACGGGCGGCGCTGGCAGCGCGGCCGCCCCGCCCCGCGACACCGACAGCGCGGAAACTCCGCTTTTGCTTATTCCAACCGAAAATACCCATTTCTGCCCAAACAGCTACTCAAAACGTTACACAGAGTTAGAGGAAAGGCCAGCAAGGTTTTTTCTTTCTGAAAGCAGCACAAAACGTGAAACACCGGTCAAATCAGTCAAACTGGCAAACCAAAGCTTTATTTTTTTTTTTTTAAAGTCTTTGCTACAGTACCTAGGACTGCACCCCTATACATAATTAACAATCATTCCTGAAAGATCTGTATTTGGCACCAGTTTGTGTTTACCTCAAACACTTGTGGGGAGGATTAATTTCAAATCAAATTTGGTTTTTCAACAGAATAGGAGCTGCCATCATGAAGCCAATTAGCTGAGTTATTGGAGAAGCTTAAAAAACAAAACAAAACAAAACAAAAAAAAACCAGAAGTCCTTATCTTAACCAACACATTACAGAGAGCTCCAAAACAGAGGTCAAACATTAAAAGGCTGATATAGGCTCAAGTGGTTTATAAAACCTATAAAAAAAGACTACACCAGCACATATGCCCTTTCAGTCCACGCAGTTTAGAAATTAACACAGGGAGCAACTCGCTAGCTGGAAATCTTGTCATGGGAGAACCACATATATACCAACAGGAGTACCCAAAGTCAAATGTTAAAACGCTCCAATTCCCAATCCACATAAAAGGAGAGAGGTTTTTAGGAAGATTAAATCAATCCATGATATCATAAATTGGTTGGGCAGTTCAAACTTCCCCCAGCAACCACTTTTGTCACTCATACACACAGGCTCACATGTACACGGCTCAATCCCATTCAAATTCCTCATGGAATAAAAGGATCCCAGGCTCTATTGAGTCTTTCCCTATCATGCAAGAAATAAGTCTGGCTGTGCTTTAATCACCATCATGTATTACTTCAGCCACAGAGTACCAGGGAGATTAAGTAGAAATGCACAGTTTTTAGCTCATCATCTCTGCACAAGTGTTGGAGAGGCTCAGTTCCTGGAGAGTTCCTGGTGGGCACACCCAGTCTCTCTTCATGCAGACTCGCTGGCCTCCACTGGTTTGATCATGTGGTCCGGTTTGTTGCCCGCAGCGTAGTGATCCCACATCTGGAGGTACAGCCGCTCCAGGTCCATCGTGTACTGCTTCGTGTTGAACAAAGGGCTGGATATTCTCTGCTTCCAGACTTTGCCACGGATTTTTTTCAGGCTACGGAAGAGAGTTCAAGCGGTCATGAGACACTCCAAACACTACATAATACTGTTTACCTTTGAAACCTGCTGTTTTCAGCTAACCCAGAACAGCCTGTACAACTGTTTCAAAAATACCTGCTCCCCCACCTCCACCAAATTCCTGCTCCATTTCATCATTTCTGATACAGACCAGTATGACTTCAATTCAGAAGAGCTGCAACATTAACTTGCTGCATTATCTGTAGTGCAGTAACACTTCACAGCATGATTTTAATTTGAAGTGACAAACTGCTTAATCTTCAACTTAAAAAGAACAAAATGGAAACTATATTGCACTTTTGCACATGAGCAGTTTCTTCAGAATTGTTATTCAACTGGGAATGCTGCTAAGATACCACAAAAGCAGAAGCTGAATTAACTGCAACACAAGACACCTCTACAAGAGGATTGCCCAGCTATTTTAAATCTAAAGTATCTGCCGGATTAAAACTACTGATGTCTTAGCACTTTGCCCAAATACAGTACTCTACATTCTTGATGTTCCCACATTACAGAGTCTAAGTTTGCTTACTATTCCAGGTCAGTTCCCAGTTTCACAGCAATATCCTCATACTCCTGTCTGCTTTTTGCAATGAGCTCAAGACAACCCAGGCAAGTGAGCTGTGAGGCAGCAACTCGTGAGGCAAGAGTCTCACCTGAAGAAAAGAAAATAAAAGGCAAATCAAAACCAACAAAAACAACCAGGAATGAGTACATCAAAAAACTTATCACACACTAGCAGTTACTTTCCTTCTGTCTCCACAAGGAGCAAAGTTTGATGTGTTTGCTGCTACTAAAAAATTACTAACGTTCCAACCTATGTGTTCAAGGCAGGTTCCCTGCTGTATTACCTGGCATAGTGACCATTGGCGTCCCAGCCCAGAGCACATCCATGCCAGTTGTGTGCCCATTGCAAAGGGGAGTGTCCAGACAAACATCAGCCAACTGCCCTCTCCTCACATGCTCTTCTTTGGGGGCAACAGGTGAAAAGATGATTCGGTTTTGGGCAAGACCCAAGTTCTGTGCGTACTGCTGGATATTGGGCTCTCCTACAGCTGGGAAACGTAGCAGCCACAGCACACTGTTGGGAACTCTTTTTAGGATCTATGACAAAAATAAAAAACAAATACAGAAAGCTCAGAGAGGAACATTTACTTTTCTGAACAAGAAATTGCCACATACTAAAATGAAGTGGAAGGCATCATCATTCAGTACTTTGAGGTATAGAGCAGAAATTAAACAGATCATCATTATGAATGGGATCACCAGGACTGCATTTCTAATCCCACTGAAAGAGACAGCAACTCTGAGCAACAGTTCACAGAGCAGTTCTTAAGAGAGTAAGTCTTGAAATTAATGGTCCTATTTGTTTATAGGCCCATACTATGGAATATAAAAAATTACCCCCAAGTAGCTCTCAGCAATACACTGTAAGCTGGAACATGATACAGATGCTCTCCACTCAGATCTATCAATCTAACAACTGCCAAGGCCAGTTGCAGACACTAAGGAAATCCAAAATTATTTCACAATGGAGAACCAGCATACTTAGGCTGTCCAAAACATAAATTTTCACTGACTAGATACACAGATATCATCTGAAATACATCTAAAACACTCTATATTCTACTAACACTAAGCCCTGCAACACGAGCACTGTAAGGATTCAAACAGCTCAAGGTCGCTTTCCACAGAGAAGTTAAAACTTAACTTGCACGAAGTTCCCACTAACCTGAACAGCTATGCCAGAAGTCTGACCTTAGATTTCCTACTGGATACAGATACTCACATTAGCCCACATCTGCAAAGTGGAAGGATCAATCTTATACAGCTGATTGAAGTTACAGTACACAACAGCATCCTCTGGTAAGCCGTACTGAGAACGCGTGGTAACAATTATAGTCCGTGGAACTTCTTCACCAGTTGCTGCTTTGTTGTTAATCTAAAGGGGAAAAAAAAAAGCTATTGAAAGACTGAAACTGCAAGAAACAAGACTATGCCCTGTGGAAATGTCCTGAGACACATTTGTTAGCATAACAAATTACTGTAAGCATATCTTTGGTTTTATGATACAAAACAAAATTGTCTACTTACCCACCTCAAGAATTTAACTGGTATGTGTACACGCTTGTGGATGCCACAATGTTGCAACCACCAAGGCAAAAAACACTGGGCATTTTCATGCCCTTCCTATATCTCCCCGAAATTCCAAGTAACTGGAATAATTGGAAAGAAGAATCATATAAAGAGGCATTACACATGGAATCCTACCCTCCTTAAGGTCACTTAATTTCCTTGAGACCAAAAATAAAATTAAAACTGAAAGACAGAATAAAAAGGTATTTAGAAAGCACAGATGGGGTTTGGTTTGTTTGGATTTTTGTGGTTTATTTTTGGGTGGGTTTTTTGTGTGTGCTTTTGTTTTTTAAGATAGAATACAGTAAGCACAGAACAGATAATCAATAGATGCAGACTTGTACGTAACTGATAAGACTGTGAGGAACCAGTGAAATGACAAGGAAAATAATGAAAATACTAAAAATTAGATTAGAAGAGTTTATGATGAACTTTTAAAAAAAATTAATCTTAAAGCATTCACAAAGAATAAGAATATGCTAATAAAAAGCAGCAGAGGATGAAGTCAGGATAATCAAGATACCATGCAAGAGTCCTGAGGATTAGTAAAATGAAAGCAGGATTTTTAATTTTTTTTTTAATAATAACATGCAATGATGGGATCAAGAAACAGAGAGAGCAATACAGCTACTTAGAGCCTTTTTCCTTATATATGTATTTTTACATACATATGTATTTAAAATTTAGACAGTGGCATTGCAGCCAGCCACTGATGACACACTTGATGTGAATGACAAAGACTCGCTGTCACTGACTGTTAGAAGATGCACAACAGCTCAATAGAAGTTGGTAAACGTGCTACTTATTCAGGTCACTGAGACCTCAAAAAACACAATGCTCAGTTCTTGTCGCCCTATGCCCAAAAGTAGCTGATCTCAGCACAAAGAAGTGCTGTATTAGTGTCACTGAAAGATAGAAATCCCGTTTTAGAAGTGCACAGACAGAGCTCAGAGTTTCATCTCAGCAGTAGAGTGTTAAGACAAGAATTCTCTATGCTTCTCAGATGACAACTTCAGAAAAAAATAACCTTACGGACCAAACTAAGAGAAACTACTACCAACTCAAAGAAAAGTCTCAGTTGTGAACAAAAGAACTCAAAGATAAAACAAGGTATGAGATTATGAAGAGAGCAGTGGCAATAAAAGATATCAAAATGATGTAAAAGAGGTTCCTGAGGGACTGTAAACTGAATAAAATTCACAAGATAATTAGTTATGCCAATGTCAGAATATGGCATTTCTAAAAGGGAAAAACTGTTCTGCAGTGGAAGAAGAGTTAAACAACACCAGTAACTGTCACTAAAATCCCATGAACTGTTAAGCCCTGAGAGGTGGTAATATAATGCATAATTCTGAAAGGTGTAAGGAGATGAATAAATGTTGAAATACAGTGGAATAACTTCGCCTCTATTCTATTACTCAGCAATTTCTTTTCCAACAGAAAAACAAAACTGACACTTAGTAACAGGTCACAAATCTCAGAAGCCTGCAGGCAATATGGAAATCTTGCCTTCAAATTCAGAACAAACAAATATCTTCTTTATGCAACAAGAATGAATTTCTTTGGACTTTAGATACCTCTAGATACAATTCCTCTATCTTTGGGGGGGAAGATCATCTTCCAGTACATCTGTGGCTTATAATGAGCTTCCTTCAGTATGACAACTAAACAAATCAACATGACAGAAAACACATTTGCTTGGAGGCTTTTCTTCACTATGTTAAAACATATATACAAACATAAAGCCCAAGAGAACAGTGTCCTGAAGTGCCTCACCTGAGTAGTTGCTAATCCATTACTGATGTTGAATCCATTGATAGTAATCTGAATTTGTCCACGATTAATCATCTCAATCACAGCCTCTGCAATGGTGTTCATCGGGATGACTGGCATGCTGAGGGCGGCATTGCCATCGGCATTGTCACAACTGTCAGGACACTTCATCTGAGATAAACCACACAGGCATCAGAGGGAGGGAGTACTACCTTCAGTCCCCAGGACTGTACACACACAAGAGAAGCTCTCACCTTAACAATCTTGACATCAGGAAGGCTGTCAAGGAATGCCTTCAAGTCAATGCCATTCAAAACAATCCTGTTATCATAAATATGACCATTGGACTTGAAATCAATGACTGCTTTTTTCTGTCAAAAAAAATGATTTCAAGAAGTTACAAGATCACTTACCAACACTATACTAAGTGCCATTTCATAAAGACACCTATGGAAAACACCTACTTTTCTTGCCCTATCTTCCAACGTACCTTCAGATGGGGGAACATGTTGGCATGGTCTCCAATGAAGAAAGTGTTTGGCATGTAAGCTAATTTCTCTGAATACTGCTCAGCCACCTCAACTGGTGAAGTTTCTTTATCTGTGATGATATAATCCATGAACAATGCCCCACTGGTTCCAGGATACCCTAGCCACATTGCCTAAGAAACAAGAAAGCAAGGCTTCAGTTCCATGCGCATTGCACAAACAAAGAAGTTAAAAATCAATGAATTTTAAGTTACATTTGCCACATACAGGTTCAGGTTCCTTCTTCTGCTTTACCAACTGAAGATCAACCCCTAACTCCAAACTTTCATTATCAAGACAGTGAACAGCTCAAAGATATTCTAAAATTGATGTCTCAATCAAATTTTCCCCACTATGTGCAGGTTTAAGCCAGAACACTAACCAGCGATTACAGCTTCTCTGACCTGAGACAACTCCTGTAGTCTAGACTGACTCTGATTATGGTTCCCCTCATTCTCTTTCCACAGGCATTTTAGAAAATCTTTAGCCAACAAATCCCCCCAAAAAACTCTGACACTGATTCTCGCTTACTAAGAGCCCTCTAACTTGGTTACCTGAATAGGTGCTGGTCTCAGGGCAAACAATTCATTTCGGGCTCCTTTGGTGTAGCCATTCATATTAATGAGAATGTGAATCCCGTCCTGATGGATGCGGTCTGCTGCTTTTCCATTACATGGTATCTAAGAATAAATAAATACATAAATACAAGTTCTTTGTGTTTTCAGTCTTCCAGTAATAAATGTGGTTAGTCATCAGTGTAACAATGGATAGATGCCAACTGCATAATTTAATTTAAGTGAGACTTAAATCTTGTTATTCCTGGTTTTACAGAAGTGTAAGTCCTCAACGTAGCACTGAACTTCAGTAGCAGTAAAACAAAAACTACAGGCTAGAAACAGAGGTTGTACAAACCAGAACAGCCTCTCCCATACCCACTCCTCTAAGGCTAAGTAGTAATCAAAGCCCACATAGGTCAAGTGGCACATTCACAAACTAAGGTAGTACAGAAGATGAAACTGAAGATCAAGAATAAGCCAATTAACTTAACTGCTCTTCAGGATTTTGCCTTGACTTCTGTGTATACTGACATCCTGGTCAGTTTTCACACTGAACCTAAAGCAAGCCTAAATGTTGCAGTTGTGACATCTTGATTGCTCCATGACATTTAAGTATGACTTGAGATCTAATGTGAGAGTTATTAAAGAATGATAATGTTACTTTTTAATAATCAGAGATCACAAGATAACCACCACATCCCAGGTAAGGCCTAACATCAATACACCTACAAATTTCAAAATTCTCAAGACCAACATCAGCCTAATTCAAGAAATGACTGTGAGAATCTCAAACTACAGGCTCATCTCTTCCTTCATTTAGAAAAATTTAGGTTTGCTAAAAGGTCAATGCATAAAACAAGCTCACCTGAGATAAGTCAATGAAATGATTTGCTTCAGCCATCACTTTTACACGGAAGTTTGTCCCATCATCAGGACTCAGGGCATAACAGAATACCTAGAATATGAGGCACCAACAATTGAGTATCTATAACAACTTGCCCATAAAATAACTGTGCTACATTGCAATTTTAAATTACATCTAGTTTCACACAAATCATATCAATTTATGTGGCATTTACCAGTTGAGAAACAAGTGAAAAAAGAGGCACTGGGCCATTTTTTGACACATTTGAACCAGGCCTACTTCTGGTGCCAGAGTATGGCACTGCATGCTGCACAGACATATATCCAACGTTCTCATCAGTGCAAGGCAAAGTCATTTAACAGAAGATTTGCATAAGAATTAAATTCTCCAAGAGTGCCTTCTACAAGTCACCTTTGATTTTGTAATTAATGAGAATCATAACTATGAATCAGGCTGAACAGACAAGCTAAGCCTCAGGGAAGCTTTTTAACAGTGACTAGTTCTCCTAGTTAGGAAACTGAAAGTGTATCTGAAAACAACACTTCATACTGGTAAAGGAGGATGACTCGGGCTGAAGAACTCTTCAACCCATAAAAAAACAAACCCAAGAAGCAAAAATTTGCTCCTTCCTTGTTTAATTGCTTGCACCAAGAAAAAGTGCCACTTACAGCCATATTTAAAGCTTTAAGTATGCCGTTTGTATTTTTACCTCGAATTTGTCTGGGTTATGCATGCCTGGAATCGACTGCATTAGGTGTGAGGTTGGATGGTTTCCAAAGTCAGAGCTCACATAGCCAATACGAAGTCGACCTTCACTGGCCTTCAGATCCTTGGGATGCTCATATGGTGGCTTGTGAAGAACATTAATCTGCCAAGAAAACACATGAGCGTTTACAAACTCAGAACTAAAATCTAAACAAAGGGACAAAAACCTCCTAGGAGTTTGCAAAATTAACCTTATCCCACATTCAAGCAAGCAGTCATGGACATATGTTATTCCAAACCTGCATTCTATGTATTCCACTGGAGCCAAGTGCAGTGCCCACACACTGTGTCACAAGATGTGATGTCTCTGCTCTCAGACAAATACAGACATTGCTACCACATTTCTGCTTTTGTAACAGTTTCAATATCCCACCCCCGAACATTAAATATACTGATACCACACCACAATCCTCAGGAAGTTCTCAAACCACAAGGCCCTTGTGACCAGAACAGTACTGCTGTGATGCACCACAGCATTTGTTCTGTTCCTTGCTCTCCATCTTCCCCAGGCATCAGCCTGTAACCATTATTTCTGACAGGATTATCAGGCTACTAAGACAAGTCACTTTGACTAAGTGTTATCTTCTATTAGTTAATCAGACCCTGCCACCAGCTGACAGCACATTTTCAATTATAAGTGGCAACCTGCACAAGCAGTCTGTCTCAAAACTCACAAGCACTAACAGCCATGAACATTACATCCTATCTCTTTACAGGTCAGTGACTCAGAAAGCTTACAGAGGCTAATACTGACAATCTGAGTATTCCATTTTGAGTAGGAACAGACAAAGCCCCAAAGAACTTCAATCAAAACTGGTCTGTAAAGAACTTCCTACCTTGTCCAAACAGAGATTTCCGTGTCTCTCAGCAATTGCCTTCCTAAAACTGTGAGAAAGGGGATACAGCATGCTATGATGTGGGTGTACAGAAGGCAGTCTGTTTTTCTCCAGCTGATCAGCTACAATGCTAACCAGCTTCTTCATCCTTTCATCATAGTCTGTCCAGTCACAGACAATCTAAAAAAAAGGAAGGACATAAAGATTAGGACAACCATTTCCTTTGACCTGTATCACTTATTTCACAGGTTGAGACTAATGTTTCTTCCAAAAATGGAAGTGAGAACTTCCATAATTACTGTTGACAACTGCATAATCTTATCTTCTCGTTTAAATCTAACTCTTCACATTTGAATTAGTAATGTGGTGCAGAGGAATCCTAAGAATTACAATCAAAGCCTCATCTTCCTCACCTGCAAACAGTGGGCCAAGTTGCAATAGGCATCTGGGAAATCAGGTTTCAGTTTCAGAGCAGTACGGTAAGAGGCAATGGCTTCTGGTATATTCCCTGAATCCTGTGAAGACACAGAAATGAGTCAGCAGGTAAAAATATCCTCAGGGTAACTACTCACAGTGCCCCACCACACTCTTCTAAGAGTGAATCATTTGCATGTGCTACCTTGTGAATCGAGGCCAGATTGCTGTGGGCATCAGCAAAAGCTGGGTTTATCTGAATGGCACGGGTGTAGCACTGCAGAGCTCCTTGAACATCCTGCATCTCCTTCAAAGTGTTTCCCATATTAGAATAAGCATCTGCAAATGTAGGGCTGATTCTGAAAAATAAAGATAGTATGTCACGAACAAGAAAGCTCCTCCTCCAACGAGAAAACACACTCACATCCAGACTTTTCCACTTGAAGAGCAACTATGCAAATTAAAACACACGACTAAGTCACCTTCTGTACAAATCCAGGCACTTTCCCGTTAGGAAAGGCTGGGACTCTTACAGAGTATCCATTTACCTAATAGCCTCTTTGTAATGCATCAGAGCTTCCTGTAACTTTCCCTGCTGTTGCAGAACACTCGCTAAGTTTGAATGCGCTGCAGCAAACTCTGGAAACACCTGGAAGAAAAAGAAATTGACTCTGTCTCAAATGTCACAAGCAGACCATAGCAAAAATACTTGTGCATTTATTACTGTATTTTCTTCCTTTTTTTTTAATAGAGGGGGGAAAAAAAACCTATGTCCTATTACAAATTCCCAACCTGAACCACCCCCCTCTCCCTCCCACTCAACTGTACCTCAAGAGCCTTCCGATAAAGACGGACAGCTTCCTCAATATTGCCCTGTTCCCGCTTGATGTTTGCCAGATTGTTGAGAGAATCTGCATGAGTAGGACAAAGTCGAAGGGCTGTGTTGTAGCATTCTTCTGCTTCTACCACCTTGAAAAAAAGGGACACTGTTAATATAGTAACATTTATTGTAAAAGCATTGTTTATGAGAAGTCATTATACAATCACTTTTAAAAGGTTCATAAGTGAGGTTAACATCCATCTTAACAAAACTGGCGACAGCTGGTGTCTATTAAAAAAGCATTCAGTGCAATTCTAAGAAGGAAAGAAGTGCTCCTTACACTGCCTTTCTCTTTCAAGGCATTGGCCAAGTTGCAGTAGGCATCAGGGAAGTGGGGCTGGAGCTCAATGGCCCTCCTGTAGGTGTCTATGGCCAGGTCTATCAGGCCCTGCTCATAGTACACACAGGCAAGGTTGCCGTGCACAACTGCGTGATTCGGGCTCAAACTCAAGGCTCGCAAGTAAGCTGCCACAGCTCTGAAAAAAAACAAAGGAAAAAAAAAGAGAAGGTGAACAATCATCCAGAGAGCAGGAGTTATTTACCTTGGTACAGTGTTTAGTGAATAACATTATGTCTGCTGGAAAACAAGCAAAGCTTTCAGCTACTTTTTTTTAACACTCTTCATTACCAGGAAAAACACCTTTTTTTCCTTACTCCATTTTTGGCCAGTTTATTATTCTATTTTAACAAGATAAACAGTATCATCTTACGTCTTTATTCTCTCCAGTAACCTACCATGATTTACTTAAGACTTCATTCATCACTTTGTTCAAAAGTGAAATCTTTAATTATATGCTCCTATAGCACTATACAAATGGCTGATGTATTCAAATCCAGTTTCTAGGAAAATCATAACAATATACATCGTAAGTAAATGTTTAAAAGGTGATGCAAAATCTGAAATTATGAAAAAACATGCCTCTGTTTGGTCCACTAATTCACGGTTAAATCAGATATCACTGAATCATTTAGATTGTGAGCAGTGCAGATAATTAACCTGTTCCTTGCAAGCTTTTATTAAATTTGGGGCCACAAACCACAGCTATCAGAAATTATAAACCAATTAACAGATGCAATGTGGTACACTGCATATAAACACCACAGCCCGGATCTTTTCCCAGAAACAAAAGGTTCACGTATCAGATTAGACGTCTCAGAACAAGTCAGCTCAACAAGACAGCAGCACTATTGCAACCCAAGGCAATAACTTGAGGTAGACATGTCACAAATACAGAATATTCAATCAGATGTTTAGCTGAATTCCAGAATTTCAGTTTGTCTCACACAGAAGGAAAATTTTAGAAGAGACACACTTGCAAATTATGTTCTGAATCACATAATGAAAACAGAGAATTCACGCATTCAGGCCCTTCTCGTGCATCTTATTTTCATCCTCCGCAGCCTTAATTTCAAATCTATTTTCACCAGAAACTCTCTTTTTTGACAATGCATTAAATACAAGAAAGCAATAGGAAAGAATACATTTCACTGGAATTTTTTATTTTTATTTAAACAGACCAGTAGCCTGGTCTGTCTGCACTTCAAAGTCATTTGCTTGCTCACCTTACAGCTGAAGTCTTCGCTACCCCTATCCATAGACACTTTACAGAAGGAAGAAAATCTATCTTGATACATCTGACAAGCCACAGAGAGCAACAGTATTGATCTGCTTACCTGTCAAATATCCTTGCCTCCTTCAGAACATTTCCCAGATTGATGTAAGCATCCAAAAAATTTGGGTCAAGTGTTACAGCCTGAAAATATTTTTGAAGTAAAAGTTTTGAGCATTTAACACAAAAACATTAGCTATGAAACTGAGCTGTTGGACGCTTTTTTGAAATTTGATAAACATAATCTGTAAGCTTTTAAGACTTTATCAATAACCTAGTAAGGAAGGGAAACTTACATAAACCAATCACAGAGCAAAATTATTATCTGTAGAAATGACAGCATGTACTACCTTCAAATTTATTTGTCTGCTTACCTATTCAGCTGCAACTACTGCAGAATAAAGTGCTAAGCATTTATTTCACATTAGGTTCGTCATACTTAACACTCCTGTCTACTGGTGCTATGTTGTCTTAACTTGTTCTTAGAGGAGAAACCCTAAAAAACCTTATCTGCATCCTTTATCTACTGCAAAGTAAGACAGAATTTCAAAACTTTACCAGTGCAGAAAAACAGAGACTGCACAAGAACAAGGAAAGAGCAAATACATCCATCATGTATGATGGGGAAATTCAGTAGCCATTTAACTAGAACATCTTCACACCCTTCAAAACCAGTAAAATGCAAAAAACCACTTAAGAAACTGATGAAGTTACAGAAGCCGCAGTACAAAGCTACATGTGAGTACCTGACAAGCCCCGATCCTACAGTCTCATGGGAACTCTTAATTCCCAATTAAAATACCTCATCTATCACGAACTAGACACAGATTCCCCCCAAAAAAATCTTGAGCAGCTAGACCTTTTCCTGTAGATTTAAAGGTATGAATTTCAGGAAGAAACTGTTGCCACATCTTAAATCCAGCTTTAGGGCACTCCAGAAACTTTAGAAATGAGTACAAAATTAATTACGAAGCCAATTAGATACTAATTGGAAGGAATCAGACAACTGTTAATGACACTAATCCAGAGAAGTCTGTACAGTAGTGAAAAATAACCCTGGAGAAGAGCAATTAATGTGTCACTTAAAACTGCTCTTCTCAGATACTCAAAGGACAGTAATACCTGAAACAAAAGTCACAATGAAAAATGATTTTAAGCACCAAGTTGATTCTTTCTCTCAAACACAAAACATTATCATCTAATCAGATTTTTAAAAAAATTAGTCTGAAAAAGGGCTTGAAGAAAAATTTAATTAATTTTTTCATATCTGACATGTGTGAAGTCCTAGGGCAGTCTTAAGTGTCTCTCTCTAGTAGCATATAGGCAGTTTGAAACACCAGCAAGTTTAAAAAAAAAACCAATTAGCATGAGCTGTTAACTAACAGGATCATACAAAGTTCTCCACAATCAAAATATTTCTACCACCTGCAAGCACACAACTGCATGTATATTCAAATCTAGCAATGAAGCTGACTCCCTTAGGTAGTTACCTTTTCAAAGTGATGAATTGCAAGCCAAATTTCTCCTTGGGCATTGAAAACACAGCCAAGATTACTCCAAGCCACTGCAAAGTTTGGTTGAGTCTCAATTGCTTTTAAGTAACAGGCCTTGGAATAGTTAAAGAAGAGAGATACAAGGGAAGGGGAATATTTGTAAAAAGAAAAAAATGAGAAAAAATAATTGTTAGTATGCCTTCTCTAACCAGCCAAAAGTGACCCTGCAGTATAGGCTAGCTTGCGCCAAAACTAATGCGCTGCAAACTGTTGTTGATCCTGCGCCAGCGCAAACCAAAACCCAGGTGCAAGCCCACCATTTTTCAGTTATGCTGGTAACAGTTAAACACTCCTTCAGACACTGGATCACCACAGAAACAATTCAAGTAATTCACCAGAAATATCTGCCGCCCTTAAATGTGTAAAAATCAAAAAATTACCGTGCAAAAACAACTTCACTCTGAAACAAAATTTTCCAATATTCTAAATCAGATAGAAATTCCTTAAA
>VZTI01000694.1:730483-783071 GCA_013397865.1 Struthidea cinerea | reverse complement strand
AAAAAAAAAAAAAAAAAAAAAGCTACTGAAAAAGATAATGCCATTCCTCAGTTTTAAGTGTGCTTGTCAAACGAGATGACACACCCAATCCGTATCTTGTTTGCTGGTTTCTTCAAATACAATTGAACCTCTCCTGCAGCTTCGAAACCTCAAATGACAGGATTGCATGAAGGTTTAGGTCCCTGTAATGCAAGCGCAAGAAATCGCTGCGCATCCTACCCAGCACGGCGCCACGCTATCGCTGCGAACTGCTTGGCTCTAGTGATTGCCCCAAGGTGCAGCGAACGGCCAACCAGAATCATTAATCTACCAGACAGGCCCACACAAAACTCGCATGTTAAATTTGATGTCTGGACTCTGTAAATGCATTACAACCCAATTGTATCCAAAAGGCTGCAGCCTGGAGCTCGGGCAGTCGCCCGATCAGAGATTAATCATCGAGTCAACCGTTCACGGGGGCTTTAATCGCACGCAATGCGCGTTACCGCTGCGCAGCCTTTGCGCTACTGCAGGATCACAGCGCATCATCAGAAGAGCAGAACGCTGCAATCCAAACAAAGAAGAAAAAAGGAAAAAAATGAACAACCAGAAGAGTTAGAAGCTTTTACTATTAACTATCTCCAATTATTTCTTTAAAAAATATTTTAATTTACTTTTACTTTATTTCTTTGAAAGAATTTGTGGCTAATAGTATAAAATATTCTTACATTACTTGCTTGTAATTAAATATTTTAAGCTGTTTCTGAAGCCACAAGACAGAAGATTCAGGCATGGAGGCAAATGGTTTTGCTGTGGCAGTTACAAACCCGTTACCATATTTCTCATCATGTGACTTTTCGGTGCGTTCCTTGCTGGAAGAGGAGGAGGAGGTGTGTGTCTGCCCTAGATCCAGGCCTCGAGCTCCCTTCAGCGAGGCACCTTACGCATGGAATAGGAGGTTTCACCCACCTGAAACCTTCTAAATACAATATCAGTGGTGAAAAACCAAAAACAAGAGAGAAAATAAAACAAGATCATTAGTAAGAGTTCAACAAAGCAATTGCATTTTTTTGGATATGTCTTAACACATGGGAATGAGGATAATCTGTCTGTAACAAGGGAGACATGCAGAAGGGAGAGGGTTAATCGGGCAATTGCATACAGCAGGGACTTTTTTTTTTTTGGAAGAAAGGCTCTGAAATATCTACAAAGAAATTAAATTTTAGTTCAAACTGCAAGGAATCTGCTGGCTTGATCTTTCAAATGGACTGATAACCAAAGAAACACATTGCAATTTACTCAAGATGTTTTTCCTCGTTTATTAAGTTCTCACAAAACGGAATAACACTTTCAAACTAGGTGTCTCCAGAGCTCTGAAACAAAGAAGTCAGCAACCTAAGGCAGGCGCAGTGTCTTGGCCTATACCAGTCACACTAAAGCTGCAGTGAAGTGCAATTCATGTTAGCTGTCCGCTTGGTGGGCTGAGAACCAAGTGTCTCAAAGACTCTTTAACTCCGAATGCTGCTATACAATGTTTTCAACCTGGATCCGACCAAATCAATCAGGCTGCCCTAGGGTGGTACACACATCCAAGTTGTTACGAGAAATCAAACAATGTTGAATTTTGAACCTGCAGTCCCCCCTTACCCCATAAAGATCCTCACCCTCCCCAAATGGTGCTGCAGCCAAACAGACAGCTACGCTGTTCATACACTCCACTTCTGAGCATGCGCGTGGGGCTTGGAGCGACAGCCGCGGAGTCCAGAGTGGCTCTGATTTCTCCACACTCCTCACCCCTGCAGCGCGGACGCGTAAGGTGGCTTGTAACAAGACAATTTCTTTCTGCAATCCAAATTTTAACGTGCCAAGAATTTTAAACTCATCTTGGTGTTCGAATTCTCAGTTTAGGAAACGCAAGACTGCTAGAAGCCACCTTTCCACTACAGCAAGTTTTCTTTTGATCAGTTCATTTACCAAACAAACCAGCTTTGTCCTTCTGATTTCTTTATTTTGGGGGAGGGGAGAGGGAAGACACGAAGAAAAGATATTGGGGAATGGGGGTGGGGGGGTGGTGTGTGTCGCATACTGCAGCTATTATTTACTAGCCTTTCTTCCACTATCAAGGGAAGGGAAAAGTTAAAAGAATAAAAATCTTTAAAAGCCAATATTACAAGGTAACATTTGGATAAGTTTCTTCTCCACTTACAAGCCACAAAGGACTTTAGAAGAGCAGCCTTTTCAATAGCACCTGCATCGTACAGGGATCTCGAGCTAACCACAGGCTCTCTGCTTGGCACCAGCAGGCAAGCCTCAGATCTGAAGGATTGTTACTTATTTCCAGATGAAAGCATGATGGAGCCCCTGCCCAATACTTCAGAATGGTATCAGATAGTCTAGTTCAGCAGCAAGGCTCGGTAACTTTCCATTTCTTGACTTAAACCAACTTTTTAAACATGGACATGCCATATCTTGCCCTGCAACTACTCTGGGGTGTTTCAGTGCCTTCAGTTTTCAGAAGTTTCTCGGACTGTCTGTAGATCAACGCAGATTTGAAGACTTGGTGCAAAGTTCAAGTTTTCAAAACACTGACGTTTACATGTATTCTACCCAACACCTACCTTGGCTTCTTCCAAGCGACCCAGGGCTTTGAGCAGGTTCCCCAGGTCACTACGAACACAGTACAAGTCCTGAAAAATCAAAATCACACCATCATCTTCAGGACCTCAAATGCCCCACAGGTCTTCACAGAGAACTTGCAAGGGAACAACCCAGTCCTCTAAAGCTTAGTTTAGATTCTTAGTAGATACATCACAAATGTAAATTATTTTTCTTGACCTAGCATTACAGACAACAGATAATCTGACCAAATTTAGTACCGTAATGAACAACTGTAAAGAATTAAAAAGTAATATTTCATACAATTCCTATTATACAGAAATAGAAAACTGAAAACAAATGCCCCCCAGCAGCTTAAGTCCTTTTGTCATATGTATTTCAAGACCCATTTTTTTTTCCAAACCATGACCCCAAACCTGTACTCTTAAGATACACCATTGCCATTATAGCTTTTACATTGATATATAAAGTGATTTTGCTGCCTGTATCCCTAAAGAAGTTTTTCTCCCTGTTTTGCCCACTAATCCATCCATTTCCAACAGCTTTACCACATGTTCTTGTTCTTTAACTTGTTTGAAATGAAAGCACAGTCTGCAACTGCATTATCTAGCAGTAAAGACCACAGAGAATGGAGACATTTTGTCAACACTAATGAAAGGATTTACTAACCTAAACAAAACTCAACCCCTGTAAAAAACCCCACCATCTCACATTATTCTAACCAGTGCATCCCCTAGTCACCCCAAGACACATATTAAGTTAGACAAGTTCACACTGGCTGAAGAACACAGAGAAATAAGATTCTGGGCTCTTGCTGGACTGTGTTTGCTTTTGCTTTTCTACAGGAAAAGGATTTATGCACACAGGACCAATGCTGCACTTTAAGTACTTTTTATCAAAATGTCTGACCAAAGAGCAAGCAAATACCTTCATCATGCTGAGCAATACTACACAAATTTAATGAGCATTATGCAAAATAAATGCAAAAGAGGACAGCAGTCTGATACAATGTTTACTAAAAAGTCGATTTGAAACAGTTACAACCAAAACTCCAAACACCAGATCAATCAATCCTATAGGAGACACTTATAGACAGTCAGTTTCAGCCTATAAAACCTAAACTGACGCTTCTATAAACCAGTCCACAATGGAAATCTAACCCAGTCTACAGCCGAATTCTAACCAAGGCACTGCTCAGCACCATGAAATTTCTAACTTCATGATAAAGTAATACCTGGTGATTTTTCAAGATTTCACATTCACGTCTAAGCACTAATTCCCTCACTGTAATACCACCTGAAAGCGCACAAAGCTAAATACGAGACCATTCACTGAAGCTTCTGCCTTCAAAAAAAAAAAAAACACCAAACAAAACCTTGCTTTTCTTCTATCTAAACAGTTAAGTATGTTACATATACAGAAAAGCAAACAACCAGCAGCCCTTACTGCAATATACAACTTCTTGTTACAGAAGCATTTCAAAGATCCTTAAAAATAGTAATAACTACTTCATTAAGTTTATAGCATACAGGTTGGAAGGGTTATCTTTTTTTCATTCTTTGAAAGCTGCTACTTTTGTGTCCTGGGGCAGTAATAAAGAATGGACTTCTATAAAATAAAGCATTACTTACAGGGTTGTACTGAAGGGCAGACACATATGCCTGTACTGCTCCTTCCATATCACCTGCAGCTACGAGTGCAGCAGCCAAATTAATATATCCATCAATGAAGTCTGGTTTGAGGCGCAGTGCATGTCTGTAATGTTCAATTGCTTCCTGCAGCTGTCCACGCTCCTTGTACACATTGCCTAGATTTGAATACGCTTCGGCCAACAGTGGATTCTGTTTGATTGCCAGAGTGCTGAAGTGAGCAGACCTGGAGAGAACAGACAAGTTAGCAAATAAAAAAACACTGCCCAAAAACAAACAAAAAAAACCCCCCAAACAAACCCACCCTTAACACTCAGAGTTTGTCTGTTTATCTAGTTACTCTAATGAACATTCATGCTTAAGTGAACCAAACATACAGCCAATAAATCTGGACTTACAGAGCTGTCTTTTATGTTTATGCTCCCACCATAAACCCTGATCCCACTGGTTCCCATTTTAGGTTGTACTGAACAAAGACAGCTCTCATTTACACTCAGAAGGGTTCAAGTTGCCTCACCAAACCTGAGCGCAACACACTTGGAAAAAACACTACAGGAATCCTTCTTCCAGCATCTGTGTGCTTTAAGCAATGTTCCACTTGATATTCAATAAGCAGGACATGGCTTGCATGTAAAATTCTGTTGTACCCTCACCCATTTTATTTTCCCCTATCTGAACTACTACAACTTCAATCAGAAGTTGTACATAAAACAAATCTCAGTCAAATGTTCTTACTTTTTTCACCAGCAAACACGAATTTACAGCTAGAAAAAGTGAAGTTCAAAATGCTAGAGGCACAGAAAGCAAGATCAGGAACAGGCAAGCAGAAAGAACATAGAAACAACTTTCAGATCAGAAAACCCCTTTAACTAAACATGCTGTTGTGCAGGAAACAGTCTTGCAACTTCAAAAAAAAAAACCCAAAACCACCTTAGACTGTAGGTGGAATGAACAGTACACATGTAAATTCTGCCAGTACACACCAATGCGGCTGATGCTCACATGTTAATAGGTACGATATTAAAATAACATGAGACTAATGGCAAGGCCTCCTGCTTGTTGTAAAGCTGATGAGTCCAATTTGTATTTCTCCTACCCCAGCAAAATCCCAGAGGGAAGCAGCCTACCTGTCCAGTCGGCGACACTGGAAGTGAATGGATGACAGTAACAAAAGCACACCAGTGTTATCAGGCTCCTGTCTCCAGAGCTGCATGCAGTGTCTCTCTGCTGCTTCAAAGTCTCCTGCCTGATACTCACGATGAGCCAACTCCGCTAACCCTTGGAAGGAAAGCATACGTTTCGTTGGTTCTGGAGAATCACCAAAACATTTAAAGGGGGAAAACAAAAAGTTAGATGATGGGAACAAAACAAAAACAAAACAAAACAAAACAATGAAAACAAATGTACACAACTAATGGATGAAAATGTTTGAAATTAAATGAAACACTACAGCAGGTGACATCTGGGACTCTAAGATCTTATCTGTACCAGCCCTTGACTCCATCAGCTAGTAACAGCAAAAATGCAGACTGTAACGACTGTGAATATTTGTAAGTCAATCATTTTCCATTATTCTGAAAGAGACTCCTGTCATGATATGATATTTTGGTTCTTAACAGTGGAAGTGCTGCTAACAGAACAATGACTCTCCTCACCCCCCCACGACTGAAAATCCTATGCTTTGCTATGCTAAAAAAAAGTTCTAACAATTTAATAGGGAAATGAAGGACAGGAGACAAAGACTTTAAGGGACTTGAACAAAAGAAAGTTTGGCTGTACAAGTAGTGAAAGCCCTTAAAAAAAAAAAAAAAAGGCAAAAAAAGCACAATGGGTAACATTCCTTGAATCCTGCATACTCCTACATTTTCTCTGAGGAGACAAAATCCCTTTACAGAAAAAAAAAATGGTCTTGGAACAACAATATCTGATGAGAGACAAACACACACTTCAATGATTATGCAACTGGCCTACAGGAGGAACAGACAGGGTAGAGGAAAGGAGTTACTGCTCCTGGAGGCTTAGCTGGAACAGGAGTGACAAAATGGTTTTAGTATTTAATACCCAACTGTGGAGAACAAAATACTTAAATGAAACACCACCTGTTTTAGATAAAACAACTGGAAGTGAGAAAAGTAAGTAAAATTTCTTACAAACTAATAAACGAGTGCTGCTTGAAAAAAACCCACAACCATGCATCCTAGAAAGAAGTGCTGGCCTTCAAATTATGCCTTTATACCAGAGACTCTTGCTATTAAAAGGTTTGATTACCGCAAGTATCTCTCATCTTTCCTCCTGTACTCTGCAGTCCCTTAATTCCATTCATTAAACACTTCCCACCTCATCCTACGGAGTTTTAAAATCCTGAATTTAAATGAAACAGATAAACCTTTCCTAATACAAGAAAGCACCTCAATAGCTGAGCCTACATTTTTGTAGTGAGGTAGTACCAAAGTCCGGAGACTCTCATGCTTTTGTGAGAACGTTAAAGGTGGCGAAAAAAAAATCATAAAGAGATTAGGCAGAGATTTACTATCTAGTGCTAATTTATGGGATTGATGCAAATTATTTAAGTTATTTTCAAATGTGGGTTTTAAGTACCAGTAGGTTTTAATATAAGACTACAAGTGCTCTATAAGTACAGTAATTTTTTCCAGACAGTACACTGTCTCTGTCAGTGCTATAAACTGTTTCACAGTAAACTGGAACTACCAAAGCCACTCATTTTCAGATAATTACCAAATTAGTAACCAAGTATCTTCATCCAGATTAGATTCCCGTTTTTCAAACCCTAACTAAGGGCAAAATGGACTTCGGGATCTGGTTAAACCTACTGGCAAAGATAAAAAGGTACAACCTTTATTTAACATGAGAGTGTTGAACTGTGGCTGAAAACCACACCGTTTATAAATGGCGCTGACGGTAATACTGGAGCACCAGCAGACTGTTCCTCACTTGGCCCTTCTGCTGTTAACAGGTTTGACCCTTCTGGCAATCAGCACATTTTCAAGTTCCGCTGATGGCACAAACAGAGAAACCAGACAGAGGAAGAGCATGTCTCACGAACTGGATTTCCTCATCACATACATTTCAATTGTTTCAGTAAATTTCAAAGCTAAAAAAACCAAAAAGCACACCAAAACAAAACAACCCAAAAGTTTACACTTCAATACTTGTGACTGCTGGGAAATAAGCTTTCAATCATGATCTAAATGCTACATTTTGCCTACTTAAAGCAAGAAGTCAAACTGAAGTTGCAACTTCCAGGGCAAGGGACCAGGCGGTGCAGATTTCACACCCGGGAATGAGAACTACTAACAAAAGCAACAAAAGAAGAAACAGTGACATTTTCTTTCATTTACCAAGTGTCTCTGTTTACAAAACAACACACCCTTCGTCCCCAGAGATAAGGCAAACTCAGCGTAAAATTGCCAGTCATCTACCTCCAAGCATTTATTTTATAAACGATTCGGAAGAAGTTCACTGAAAAGCAGGAAATGGACAGCCACATCATAAAGTTCAGACTGAGCGAAACTTTTAATACAAAGTTGGCTGGAAGTTATGCACTGCAAAATATCCGTAAGACAGCCCATGGATGGATGCTCACTGAATCAATTCGTAAAGAAAATAATTGCAGTGAGGACTCACGGCCAGGAAAATCCCGTATCAAGTCTTGCATAAATGAATTTCTGTACCTAGGCTAACTTGTGCTGCACGCTTTGACTATGACCTTGGAAAAGTCTAGTACGTGCTGTGACAATGACCTTCCCTGAGGCTTCTAGACAATACAAGCAAGACAAAAAGCCGCACAGAACCATCAGAAACGTGCTCAAGGCCATTTCCCCCCGACAAATACCATCCCAAACACTTGCAATACATTCATGCTCAACCCTGCGGTCAGATACAGTCTAGGTCCAGACAGGAGCAGTGGTTACCTCCAGCTGGGAGGTGCTGGATGAGCACAGGACTCTCTCCCAGCGTGCACGTGGCTCTTTTTACCCCCAGGGATCCAGGCTACAAGAGGATGCTGCAGCCTCGCTGACCAGACACAGTTCTAGCTGAGAAGGTACGAAACACCGTACTGCAGCATCACTATCGTTTCTCTTTAGATTCCTATCTCTGCACTGCTATCCCATCTCCTTCTCCAAAAGTACTCCTTTTCCTTCAATTTTTCCCAGTCATCGTTTGTTTCAGCTCTTCCTGCCCCTCTGGTTACAGAAACCCCCAAAATCTGGGGGATAAAGCTGTGTTGTCCTTTCATCCTTTCAGTTAGCATAACACTTCTCTTTTTTGCTCTACAGAGAAAGTCAGATTTCTCCTCCATTCCTCAAGTTCTGGATCTGCAAACTAAATTTAGGGCAGGATCTTCCGTTGATGCAACACGCTATCATACTGTTCAGAAAAGAGCCCTAGTGCTCGGGTATGCCACAGAATCATAGAACGGTTTGGGCTGGAAGGGACCTTAAAGATCATCTCGTTCCAATTCCACCGCCATGGGAAGGGACACCTTCCATTCGACCAGACTGCTGAAAAAAAGTCCTAAGTGCAGCGAGCGATTCTGGGCAAACCAACACTTATTTTGGGTCAGGCTTTTACCCTACTTCGCCCTCTAACGCAGTCACCTGATAGTCTGATAAATATAGCAGCGAGCCCGCCGCACTTACACCTCCCCGCGCCTCCCCGGCAGCGGCCCGGGGGCTGCCCACGGGCAGCGCCCACCGGAGCGCACCCAGGGCCGCGCTCGGGCCCGGGGCGCACAGACCCCCTCAAAGGCGGCAGGGGCACCCCCGCCCTGCCGCTTCTGGAAACTTCTGCCGGGCGCGGGCCCGGCGAGCGGGGAGCAGCCCCGGGAGCGAGGGCTCGGCCCGGCCCCCGCTGTCCCCGGCCAGCCCGTCCCCGGGGGGCGCCGCAGCGCACGGTACCTGTGCTGTCCGCCACGTTCCCCACGGAGGTCGCCATCGGGACGGGGGCCGGGGAGTCTGTGGCGGCGACGGCAGAAGATGCGCCCGGGCCGGGCCGAGCTGCCCGCGATCGCGGCGCGCTGAAGCGGCGCTCCCGAAATGGCGGCAGCGGCAGTACCGAATGGCCGCGGCCGGAACTATCTCCGCGGAAAAGAGTCCGGGCGGCGCCGGGCAGCGCTGCCGCACGGCGGGCGGAGGGATCCGCTGGAATCGTCGTTCTACTGCCCAAGGTTATCCTTCCGCGCGCAGCGCTGCGCCAAAGGCGGCGGGAGTGCGCATGCGCCGCCACCTCGCGGTACTCCCGCACGTGGCCCCGCGGAACCGGCGCTCACCGGGGTATCAGAGCTCAAACACCGGGACAGCAGAGCTCGAACACCGGGGTATCAGAGCTCTAATACCGGGACAGCAGAGCTCAAACACCGGGGCATCGGAGCTCAGTCACAGGGGTAGCAGAGCTCAAACACCGGGGCATCGCAGCTTAAACACCGGGACAGCAGAGCTCAAACACCGGGGCATCGGAGCTCAGTCACAGGGATAGCAGAGCTCAAACACCGGGACAGCAGAGCTCAGCCACAGGGATAGCAGAGCTCAGCCACAGGGACAGCAGAGCTCAAACACCGGGACAGCAGAGCTCGAACACCGGGACAGCAGAGCTCAGTCACAGGGATAGCAGAGCTCAAACACCGGAACATCAGAGCTCAAACACCGGGACAGCAGAGCTCAAACACCGGGACATCGCAGCTTAAACACCAGGAGAGCAGAGCTCAGTCACCGGACACCTGCACCTTCCGGGCACCGGTGGTCACCGTGTACCTGCACTCATTCACCGGGCACCGGCCCCACCGGTGCACAGAGAAACAGCAGCAAAGGCGTCTGCATCCCCATTCCTGCTCTACTTCCATGAGCTCCGTCAGCCACACGCCAGGACTCCGTACGGAACCCCGGGATCCGCACAAAGCTTCCCCGGGGCACTGAAAATTAGCAGTCTCCGGTGAATCGTGCACCTTCCTAAAGGCTCAAATTACCAAATTCTGGTTTCTGGAAGTAATTGCAACTTAAAGGGAGGTAGCTGTTTCTGAAGTATTGGTAGTAGTTAGGCAGTTCCCAAAACCACTCAAGGGTGAGACATCAGACACTGTAGTTGTGGTCCCAGAGAAAAAGCTCCCCTTTATGAAATGAAAATTGCCTTACAGTTGTTTATCAACAGCAAGTATTTCATTCTGAACAAGTGTTTTTTTCCGACAGACATGCATGTATCCAAACAAGCCTCAGTATTTCTGAGGAATTACTTTACATCTATAAAGACTGAAGAACAAACCGTACAAATCTGTATCAGGATTCTGGAGCCAGTACAGGCTGCAACAAGCCAAGGCTTCAACAGGACATGCTTGTCTAAAGCTCATTTTTCACCATTAACTCATTCATATAACGTTTTATAATCAATTAAAATATTATATCTAAAAAAAAAAAAATAATCTTCCTGTTAACACAGTCCACGCTACACTGTTCCTTACACCAAACTGGGACAAGAGAAATTCAAGAGCCAAGAGTGGCCCAGGATGACCATCATCTCAGGGAAGGGAGTTCATTCATCAGAGTCCAGGTCACTGTCTCCTGCAATGGAGTGAAAGTCCTCGCTGTCCTCCTCATCCTCAGACAGATGGACCTGACTTAACACACTTGGCCCAGAGCGCTGCTGTTCTTCCTCTTCCTCCTCTTCTGAGATCTCATACCCTCCAATGCTGCTGAAACTCGTGTCTCTTGTGTTGGACTTTGGGTCTGGTTCTTCGTAGCTGCCATAACTAGAAGAAAAAAGAGAGTCATTTCAAATGAGCTGCTGATACCAACAATTCTGTATTTAACTGCTGTAAGAATTGGCTTGAAGTCCTGTGAACACTAGGAACAACTGTGCACTTCAATTCTGTCACTGGCCAGCTTTGTAAAATAAAAATTTAAAAAACCCCAGTTCTTCAATGAAACAATTCCATTATCTTTACCCCACTCTGATACACTCAGGGCAGGAAAAACAGACTGCTCCAACACCTTCTGTCACCTTCACTGCTGACAGAAAGTGCAGGACTGTTTTCAGCCCATTCTCATCTTCTCTAGCACTTCCTGCTGACTCTTGTCAAGGTCCTGGGCTGCACTGGCCATTGCCTGCCAGCACAACCTATCAGCTCTGATGTCTGTGATTTATCAGGCAAATATCAATAACGGCATTAAGGAACTGAATTCCACAAGTAGAAGAACAGAGAATCAAATACTTATACTCAACAGAATGTCCAGAGAAGGGAGAGTAGGTTGCTGTTCTCTTGAATGCAAAAAAATAAAGCTGGTATTGTTGTACTTTTAATTTTCTAATAATGGAACACCTTCCAAAATACAGAATATGCATATTCCTATACTTTTGGACTTCAACTAAGCAGTTGCCTTTCAAGTCAGGATGTGCTTGTTCTTAGAGGGGAAAAAAAAGTTAATCTGCTAAATCATTTTTGAACTTCAGAGGCATCTTGTAGTCTGAGATAGCTTGTAAAAACCTTTACTTGTCCTGCCATCAAAAAACACTATGTACAGGAAATAATCTAACTTAAAAGAAAGAACTGGGTGTTGCTTTTTTTTTAATTTCACTGATATTTTATTAGTGAAAATCTTAACAGCAACCCCAAATTTCTGTCAGTAAGAATAAATGGTAATTATGGTTGCAACAGTAAGAATGGTCACAAGATAACTTTAAGAAAAATGTGAGATATTCTTCAGGTTTTTATGATGAACACTTCAAAAATCTTTAAAAGCAGGGATTTTAACAGGATTCTCAGCTCTAATTACCTGATATTGCTGTCCTCCATAACGTGAGATGTCTCCCCACCGTCTCCTTCATAGGACATCATACTTTCTTCATTGTCCATGCCCATCCGTGTGTTCTCTTGAAGAACGTGAGGTTGTTTGGGTCTCACTGCATTGGGCTCCACATCTGAGTCACTGCCGCTCTCACTCAGCTGGATAGCTGTGTAATGAACCAATGTTTGGTGACAAATTGACACGTTTGTTCTGTCACTTACATACCCACTGTCTGTGTTTAAAGGCTGCAGTATTGACTGTAAGGAAAGTTTACAAAGTTGTGTCTCCACAAGGCAGCAGAAAAGGTATCTGGGAGGTGATACCACTGACTGAGTGCCCAATTCTGATGTTATTCCAAAGCAATCTCATTACCACCATTACTCAAAAAAGCCTTATGTCTTGTCTGCTCTGAAAAATTCCCCTTCTTCCCCCCTAATAATTTTCAGGAGTCACTGCTAAATACCACTATGAGCTTTTCTGCATAAAGCTTGTAGTAAAACCTAGAAACAGTCTGAATAACCTCTGTACACCTCTTCCAGTTCTTGATAACATTGTTTTGACATTAACATTTTACATTTAACATTGATAACCCTGTATCATATCAAAATAAATGCTGTGCTTTGACTAGACTGTCTATTCCTGGCTCTGCATACCAAATCATACTCACAGTGTTTTCAGAACCATTTGCAGTTTCACTTTATGAAATACAATCAACAAGCTCTCTGCTTTCTTTTGTGTCTGTACTTACAGCATTCCTATTCCACTTTTGTCTTCAGTCCCATTTGTGTTCACCCATTTTCCTCATCTTGCCCCTTTGCTCTCTACTGCATGTTTTTGTGATGGAAGCGTGATATCAGCTGGGTTAATGAACAACCAGAAAAGGACACTTACATGAGAAAGGATTATCTCCCTCTTCATCACTCCCATCATCATCATCCTCTCCATCAGACATAAGCAGGTCTTCATAGAGGACACTGGCCTGGGGCTGCTGGGCTGATCCTTCTTCTTCATCAGCAAGGTCACCATCTGCATCTTCGACTTCCTGGGTCATACAAACAGGGATGGTGAAGATCCAGCAGCATGCTGCCACTTCTATCATAGACTTCCCACTCTGTCCACACGGAAGCATTCCCTCATTTCACAGTGCTAACATTTCCAAACTGCATTTCAGAGTCTGTCTCAGGGCAGCAGACACAACAGACAACCCTGCCAGTCAGCACATACGCTGTGGCTGGGATTTCTGTAAATATACTCACTGGGGCTGGAGTCTTAGGCTTCCCATCATCATCCTCATCAAAGCCTTCAATATCTACGTCAGAGTCTTCCTCGCCCAGCCTACCTCGCCCCTGGCGCATCTGGACAGGAACACAAACAGCAATGGCACTGAGGAAGGCACTACTGGACATCACCCAGGGGGTGTGAGGGACACCTGGGCCACAGGGGTGGGTGTGGGAGTCCAGGAAGGGAAAGACAGAAAGGAAAATATATGTGTATCGTTCTCAGAGCAAGGATCCTTTTTCTCTTTATTGCAAGATCAGACAGCAGTCTCCACGCACTTGTACCTGATGCGCTCATCCTTGAATTGGGAATCTCCAGCCCCACAGCACCAGAGCTCCTTGTTTAACTAGTTATTTCTGGAAAATAGCACTAGGTCGTAAAAAAAGTGCTTATTTTCATAATATATTTTAAAAGCATACAGCATTTTCCACCAAGTCTTTTCTTGTCCTTCTCTTCCTGTTCTTCCCACAGTCCCCAGGAGTCCAAGATAAAGAGGACATGCAGATTCTGTCCCAAAGACTATAAATTTCTACAGAAAGCTTGAAGACTTCCAAATCTAGAAGGCATTCACAAAGACACAGATGGCTACCATACTAGACAGCACTATTCATAACCAATCTCTGTTTGCCTGCATTGTTCAGAATAGCTCTCACCAGTCTTTCTGGTAGCACCTTCAGTCTTGTGGCTCCTCACATTCTTCATTCTCCTGGTAATTTATTTTCATGGTCCTATTACTGCATCTCCTTCTGCTATTCCCTCTCCATCAACATTTATTTTTTTGTTTAATACAGAATAAAGACTAAGGAAAATATTCTGTAGTTACTCTAACATTTACAATGATTTAATACCTTTAACCTGTCTGCCTTTTTTTTTTTTTTTATACAACTATAAGGTATCTACAGTGGCAACCATCTCTTCCAAGCTCCTAATTGTCACTGGATGCAACCATAATAATCTAATAATAATAATAGTAATCCAATTATGATCTTCTGAATCTGTAGAATATCCTTCACCATTTCCCTACTCAGAATTAACAAGGGATTGCATATTAACCCTCTGTAGCATGAGTCACCAGGTTTCTACTTCCAGAAGTAGTGAAGCAAACAAATACCTGGCCTTAGGCAGATTCTTTTGCAGCTTTTAATTCTCTGTTCTTTGTTTTGCAGTGTCTCAATTCCCAGTGCTCTTTAATTTTTTTTCCTTTTTCCTCAGAGTAGTCAAAATGAAAGAAATATCATAACTTTTGGAAGATATTCCCTTCTCTGCTTGGAAAACCTGATCTTTGTCACCTGTTTCCTACAAAGTCATTGCCTCCTTTTAGTAATTTGCTCAAACAAGACAACTCCCCAACCAGATGAGAAAATGGAGGATTCTGACCTGAG
This sequence comes from Struthidea cinerea, assembly GCA_013397865.1. Classification (NCBI taxonomy): domain Eukaryota; kingdom Metazoa; phylum Chordata; class Aves; order Passeriformes; family Corcoracidae; genus Struthidea; species Struthidea cinerea. The sequence goes on along the minus strand of VZTI01000694.1, from coordinate 768,371 downwards.
TTCCTCGCTTCCCTGTGGTAGTGATGGGAGTGTCCATAGCAGACAAATTGCTTTCATCTTGATAGAATGAAGCACCATGGGACACACTGAGGGAAGTGCTGGTATCAAACAAATCTGGTGGCTAAAGTATAGGTGGAAACAGGAGACAGAACATTCTCAGGCACTGAACTGAGACTGGAACAGTATCTTGAGAGGCAAGACTGGGATTTCAGGACTAAATGCAAAATGCATCTTTTTGGCACGGTGTTTATATATTATTACACACTGTTCAATCAAAATGAGCTAATTATTCATAAAGAACAAACACGGTAAATGCAATGGCTCACAACCTCAGGTCTGAAGTTTGCCAAATAGCAGATTTTAAAATAGAAGTCAGTACTTCTATACAGTGCTATTCTACAGAGGCCAAACTCATAAATGGGCTCCAAAAGGATTCAATAAATTTGCAGAGAACAGACCTCTCTGCAGCTCATGAATACAACGATCCAGGTGCAACATCAGTTTAAGGTGCCTGAACAGCCAATTCCCAGAAGAGAGGGTTTGCTGTAAAACTGATCACTGCATGTTTGCATCCACCTACTTCTGTTCCCTGCCAGAGACAGGAGACTTGGTTACATCAGCCTTTGGTCTGACTCAGCATGGCCCTTTCCATTTACTTCCTACAATGGGAACGGTGTTGCAGCCCCAAATGCTCCAGTCAGAACTGGGTAAAGTCTCTCACATAGGAAATAGCAAAGCTTCAGCTTCCAATCAATCCTATGTAAATCACTGTCTCAACCCCTAAAGCTGATAAAAGCAAGAAAAAATGGGGATTTGGATCAAGTGTTCCAAAAGCCAACCTGCAGTGTGCATGCAGATTGACCTGTAAAGAGTTAATGAGGAACTTCAGATTAGGATTTTGATAAAATTCCCTTATAATACACAGTTCGTAGATCATGACAATACTGAAAGTCTTAACAACAGCAGCAATAATTCTTAAATTAGGGAAAACAGGCTTCGTAAGAATTTAAACAGATGTATAAAGCACAGACAGCTCTCAGCTGTATTTGCTTTTTATATCCTGGAGTCCGACCTCTGAAGACCCATATGGGGAGATAAATGTTGACTGTCACAACTGCATTTAAAATAAAGGGAACTAAAGCCAAGCAATCTCCACCAGACCTGCCACCCCTGACAAGTTTGAGAGTGTGGGAAGTGGGACTGTACCTCCAGCCAAGAAGCAGAGGGAAAGGGTGGCCTTCGGGTGACAAGTTCAAGGGAGAAGCTCAGAGATCTCTCTCCTCTTACCAAGGATAGCTCCCTGCTCAGGCCTCTTTTCGTCTCTTCTGATCACCAACTTGGAATAAAATCAGACCAGGTAATACTGCTCTTGGGAAGGAAACCATCAGATAAGAGAATGGCATTTTTGTCCCTCACTCTGATGTATTGGGATCACCACTGATTCCATTTAATTCTTGAAATATATCAACAAATAGTTTCAATAACTCATCTCCAAAGACTCTCTTGCAGCCCAATACTTCCTATTGGCAGGGTCTTTTTCCATGATATTCAGTTTCACTATTCCCACCCTGGTGAATTTGATCATTGTTTCTAGCAAACACTTTCCACCTTCTTAAAATGCTACATTTGGGGATTTTTTGTCGGGAGAGTTGCATGGGAGGGTGTTAAATATTGCCCCAAACCCATTTGTGTCCTGCTATCCTGGCTCAGCCACACAGCCTCTGTAAACTTCTTGCCTAAACACATTTTAAACTCATTTTTCTCTTAAAAATAATCTTTATAAGATCTTAAATTGTACCTGAACTTCAAGCCCTTCTTTTCTGCTCTGACTTTGCTAAAATTAAATGCAACTTTCCAGATGTAATTACATCACATTTGCACAGAATCGAAAAATTATTGGTCTACAATTGGGATGAACAACTGCAAAGAAAGCTTTGGTTTGTCTTCCTATACCACAACATTTGCATTTGATCATTCAATTATCAACACAGAGATCTTTCCCAGGGCCTGTGAACTTTTCCAAATAAACAAAAGGCACATCTCAGACAGTAGGATGACATTCCCTGCTTTCCTAGGCAAATTCCAAAGATAATTTTAGTTTCCATGAATTAACTTGTCATTCCTGGTGAAAGTTTTTTACTGATGTTTTTAGAAACAACCAAACAACCCAAAATAAGAAGAATTATTTTTTAAAAAAAAGTCTAAGTAGCTTATAAATCTTTGCCAAACTGTAAACATTGAAACAGCAGCCCAGAATGAATTGTGCTGCCAACTTGTTCTGTAACACATAGAAAATACCTGACACACACAATTGTCTGCTATAAAATAATGATAATGGTTAAAAAAGCATTATTTTCCACTAGAACTGGAACAAAGAGATGTAAAGAATCCCAGCAATGAGGGCACAGTTGGACTTTGCTGACCATATTAGGCAGTTTCTTTACTCACAGCAATGAGCCTTTCCAACAATACCACTACCAAACAGCTCCCTGGATTCCTCTCAGCACTACATCCACGTTGTGTCCTCATGTTCTCCGTACCTGTCCACTGCTTGTCTTCTGAGGGCTTCCAAATGTTCCACTTGAACAGTCCTCAAACTTCCAACCAACACTCAGCTGTACCTTACTGTACACAGCTCATCTTTGAACGAGTTTTACAACACACGTGGGAAATGTCTGTCTTAGGTATCTCACTCTCTGAAGCATCAGAATTGCTTCTCATATTTATTCTTAAAAAATAAGTGCTAGCGCACCATCCAACAAGATGCTCTACTAAAAAACAAACTGCAGATAGATGGAGAACACTAAACAAGGAAAAACCTCGGGATCAAACACTCAGGAGATTGAAACTAAAACAAAGAAAGTGATAACCTTGCTTGGTCACTTGCCTGTGGAGTGTAGGGACCAGGGGTCATAGGATCAAGACTTTCCAGATCTGCCTCCTCCAGTGCTGCTTCCTTAGCAGTAGAGATGTCTCTCTCGAGTTGAGTCAAGTGCTCATCATACTAAGAACAAAAAAGCTTGCTAAGGTTGCAGAACAGAAAATTCAAACTGTAAATATTCCAGTAAAGTTGTCCACATACCTCAGCTAAAGTCTGGTAACAGATGTTTACAATCTCCTGGGCTGTTTTGGTGTACTGGCTGTCTGACCCTGTAGTAAGAAACGAATCTCTTTATACATTCTCATGTTTGTTCAATTCCAGCTGCCGAGACAGCAAGACAGGTTTTGGTTACACAGGCCCCTAAATCCCAACACCTTCTGATGTAAGGAGAAATACAAAGCAGGGCTCACATTCAGCTAAAATAGCACAACCAGTTTGTCCCAGCATTAAAAGTATGATTTAGGACACAGCAAGGTTGTCTGTCTCAAGGAAATTCCCAGAAACAAATCACTGGATCAGAGATGTGTACTGAGCAAGCAGAACATCCTCCCCAAATGTAACTGCCCCATTCTGCACCAGATGCTAATAAAGCCTTGTGTGACAGTGAAATCATCTCTGTTTAAGCATCTCTTTCCTCAGGAAAGGAAAACAATCAAGTTCATCATTCACAGCCTCGGGCTTCAACACCCTTTGGCAGTACAGGTGCTCAGATGAATTAAGTACAAAAGGTAGCTGAAGCCTTATTTCCACCACCTACCATTGTATTTAATGCTGTTGGCAAGGATGAGGTTAACATCATCCAGGAAAGTCTCCCTGTTCTGGTATTTGTGTTTGGAGATGTTCTGGAAGAGAATTGTCACCCAGTAAGTGAGCAAGTCTAAACACCTCTCAAGAGGCTGCTCAGTTCAAGCTACACACCTTGCGGATGGTCTCCAGATCCATTGGATTAGCAATCACCTTGTAATAATCAGGAACAAACTTCTTGTTAACTGGATGATGAAAGGGCCAAGACTGAAAAAAAAATAAAACAGACAGGTTTAGAAAGCTTCTGTTTAGAATTTTCTACAGTTTGAGCTACAAATGTCATAAAACAACTCTCCAGAACTGACTAACACTCCAAATGTATTTAAGGTGTTTATAACAAGACCTCTCGAATCCAATCATTTACGTTCAGGAGGGACACAGAGAAAAGATCTACCAGCTGGATTTTTAACTAGGCCTGTTGATATCTGTTTGACAGTAGGAACATACAATACAAAATAATGATTTTACAGAAGACTTTTCTATTTAATATCACTGTTTTCTCCACAACAAGATCAGCACATTTTGCACATCACACACACAGTCACTCAAGCTACATACATCTGGAACTGCCATCATCTTTTGAGTCACAATGTTATCCAAAATGAAGGAAAAGGCCACTTGATCATCATCATCCAGGAGAGGATTAATTGCTTTTTCTAATCGAGCCAGTTTATCTTCCTTCTGCAATAGAAGTGGGAAACATCAGTGGCTGACCCTAGACTAATAACTGTACTACCATGATACCCTGTCCCAGAGAGACTCCCATGCACCTTTTTATGGAAACACTTGTAAATAACAGGGGGTAACAGCCAAGATATAAACCTATAGACAAGATAAAGTAACTAGAGTAAGAGACAAGCATCTGTTTTTTTCAGAAAAACTCCCATGGGAACTGTTTCAAAAGGTAAAAATTCAAATACCTTCTGGGGTGGGAGGAAGAGTTCCCTTAATCTTCTACTACTCTCCCTAAAACGAGGTGTTTAGCCTATGCACATCCTCTGTCCTCAAAGTCTTCAACCACCCCGGCCATCCCTCCCCCTCCATTCTGACCACAACTCATTCACGAGACTTGCCTCTTTCAGCTTTTCATCACACAGGTCCAGCATGGACTGGGATATCTGTGTCAGTGAGTGCTTTGGCCCTGCAAACACACACACAGCAAGTGCAGCCTGATTAAAAAGGCCCATGTCACAATATGATTTATCTTTGCTCCTAAAGCATCACTGATTATATTTCTAGCACAGTTGGGAGTATACACTCAAGTATATTCTCAATACACACAATTATGCAAGTTCAGCATGGATTTTATATGAGAAAAAGCTGTTGGTAGCAAATATTCCCACTTCTGGCATACATTCTGTTAAAGTTTGGAAACCCTTTGGAAAGCAGCTGTGCCTGTGGAAGACTGGCCTCCAAGCCCTCCACCTCTGCCAAACATTCACAGTCATGAAATTTCTGTTTCCTTCACTAAGTCCAGTCAGTAAAGCAGAACTGCTAAGGAAGACAAGATGGACTTCTAAGGAATATTCAAAAACCCACAGCTTTAAATATTTTCAAGATTCCTCAGACATGGAAACAAGCATTTGCAACAGAACCATGAAAAAAAAGTCTTATTTATTAGGATAAATCAGTGATTAACTGACAAAATAATAAAGGAAGCAGCAAAGACACAAACCCGGTGCTGTCAGTGTCACCCTCAATGCTGCACAGCCTAGAGAGACTCAGTGCAGCTGGGAGGTTTTTCTGTCAAATTAATATATTTTGGACAAAGACTTTTCTATCAGCAGTCAGAATAAAGCTGACCCCCAATGAATCAGCACTTTCTCCCAGCAGATACTTGCTCTACCCCAGAATCTATGCTTTAATTTTCAACTAGCTTTTTTTCATTTTTTTTTAAACTAGTTTCCTGACCTTCCCAAATGGGGACAAAAATTCATTGTGACTAAGAATCAAAATATGCAAAATCATGACAGCAAACTCTACTCCAAGCTGCATGCTCCAAGGCACTGGCTTCAATGGGTGTGACCTATTCCTATTTGCATTGAAAAAATCATTCAATAAAGCATAATAATGTAATCTACTGAAAATAATGCTTTGCTTAGCTATGAAGGAGATAGGCAGGACTTGAAACATGCAGAAGTCTTCAGTCATTGACAGACCCATCACTGAATTTCAACTACCACATCACAGCCATCATTTAGTTGTTGCTACGTGCTGGAATTCACTTCTTTCTTATTTATGAATTAGTTCATTAACACGAATATAATCTTTCAGGTGTATCTGGAAAAATATATGTTCACTGTTGCCACCTGGCACTGAATTTATTCTGCTTTTATCTTGCTTCCGTCAACTCTAAAAGTTCCAAAGCTCATCCATGCACAATGTATCAGCAGAAACAGGATTTCCCTGTGCTCTTACCATTGTATGTGGCACTGTTCTTCACAATGAGCTCCAGGTGTTCCCTGAACTCCTCCCGGGATGGGTACTGCCGCTTACGGACGTTTTCACGCAGGGTCTGCAAATCCATGGGCCGGGTAATGATCTTGTAATAATCTTTGACAACTTTTGGATTTACAGGCGTGTGAAAGGGGTATGTCTGAGGAGGAAAAGAAACAAATGATTATCAGCACAGTACTGGCACAGCTAATCTCAGTTACACCTCCAGTTAAATAGGCACTAATGTATAAAACCTTTACACAATCAGTTCCTTAACTGCACCAGGGAAAACAGAATAAGCTCAACCTCACAATGGCTATCACTTTCTTCTACACAATATTCTTTAATACCATTATAAGAAGGCAAATCTCACAGAGAATTCTCAGATGGTGTTTTTGATCACAGCACAAAAGTCAAGAAACTGAATTTTAAAATTCTCATTTCAACTGAAATCTTCCATTTAATCTTTTGATTTTGCAAGTTTCTGGCAAAGTCTAGTCAGGAAAAAAGTGAAGTACAGATCTTCTCCAATGCCACATATATAAAAGCATTACACTGCTACATTTCATGCATCTTGTGCTGGTTTTGTTGAAAGAAAAATTCTTTAAAAATCACAAATTTTTTTAAGAAAAAATTCTGGTGTCTACAACACATAACCTCCTTCAACCATATTGCTTAAGATGCAGGATTTGGGTGTCATAGCTTAAACTTACATTGGGAAGATCCCTGATGTCATTGATGATGCCCTCCAAGATGGACGAGAGCGTCACCATGGGATCTGTTCTCCGCCGGTGGATGGATTTATGTGGACGCTGAAGAAATGAGAGGCAGGAAAATTAGGGCAGTTCCAAGATGCAGAACATTTACTCACACAAATTCTAGACAATTGAGCTTATTAATTTTCTGGGCAGGTAAAGGAGGAGGTTGCACAGGAGCAGTTAAGGGCCTGGCCGGTTGGTACAAACAGAAATGGAGATGCTACAATCAGCTCAGTAACACCATCACTCACATTCAGATAATCACAGTGCACCGTTGTCCCTACGCGACGCTTCTTCTTCGGAGGAAGCTGCTGCTTAGGAAACTTCAGGACCAGGGATTTCCTGCGAACCTCATCCGCACTAGGCACAAACAGAAAAACCCAATACTTCCTGCAGCCCTCACGTGAATCAAGACCATTTGTGCCCCAGTACTGGCTTTGGTTCCATTTGCCATAATACCAAATGCACAATTGAAATACTGTAAAATAACAGTTTATGTAAAGCCCTGTCACTTTATTCCTGTGGCTAATATATGTATGAGTACTCTGCATTAAACTCTACATTGTTTCTTCTTATTATCCCCACCAGTATCTCTGCTTTTTCCCTTACCTCTCAATCAGTTGTTTTCCCAGGACAATTTTCGTTCCTTCTACTTTGATGAGTTCTTCATTGTCATTGTGAATGACTGTTTTTTCCAGCTCTTCCTCCTGCTCCTCTGTCATTGCAACAGGATTAGAAGGTGGGGCATTTGTTTGGTAGTAAAGAGGGCAGAACTTATTAGTCCTCATGTGCCCGATTGCACCACATGCTCCACATTTCAGCTGCAAAAATAGAAGGTGACAAACCAGAATTCATATATGGGCTCCTAGTTTTGAGTTAAAGCACCATTCAAATCCCCCAGTGAGATCTTTAGTACATCACTAGAACAGAAAACTTCTCCAGTAGCCAAAACCTGGATGGATATGCTTACTTTCAAGTCTGGACGCTCTTTCATTTTCTTGGGCTTCTTTTCTGGAGGGCCCTTGAGTTTCTCTTTTTCTTGGTTCCGCTTTAGTCGCCGCAATTGTTCCTGGATCCTGCGCCGCTCCTTCCGCATCTCCTCACGGTGCTGCTCGTCAAATAGAGCAAACTTTCGTCTGGGTTGGGGGAAAAAAAACCAGAAATTTTCCAACCTAGTCCATGATTTTCCAGGTACTCTTCTGGCAGGTCAATCACTGCACAAAGTTTGTGACAGCCTCCAAATGGACAGCCATTAAATCTCTCTTTCTCTCCACAATTACAGTGCCAGGCTTCTACACTCGATTCTACGTTTCTTCATGCTGTCAGTGGAATGAAATAAGCCCACAGGCAAAGTTAAAAGGGAGAAGAAAGAGATCCCGAAGGCCTTACATGAACTCTTCATCCTTGGTGGTCCGTATGCGGCAGTAGGCGTCGATGACTGCGGGCTTCCGCACGGTCTCACACCTCACGTACTCCTTCCCATCCTCGTCCCTGAACGTGCGATAGATCTTGAGGCGGCGGCCGGTGGCAGAGGAATTCAGGCTGGTCACAGAGGCGGTGTCATCATCCTTATGAGAGGTTGCTGAGGCTGCTGAAGCTGTTGCCACAAGAAGATGCTTTATTTGCTTCTAATTTTTTTCCACACTGTAGAAATATCATTGTTCAAATACAGCAGATAGTTTTGGCTTAAAAGCTTCCAAGACACAAATTCAGGAAAACCTAAGCAACAGAAGTCTTTCCCTTGCTTGTTCATGTTCTTTTATCATGACATGAAATCAAGCTGAATCAAAGATACTGAATTATCCACATGGATTATAAAGCCAGAAGGAACAGCCACAGTCAACAAGGACCCACAGGTGCAAACTGTAACTGCATTCTGGCCCTGCAGATGGATTGGTTACAGTGGTTTTCATCATAGGTATGGTTATCTGGCAGAAACTGAGGGTCAAAAATTATCCAGTTTTCCAAGGAGTGTTCCAACCAGTGTGTCAAGTGACCACAGAATCTTTCCAGCACCATTCATAATTCAAGTTGAGAGATTTTGTATGAGGTAACACTGGATATATTTCCATGAGGCAATAATCACCAAAAATCTTCCACATATCCCTTATAAATGATTCCAGTAACTATTTATTCATGATTTATTCCCAGTTTGAGAATAGATGGCAGCAATAATGTTGACCCAAATGCAGAGCTCAGCTTTGCTCACACATGTTCAACAAGTAACAGTGGTCATGGGCACCTTCATGAAGTTCATTCACAGGTCAAACGTTTTACCTGGGACACGTCAAGTTCTCTGTTGGAATGCACTTAAAATAAGCACAACTCCACGAGATCCAAATCTGGCAGCTGCCCAATTTATCTCCAAACACACTGCCACAGCACAGAGTGTAACAGACACTGCTATCAGCCTGCAGACTGTGCCTGCTTCACACACAGAGCTGTGTGTACACAGCAGATCCAACTACAGAACCATAAGCTCATTCCAGGAACTATATGTGAAAACATCTTGAGGAAAGTACTGAAAAAGCAGCTTCCCCTGACCCACCCCCACTCAAAATAAAAGAAAAAAAAGGAAACTTAAGCAGGAAGCAGCAGTGACTATCTAAAGAAATACCAGAGTAAGTTTATAGTTCAAAGTAAACAAAAGATATGAGGCAAAGAATACACCTCACGTGCACTTCCAGCCAGTAAGTGCTCAAGAGAAGGAAGAACCCCCAGAGAGGGAAAAGCCTTAGATATGCATGTTTATACATTCTCCCTGTAAGGAATCCACACTCTCCTGAGAGGCCAGATCAGCATATTTTGCAGCCTGACACAAAGTCCTGCATCCCTTCCCAGGCATAAGTTCCGTTGGTTGCAGTTACTTACACAACCCCTTTTTGTCTCTCCTGTCCTTTTTGCCCCTGTCTTTGTCATTGCCACTGTCTTCTCCCAGGAGCATCCTTTGCAATTCCTTCCGTTCCTGCTCTTCTCTTTCCCGAGAGAGCTGAGAACTAGTTTTCTTGTTCTGTAACATATTCTCAATATTCTTTCCCATCTCTTCAAAGTCACTGTCTTCAGCTGAACTGCTATCTGTGTCTGTCGACAGGATCTCAGTGGATTCCAGAACCCTGAAATAGGAGGCATCTTGAAAGTCAGTGAATGTTGCCCTCCCAAATTAAAAAAAAAAAATCAGCCTGTTACCTTCCCAGAAATACAAAGGTAAAAATGATGCAAAGGTTTGAGAATTAATGATACAAATCACTACTACAACAATGGGCATAATATATTCCATTCTCAGTCTTCCTTTTAGCCCCCATGTCTAAAAGATCAACTGTTCCAAGACCATCTTCTCCAAAAAGTTGATCTCCTCTTCATCAACAGTACTTTATTTCCTCACCACTCTTAGGTCTCAGGCCAGAACAAGGAAAAATGCATGAATTTTTCTGGCAGTTCTGAAGAACAGGACATAGAATTGGTAGCTGCTACCCAAGAGAGAAAAGGCAAACTGCTCATAACAATTAAAAAAGAAATAAAAAAGAAAGGAAATAAGGTGCTGGTGTGTGGAACTGCAGAACATCTCATGTCATGACTCTGAAACACATTCTGCCTTTCCACAAGGTTTGTGACAGCAAAGACACTAAACCTGAGGCTTTCTATTACCAGCCAAAGGCCTCCTTCTTAGTGCTGTATTTCATGGGCCCAACAAGTTGAATCAACATCTACACCACCACATATCAGTGAGCCCCAGGTACGCACAGTGCTGGACTTTTAAGGTGGGGACAGGGTGGGGTTCAAGGCTGTGGACATCAGATAAGAACGTACTTATTTTGTAAGTCAAAGATGCGCTGACACTCTTCTTTGTATCTCTCCTGATGTTCTGCCACCGAGAACCGAGAGCCACGGGCAAATTTGCTCATAGGCCCTTCCCCTGAGCGTGCCTGCTCCGTGGACATCGTACGGACCACATCAATCACCTCCCACCGGGACAGCTTCTTTATCTGGAAAGAGGAAGACAAAGAGTGGTTTTAGAGACACACAGCTGAGGTAGCCGGCTATGGATCTCAATTCCTCTCCACACAAAGTCAAAGTAGAAATTTATACGTCCCTTCCACTATCAGCTGCTAAATCCACTAGTGAAGTCTGCAGCCTGCTCTGGGCTCACGCTCACCTCCTCCTCAGGCACTCCAAATTTCCGCAGCAGCTGTTTGGCATTTTTGAGGGAAAGTCGGCGCAGATCCGCGTCTGTACCGGTCACTGTCTTCTTCACTGGCTGAGGTTCTTTATCGTCCTGTTTAGAGGAAGATTTGGCCCATTAATGTCATAAGAGTCTTTCCTAGGCTCATCTGATTTTTTCTCTTGCCTATGTCCCATATTTACTCCACTTCTCCCACATGACTTCCCAGCTATTCCTCCTCGGGAACTATACCTTCTGCTGGGTTGGTTTGTTTGGAATCTTGACATAGGAAAATCCTTCCCCACAACCGGTGGGATCTGCAACACCAGTCACTTCTAGGAGGCACTTGCCCTTCATAGCAGCAATGAAGGCTCGTGTGGTGTTCCAGGGAGCCGTGCGCACCTGCCAGGGAGAAAAGAAACACTCATAACCCTGTTACATTCCAAGCTTTTACTTTGGGATTCTTCCAGTCATACTGAGAACCTTTCATACTGACACAATGAGGGTGAATTCCAGTTCTTGATGCTTCAGCTGCCCTGATAACACTTCAATGAATAACCAAAGTGCTAAGTAACTCACAAAAGGCATTTAAGGTAAAAAAAGCCTAGTCCTGAAAGGACCTGCAAGAACAATCACCAAAGAGAGGTATGAGCTGACAGCGAAGTTCCCAGGAAAGTTGTGCTAACATTTAAACCACTGAATCACACTCTATATATGTCTTTTAAATATAAAGACCTCATTTTTCTCCTGCCATTCAAATTTATATATTGGTGTATACACTCGTGCATCACTCTGATGGTACCTCATCATCAATCTTCATTTGGAAATCCTCTTCATTCTCCTCTTCTGGAGCAAAAAAGGATTTCTCCCCATAACCTGCATCCTGCAGAGAAATATTAGGGAAAAAATGAGAAGCTGAAGTCTTAAAAAGGTTACCGGAGAGACAACTAGAAGTGTCTCTGTGAAGACTTCTCATGCTGAACAAGCAAACTTCCACAGACAGTTGTCTGCAAGATTCACTGTGACCCACAGTAGCACAGATATCAAACTGCCCAGTACTTTGACGAACTCCATAACTAAACAGTGCACTCAACTTCAAAAAAATAATCAGTGTCTCTTACAGCCACCTGCTGGTTACTTTCTGCTGTTGAGCTCCACGTATGAACATAAGCCCTTTCTTGTACCTTCCCTTTGGTACTTTTGAGCACAGCTAATTCAATATCCGGGTAATAAGTGGTAAGAACACAGTGTCTCTCTCTTTAAAACTTAACTCCCTTTTATGCAGCAGCAAACTTAGCAAGTGGCACAATAGTTAGGGACCTAATTTGCCTACTTTATAGTAAAATCAGCTTTAGGCAGAAGGGGTTAGCTAGGCTCACCCCTCACAGGGTGTCAGCAGTCTGCCTTGGAGCCAGCCAGGATTTACCTTGAGCCGCTGCTCGGCCGCAATCATGCTGTAATAGGCACAGCACTGCTCTGGGGACACCATGGCTCTGATCTCCTCCTCTGTTGGCAACCTGAAATCCGGCTTTAAAACCCACCAGTTGGAGTCCATCCCTGAAAAATGCACAAGTCAGACACTGAGTAGTTTCCCACACGTGCTGGATGCTTCCACTTGCATGTAGCTGCTTGCAAAACACAACACAGCCACACGCAGAGGGAAGGGAATGCATTTGTGTCGGCGTCTTTAATGAGTAAATCACTGCCCAAAGGGTTATTAAAAATGTCTAAACCATAGTCACTTCTCACCATCAAGCACACTTGTGCCAAACGGAATGAAATTGGAATTTGGAACGAAAAAGCCCTGTCACATTACATTTCAGTTCTACAACCAGATGTTTTCAAGAATGGTTTACCAGGAGGAGATGTTCCCTCCTTCTGCTCTGTTTGGAGCTCCAAGAGCAGCAAGGAATGGCTGACCACCCAATAAAACCCATCGCTACCTGTGCGTTTGAAATCAGCGCAGAGCTTCAGCCGCTTCCGGATGCTGCTCTCGGAGTGGGAGGGAAAGGCCTTCTTGATGTCCTCCATGCGGATCCTCCGGGGACGGTCTCTGCTCTTCCAGAAGAGGCGATAGATAAAAACCTGCAAAGCAAGACCCGTTTGTTCAAAGAAAGAATAAACAAACTTGCAAAGACAGTACAGATAATTGTTTCTGGTGACTGCTTCAGACTTCCTACTTGAAAACCATTGTTTCTCATAAATTTACTCAGTAAAGTTTTCCAAACCACTTGTCTGCTTCAGGTTCAGCTGTTTTTGAGAATGAGATGTGGAAAAAATATCTTGAAATTTTGTTTTATCACATTAGGAATGTTCATGCTTTGGCACAGAAATTCTGTGAACAGCAGGGATTTTCCTGCTCTGCAAATACCTCTGGAGTTACAATTTTGAGTTAAATTGACAGTAAATTACTAGAAATTTTGTCCAAAATCTGAACTTGATGATAATTACTAAATGCTTATGGTCAGTCCCAAAGCTTAATCACCACAAGATCTAGAAAATTAAGAAAGGCCTATGGAGCAACTCTAATTCTGTGCTGTGTGATAGGACTGTGCTAAGATTCCTTTACTGTCTCTTAGTAAAATCCATCTGTCATTTACACAGCACAACCATTTCAAAACTCACTCTAACTTCTTCAGTTTTGTACACTTATATATAATCTTGTAACCTTTTATTTTGGTGAAAAAAAGCCTTTATCATTTACTTATCAGATAGGATGCAATTAAAGCAGAAGAGACATGTTATAAACCTTTGGTTAAATGAAAACCAAAATGGGCTGTTTGGTTAACATCCAGCTCTTGCAGTGCTCTCACCTCACAAGAAAACAAACAATCAAAAAAAGGGAGTCACAGCAGGACAATGAGATTCTCAAATCAAGACTGTCCACCTGAGGCCCAAACTTATGCCATGGGCTTTCTCCAAAGATCCCCAAATAGTCTTTTATCACACACCTGCAGGAAATCTCTGATATGTGTGTTAGCTCGTTTAGAGTTGGGACCAGGTACTTCATAGAGTGGGCACTCCTGCCCAACTACAAAAATATCCACTAATTCTCGAATGTAGTAGCCTTGCCGTGTGCGGATGATCAGGAAATCTGTTTCAGGCATCTTGTGTAAATAGATGGGCGCCCGGAAGAGATTGTTTTCAAATGCCTGTTAAGAGAAAGACACACAAGGTCGAAAGTCAAGTTTTGATCAAATCTTCCGTGATTCAATCTACGAAAAAGATCTTAAAATAACCCAACACCCCCAGGTTCGTTGCAATGGTACACCATCATTTGGATCACAACATATGTAGATGTGCAGGGAATAGTCAAGGATGAAGAACAAAAGCTTAAGAAACACTAGAACAAATGCAGAGATTGAAGGGCTCTTTGGACATTGGAGGTACTTTAGGACCTTTAAGGAGGTACTTTCAAAAAAAAAGAGAGAAAGAACATATCTGCAAAAGAGCCCAATAACCACAGAAACCAGCCTAACACACAATTAGCATTGTTAGTTCTGTGATGAATCTCTAATATCAACCTTCACCTTACCTTTTTCCTGTGGTACACAAAGGAAGAATTACTGCTGCAGCAAGAGCAGCTAGCATTAACTGAAATCCATTTATATTTTCATGTACGGACTATGAACCAGGTGGTCCTTGTAATATTCTTAATTCCTCTCCCCACCTCAAATGTATGTACTTTAACAACAGAGACAGGCTCATAAAAGCAGAAGTCTGTACACCTGACTAGTAACTGGCATCCAACAATCAGAAGTGCACTTCTCAGAAAGTACACAAAAGGTCCTGGATTGTGATAAATCCATGTTTTCTATCCCCTCCAACACCAACGTACTGAGCTCCCCAGCATTCAAGCAGCTTTGGTTTTCCCCTCAGTCCTCTCTAACACTATTTCTAACGCCATTACTAAGCAAAACAGCAAAGACTCACTACCCTGCAACTCCTACAATTCCTACAACAATTTTTAAAAGCATACAACAGAGATTTTTTTTTTTTTAAAGACAGATACGAACAGAATTACTATCAGTTAGCAAAGAGCCATAAACTGGAAAATAAAAGGAATCTGGGTTTATTTTGGAAGCTGAGCATTATTTGTGATTAAATAAATAGGGTTTGTAATAGGCACTCTGCCTGTTACTCCACATCCGTCTTATCTGTCTTCTAAATGTAAAAACCTCATTTCTCACCTGGAGTAACTGGCCTGGATGCAGAGAACCCAGGAACGGAGAAGTGTGACAATAAACAGTCTCTCCATATTTACAGTCTGGAGCTCCTGGATCTTTACCAGGTTTCTGGAAGGTGCAATGAAGGTGCTGTTAGCTCTCAGCGAGAGGCAGAGGGAAATCATCACTGTCCAACAGCAGAATCTGCATACTCACCCTCTTGTAGTAATTTTTAATCTTTGTTGCCATGCCAACCTGCATCATCAGAGGGGCGTTCTCCTCACTGTACTCAGCAAGGATGAGATCTCCATCCTTGCCAGTGAGGTCCTGCGGCGTGCGCATGAAGAACATCTCCCCCCCGCCGGAGGCCTGGCGCTCCTGCTCCCTCATCTGCGCCAGGGACAAGGGACAGCGTCAGGAGAACAGCTCATCAAACAGCCCAGGCACGCTCAAAGGCTGACAGGAGTAACTGTACCTTGGCTTTCTTCTTGATGTGCTTCAGCAGAGGCTGCACAGCGTGGGGCCCGGGCTGGGACAAGGCACCAAAGGAATATTTCTTCAGGGGAGGCCGATGGAATTGTCGGAGCTTCATGGGACCCATGTGGGTGGGAAAGAATGGCTGGCGGAGCTCCACCGCTGGGATAGAGTGCTGACACAGAACAAAATCCCTGTTAAGAGGGACATGCACCACCTCAAAAGCAAGACCATCCTCCTATCCTGTTAAGTCTTACCTAAGAGAGCCCGGGGATATTTTTAGGTCTCCTAGCAGTAGCACAAGTGCATTGAAATTCACTTGTCATCATAAGTGTTGCCTTTTGACAGAAAAGTGCTTACTTCCACATAAAGATCTTTCCTTTGTGTACAGAGATGACTTCAATTTTACTATTTCAAATGGTACCCAATGATGGGATTTTTTACTAACCAGGAGCTACACGTAAAGCCATTATCTCTATCAGTGGGAGAGAAATTCATTTGGAATTACACACAGTTTTCCCATTAGAGAAGATGCTGGAGTCAGATGAGGTTTTAGAAGTCACTGAATTCCACAGTGAAGGAAGAAAAGAAACATCACCTCCTCACCTAGGGCTAGTGAGCAGTAATTCAAATTCATCAGTAACTAATTAATTTTACAATATTCAGACTAAGACACACAGTAGCAGCAGAAGTACAACCTGCACCTCTTTCTCCCCTCCCACTATTGGTTTACAAAGAATAATACATAACGAGACACCAAACAAAAGCATGGCGAGTAGGATACAGCAAGATCAAGCAACTAAACCTCAGCTTGATGGGGCAATCAATAAAAGTTAGTTCAAACTCCTAATTTTAATTGAGCATTAAAAATATCTCCCATGAACACTTCACTGACTTGCTGTAACCTCAACTGTGTTTTTCTACAAATCCTAGGTCCTGCCCTCAGCTAGAAACCTCCTAAAAGACACTCTAGCTCTTTCTCACTCCACAGTGAACAC
The DNA here is from genome assembly GCA_013397865.1 of Struthidea cinerea. Taxonomy (NCBI): domain Eukaryota; kingdom Metazoa; phylum Chordata; class Aves; order Passeriformes; family Corcoracidae; genus Struthidea; species Struthidea cinerea. The sequence goes on along the minus strand of VZTI01000694.1, from coordinate 751,695 downwards.
TATTGTGACTACCTGGATGATGTTGCCTCCAAAGGTTCCTCGAAGTCCCTGCTGTTTGGGGTAGTAAAACTCATCATTGGAGAGGTTCCAGGGATCCTTCACCTCTGGCTGAGACATGTTCTAATTCAATTTTAAACACAGAGAGAGAGGTGTCAAAAAAATAAAAACTCACTCCTTCTTCATCATTCCTAACCCTGGAGATGATGCTAAAGCTTATGCTGACCTGCTGTGGTTCTTCCTTGATGACACCTGTTTTTCCCAGCAGGATTCGACTCTTCTTTAGAGAAGACTCTTTCTTGTTCTCCTTGGATGGAGAGTTCAAAGTCATCTCTTCCTTTTCATCAGGAATTTCTAAAAGCACAAGTTTACATCCCTACCTTCCCTCTTCAAACCAACATGCATGCAAGTCAAATTAAGACAGTCACTCCTAAAACACATCAAGAGTCAGATTAATCATGTTAAGGTTAACTTTCAAGGCATTAATTCTTGCTTTCCTGTCAGTGCATTTAACTTGGAAGTTGAATGTGCACACCACACTATTAAAGGTTATTAGCACTGCCACCTCCTGCTTAGGCCTTTGACTTGCAAATTAACTTCAAGCCAGAACAAAGGAAGGCCATAACTATTGCCCCAGTCCATTTATTTCCATTACAGTGTGATTATAAACCCTTGCTTTCATTTCCCCTTGTCTTTTCCCATTCAAGTCAAATTTCTGGATGCCATAAACATACCTAGAATTATGTTTTCATCGTTTGGATCAAGTGTTAAGACAGGGGGATCCAAGTAGGTTTCCATTGCCTGGTCATCCCAGATGATATTGTCTTCCCAACGGCCATACACTAACTCTTCATTATCAATTGGGAAAATGGAGTACCAGGGCTTGTCTTCATCCAGGGAAACTGCAACAGTCATAAAGTAGAACCCTCAAGAATTTTATACACAGCCTATTTCAGATCTCACCCCCACATCGTATTCCCTCAACCTTCCCCATCTTTCAGGCTTCCTGAGGCAGGACCTCTAAAAGGAAAAAGAAAACTGCTCTTGAAAGCAAAGAGGAAGTAGAGCCCCAAGTCTGAGCTTTACCAACACTCAGAGATTTTGCTCTACTGAAAACACAGGCTCCAAGAAGTTTCAGAGCAAACAAGCAGCCCTTCTACCATAGAAATGTGTGTCACATGCACCTATTCATGGGCCATTACCTTGCTGTTCAGGGGCCTTTTCCTTGCACTTTGCTATGCCCAGGACTCCTGCTACATTTGGTTTCTGTGCTAGAGGAATTGGTGAATTGAGCAAAGAGCCACTGCGGTTCAAACCTAGGGAAAGGGAAAACAAAAGTAAGGTCAGCTTGAGTGGGAGGGTCAGGGACACTGCAGTGCCTTACACCAGAACTGGGGGGTTGCATGGAGAGTGAATTTCATCCTGATGGACCTACTGCTCATATCCCAAAGAGTGACATACGTCATGAGAACTGGGAAAACAAAAAAACGCATTTCACCCAGAGCTGACGGCTGGAGCATGCAGCCTCTTCAAAGAATCTCCAATTCACCCACCCAACGCCTCAGTATCTTGTACTCACAGCTGAACATTAAAGGACTGACACTAGTACCCAATAAAGATCTGACATTCCCACTGGTCTTTCCTTGTAGAAGCAGGATAAGACATAAAAAACAGACAACAAACACTCATTCTACATGAGCAATTTCAATTTAAAATGCATCTGTGTCTAAAAGAAGTCTGAGGCTTGTAAGAATTGTTACTTCCTATCTAGAAAAAACAAAATACCATTTTTAGTTGAGGAGAAACTTCTGAAGACTTTTACATAATTCTTCCAATTAAAAACAAAAGTAAACAAAATCCCACTAGCCTATAAAAAGAGGAAATCCTAAGGGTAGCATTGCTTGATATTAACGTAGATGGATCCAGGATCTGGTATTCCCCATGGAGAGAAGAAAGCCAGAGCTGGGATGGGGTTTTTTTTAACAGAAGTGACCTACTCTGTTTTTGGAAAGATACTAAGTCTCAGAATTCTCAGTGGAGCTGTGATTTTGCTAAAAAGCATTCCCTGACAGGGAGAATTATGTTCTACATTTGAGACATGCAACTGTACAGGTACAATTGTACTACATGCTGCAGTTGAACATGCAATGAGTCAGCTCAACTACAGCAAGTAAAACTTGTCAGACCCCTGATCACCTTGTTGGGCATTGTATGCAGTGGCATTTCTGGTCATGCTGGACGGCAGCCAGCCCGCCAAGCTCGCACGCTGCGTCTTAGTCCCTTTGTGCTTGACATCCTCCCCGTTCCAGATGACATCATCCTCCCACTGGAGCTGTGTCACCATGAGGAAATGCTCATCAGCTAGCAGATCATCCTTCTCCTTCGTTGACTCTGCATCCTGCAAGGGAGTAATAATTGTTGGGAGACCTGACTTGAAAGACATCCTTTCAAGCTAAAGGAGGAAAATTCTAAGTCTCATTTTGCACGGGGCACAACAACCCACCAGCCCACCACCAGACTCTCATTGTGCAGCAATCCCCACATCCATCTCCACGCTTTGCCCCTCTCACCCCCTCATCTGTGTGTCCTTCAGCCTCCTGCTCGTTCTTCTCCTTCAGCTTGAAGCCATAATCGAACCCGCTGCCGTCTTCGGGGATGCCCAGCATGTCGTACCAGAGCTGGGCAGGGCCGTAGCGCCACTCGGCCACCTTGGGCTTGGTGTCTGTCACTTTGTCTATGTCACCAGTTGACTGGGAAAATTTCGACTCCACAGGTGCCATCATGGTAATCTGAAGCACAGCAAAGGAAGGAATGGTTACACTGGTGGTTTATCTAAGTGTCAGTAAGAGGTCTCTCCCTTCCAAGTTTCCCAGCTTATTCTCGTAGAAGAAAAGCATTTCTAAGAAGTTCTTTTCCATACTTACTAGCTGCCTCAAGAATGTTCTGCAATTAGCCTTCCAAGAACACAGAGATTTCTTCTTGATACAAAGAGGGTAAGCTCTCCTATTGATCCTGTACCACGGATGCAGCCTTCTCAGTAAGAAGCAATCACCTGAAGTCACTGACTAGAATTTGGAGAAGAGCTGCTGCCCAGCTGAAATATCAGCCAACTCTGTTCTCCACTTTTCTCTTGAGGGAAAAGCTCTTTCCTCTAAAAGTTGCTGTCCAAATCCACTACTACCCCCAGCACTAGCTGGTGACCCTCTCAAAGTCTCAGATATCCCACCTCATCATCTGAAAGGCACTGCTCAGGAGGGGGAGGAGCAGCAAACTCATACTCCCAAGGAGATTTTCCTTCCACTCCACTCTCAACCACAACTTCACCCTCCTGTATCTGCACTTCCTGTGCCAACTCCCGATGCTTCTTCTTGCGTTTCCTCCGGGCACTTCGCCAGACCGACGGAACGTTCTTCCCAGGGCCAAAGAGACGCAGGAAACGCAGCACCTGGAACAAGAAAAAACAAGAGGATCAGATTAAAAAAGACATTGTGTGATGCTTGCTCTCACCTAAAGAACAGCAATGAAAGAGAGCACTGTGAAATTCAGAAGCTTGGCCTGTGGTACAACCCCAGTTCCCAATGCAATCAACAACCTCTTGGTTATACTTGAAAAAAAAAGTTTCTGATCCTTCTGTTTGATGGATCCTTCCTTCTCAAAAGGATATATTCTTAATTTCAGACACAAAGAAAGTCGGAGGGAAGAAAGACTGCCTTTACATGTTGGACACGTGGTTAGACACCACCTGGAAATAACTGATTTTCATTCTGAACGATTCACATTCTTCAGAAAGACAGATGGAGGTTGAAGAAGAGTTCATAAAATTATCAGCAAAAGAGACAAGCTAAAAGAGAGTTATATAGAGATTTCTTAAGCAAACAGATAAATAATATGGTCCCGAAACAATACACTTATTTTTATTTCCATTATAATGTAGTTCCCCAATACTGCATACCTCCAAAATCTGCACTAAGGGTAATGACAAATTTTCTCTTCTGTTCCTTCTATGGTTATGATTGCTGGTTTTTAGGCACTTACAATTTTTTTCTTCTAAGAACTCTTTTAAACAGGTAAAACATTGTTTCTAAATTAACTGGCATATTTAGGAAACAGGAACCAAAAATTTGCAGGTACACCCTATTAATGTTCCCTTTAATCTGTTGCACTGGTCCCCGAAGGAAATAATGTTTATATGACCTCTCTGTCCACCTCTGCCTACATCCACGTAAACCTTTTTCCTAAAACTCCCACAGATTACTTCTGAACCCTTTATCCAGTTCCAATGACGTGTGATGAAGGGCAAAGGTCTCAGACATAGTTAAGCTGCTAACAGTTTAGAAGGACACAAAAGTCTGCTTCTGCACATGCTGTTTTAGGAGGTTTCATCCAAAAATACAATGCTATATTAACATGCACATCAACCCATCCTCATAGCAAAATCTACAGGGCTTTAGGCTTTGCCAGTTCTAGTGCTCATTAATTAATCATGGAAAGTGCTCAGCATTAATTGCTTGCACTGATTTCTGCACCCACTGGGCACATCCAACACTGAGCCAGTCTCTGACATTACGTGTTGAGCATCAAAGAAATGAACACACTAACTGATACACAGGAAACACCAAAAGCCTGGAAAACATTGAGAAGGGAAACTTCTGTGCTAGACCCTCACTTAGATTACCACAGACAGTGGTTAGCTACATCATTAAAACATGACATTTAATTATGCAAATCGTTCCGCTCCCTACACAAACCTTCTGAGGCACACATAAAACCAAGTTATCCTTGTTCACAACTATCTGTTTGGCAACTATAAGCTCATCTTCATGGTCCTTCTCCTCCTACCTTTCCTCTCTTCTTGACAGCTTTAAAACTTCCAAAATAATTATTGAAATACCTGAACTACATTTTCTATTTGGGAGCACTTAGGAAAGAATTGTAATGAATTCGCTTTGTGCAAAACCCAACCATTCTTTGAATCAACTTGCTTTGAGGTGATTTCTGATTTATACTCAGAGCCGTTTCAAGGGAGAATTAAGTACAGATACAGATCACAAACTGTTTCAAGAAAAGCACACCACGTTCAGGACAGCATGAAAGGAGGAGCAAATATTTACCAGAAAAGCCAGAAAACAGACAGATTAGCACTGGTTTTTAATCATCTGGCAAAAGTATCAAATCAACAGGCCTGTGCTACGGCCTTACAGAAAAGCAAAACATTCACACCCTGATTTATAGGACACTTTTTAAGAGATTACTGCAAATGGCATGAAAAGTATTAGATAAAAAGCAACCTGGAAACAGCAGCACAAAGAAACTAAAGAAAATACTGAGTGAGCAAGAACAGCTATGTGATTACTCAGTACATACCCTTAAATACTGTACAATGCAAACTTAGAGGGCTTACATGACACACATCTCTTCCACGTATCTCTTACAATACCTTGCCTGGTCGAAATTCTGGGAAGAGCTCTGTAACACTTGGCAACTGTTTGGTAGCATCTCGCTGCATGATTCCTGCAAGAGGAAGTGTGAGTTTGCCTTCCTTGGATTCTGCCTGCCTGGCTTCTTGAGGTCCCATCTCTGACTCAGAATCAGAGCTGCTGCTGAAATCCACCTTGTCGGAGGCAGCAGAGGAAGGAGCAATGATGGAGGGCAAAATGATACCGTCTCCATCTTCAGATACTACAATAGAACAAGCACCTCATAAACAAACAGGTCTCCTCCCTCTCCCCTAGCATAACCCCATAGTGCCACATTTACTGTTTATACCAAGTTATGCAAAAATTAAGCCTGTGCAGGCGTTCTGAGTACCATTCTGGTTTAACCTTTCATTTTATCCTAAGCGTTCCAGGTGAATTCCCCAGCCACAACTGAGAGGATGAGATAAAAAAGCAGTTTCATTGTCAATATGGGTATTTCAACAGTCACTGGATATACAATACTTCACCCTAGATTTCAGGCAATCCTGCAACAACACAAACACTCACCTTCAGATGCAGCCTGCAGACCAAGGTGTGGTGACGTGTGGTGCCGCAGAACTGCTGCACAGCGGCGATTGCTTCCTTCAGACATTCACATTGCCAGAGAGAAAAAGAAAGTCCTCACTCACCTGTGGCAGCTGCATCCTTCTCATCTTCTTTTTTTCCAGGTACTGGAGGTGGTGGTGGTGGCGGCATCAGCTTGGAATCGATGTCTTCACAGTCAGCATCGTAATCATCCTCATCTTCATCTAACCAGGCAGGAGACAAGACCATGTGTTAAGCAGATAATAAAACAAATCCAGGCACCCTTTTCATTTATTCTGTCTCAAACCTGATGGCATAGACACCATTCTCATCTTGTAACTAGATGAAAACTCTTACCAGCTTCCTGCAGAAATTCATATGCGAGATGTAAATTTAAAAAATAGTGGGAAGGAAGGACAAAGATAAACTGACAGAAAGATGACTGAAGCACTTAAAATCTGTGTGTATATATATGTATTCTCCTATGACGTCCTTTTATTCACAGTTTGCCTATGTGTTTATATATTCTGCTATCACATCCTTTTATTCACACTGTGTAGAACAAATAAAGCTGCTACAGAAGTAAGAAAAATGTGGGTTAAAAAGTCCAAACCACCTTTATATCCCACTAACCACAATAGGTCACTAGAGAGGTTAAGTGTAAGACATCTTTAAAGCATATGCCAAGATTTAGCATTTACACCAGCAGCTACTCAAATGAAAAAGCTGCTTATTTTTGAAAGCATACTCTAGGCCAGACAGAGATACCTGGGACCAACAAAAGAACCAAGGTGTCTTCTGCAGAAAGCCTTTAAAAAAAAATCAAGAGTAAAACAGGAGAGAGATACTACGACTGAAGTGACTACGATAAGGAACTGATTCCTTAAAAGAGGAAGATAGCAAGCAGTGGCTTCATCCAGTGGAGACAGTTTCACAAAAGCTTATATTCGGCTCCTGAAGCACAGAGTGAAAAGGCACAATGCCCCAGAACATCTCCCACAGGCAGAGCTGTAATGCTGATCCCCTTTACCTGGCCTTCGAGCCGGCTGCAGGCTGCCCATCGCCTGCTTGTACCGACGGCTCTCGTCTTCTGCCACTTCAGTGATGTCTGAATAATCAACAGCATCCTCTGTGCTCTTAACCCAGCCTAGGAAGAAAAAAAACCTCGTCACACAAAACTTTATCCTAATACATATTAGCAACTGCAGACTTCACTAAGTACTTATGAATCCTTTGCTATGCTTCCTTTATTTAGAGGAACAAAACTATCTGATTAACATCTCCCACCAGAGTACTTTTCCCCTCATTCTAATCAAACGCTCTCATAGCACTGAATGTCCCCTAAAAGATTGGTAAACAACCAACTTTAGCACAAGGAACACCTATCACTTAACTCACTGAAACTGTTCAACAAGTTCAGAAATAAAAGTAAGAGATATTATAACACCGTGTACTAAATAGGTTTCTTTAATACAAACACAGACTAAAATTATTCATGGAAAAACAAGTAAAAAAAAAAAACTTACAAAAAATTAAAGGGAACAAGTGCAAAATTGATCAGGAACTACTGTGGGATTCTGTTTGGCAAGACGGAGAAGGGAAGGCCTTTGACAGAGGGCCTCTGACCAGGGAACACCACGATATGCCCTGCAGACCCTGACGACCCGGGTGCATTTTGTTCTCTCCGGCAAGAGCTGTGAGCCGGCAGCCCCGCTGCTACCCAAGCACAGCTACCCCAGCGCCAAACCTTCCTCGTCCAGGTGCGCTCCCTCGCTCTCGGCGCTCTCCTCCTCGCTGGCCGTGATCTCGGTGATGAGGTTGCCCAGCCCCAGCACGCCCAGCCCGGCCAGGTGCTTCTTGGATTCCTGGGGAGACCAGAGCTGGGAGGCTCCGACCGCCGGGCCGGGCCGAGCCCCTCGGTCGCCTGCTGGGTTCTGTCCCGGAGCCCGCCCCGAGCATCCCCCGGCACAGCCCAGGACATCCTGGGATACCCCGGGACATCCCGGCTGACCACAGGACACCTTGGCTCATCCCGGGACATCCCGGTACACCCCGAGCACCCCGGCACACTCCGGCTTCACCCCCACACACCCGGGTCATCCCGGTACATCCCGGCTTCACCCCGGGACACCCGGGTCAGCCCCGGACACCACAGCTTCACCCCGAGACACCCGGGTCAGCCCCGGACATCCCGGCACACACCGGATTACCCCGCACACCCCGGAACATCCCGGGTCGCCCCAAGCACCCCGGTTCACGCCCGCCGTGCCTTCCCGGAGCGACACGGCCCTACCTTGTCGAGGACGCTGTCCCCTTCCAGCTGCCCCGCCTCATTGATGTTGCCGAAGAGGAACCCGGCCAGAGAGAAGGGCTCGGCGCGGCCGCCGTCCGCCTCCTCCTCGCTCTCTGAGTCCGACATCGCTGCAGCGGCACCGGCCCCGACACCGAGACCGACCCGGAGCCGGAAAGGGCGGCGGGAGCGGCCCCGGGCCCGGAGCCCGCCCACAGCGCCCCCGCGCGGCCCCGCCCCGCGGCGCAGCAAGGAAGCGCAGACGCTCCGCCCTTCCCAAAAATTCCTTTATTGCCTTGAGGAACCGGGGTCTGGCTTTCCACAGGAAAGAGCTGCCTTGAGCACAGGTGCGGTACAAACAGCAGGGCGAGTTAATGCGACAGCCAGAGAGGTGAGGAAAGGTTTATTACAATGTAATTATGCATAATTTATTAAAAAAAAAAAAAAAGAAAAAAATCCTTTAAAACTGTTAGATGTAATACAAATCATTTTATAGCATAAAATCAAGTTGCCAGTGTATGTATCAGTACCACACTTCAGAGTCTTGGGCTCCCACTGCTGATGGGTGGTCCTTGCTGCCCACTCTGGGGGTCGGGACCCCCCTGAGATCCATCCACTTCTCGGGGTCAGCCCAAGCAGCACCAAGGTTGCTACAGAGTGAGGTTTAGCACCCGGAGACAAAGCACGGGGAGGTTCTTCTAGTTTAAATTTCATAGAAATAGCTACAGCTGTAAACTGAAGAAAGCACTTCCACATCTAAGCACACCTCATTAACATCCTTTGGACACAAAATTCCTGAACTGCTCAGCTTCAGCTGTATTTAAAAAAAAAAAAAACCCAAGTAGTTCAGAAATCATTCACAAGGCAAAGGTTAAAATCTGTGTCTTCACAGTGAGTCTCTTCTGTGAATTAAGACATACACATTGCGTCTCTATTCAGTAATGGACCAAAGGACCTTGAACAGCTCAGGAAACCCACACAGCTTTACTGGGTTTTCTGACCTCCCGAAACAAGACAAAATCCAGCCACGGGATTATGTGAAGTCTGTATTTGTCAACTGCCCACAGAAGAAAAATAAGGCATGGGAGAAACAGAACTGATTGTAAACTGAAGCATTGGACTACTTACAATAAAAGGCACCAAGAATTTTAGGGGACAAAAAAAGGAAGGAAGACCACAAAAGGAGAATGCCCACTGAATGGAAAAGCTCGTTGGATTTGTCCTGAAGCTCATCCTCATGAAAAGCAGAGGCTGGAGGAAACCAGCTACTTAGCTTAGGAATTTTACTCCTGTCAGAAGGTGACAGAAATACAAAGCATCTAAATGACCAGGTACTCCAAAGTCAGTAAAAAGTCTTTGACCGTTCAAAGTTCCCTCTCTGCTCATTTTCATCACTATCGTGTTATTCTCCTCAGTACTGTTGTGAAATCCATTAATTAAGTAATCTAAGCGGGGATAAGGTGTTCTGGCATAATGTAATCAACAGTGTAACCAAATCAAATGAATTGATTAAGCAGTTGGATTTTATCTCACTATACTCTCTTCCAGTTCACGCCAGGATGGCTGCTTGTGAGCCTACAGAAATGGAGGGGCAGGGGTTGTGCAATAATACTTGCTCACAAGATTTCTTCTCCACAAAATGCATGTAATCCAGTTAGGAATAACCACAAAAGACGCAGGATTAAAAGATTTCAGTATGTAAAAAAGTAAAAACTTTTTAAAACAGTAGTAGCTTCAGTACAAAGCTGCAAATATATGTAGGAAAAAAAAAAAGAAGTAGACTTTTAATTTCAGGCACCTCTTAAGACTAGTTCAAACACATCACAGACTTTTTAAAGTACACTTCTGAATAAAGCAAAGGTTATGGGCTTGCACCGGGGTCACTAGACAGTTGATTTAGGGCTGATCAGCATTAAAACAAACCATGTGCACTGGCTTAAATAAATACATTTTAAACATGATAAAGTCTATTTACTCAGTTACTGAAATTTACCTACAGAAAATAATCTTGAATTACAAGGCACAGAGTTAATTGCTGCCTGCAAGTCCAGCCTACACTAAAGGCCTACAGCTAAAGCAAAGGCAGAACGTGGTAAGTAGAGGTTATCTCAGTGAATTCTTTACACCCTCACAGCCTTCAGGGCACTGCAGCGGCAACCACATCTGGAACAGCACTTCCTCTGCAAGTGCAAGAGACACAAAGACACTCCAGGCAATGGCACTTGGTGAAGAAAAATGTGCAGAGTCTGTAGGCTTCTGCAAACATCCTGCAGAACGGGTGTTTTGGTACTGCCTGTGCTCAGCGTTCGGAACCCTGTGTTGGTTCACTAACCACAGGTCCCAGGATTTGGATTAACTGCAGTTTATAATCTGTGGGTTGCAATTGGCTAAAGCAGCACCAAAATGAGCGCATCTCAGATTAAAAAAACTGCAGCTGGTGTCGGCATCAGTTACACCAGCGGAAGAAAGGTACGTCCTCTTCAAATAGTGGAATTAGGGCACAAATACGAACGTTTCTATCCAAATAGTGGAATTAGGGCACAAATACGAACATTTCTATCCAAATAGTGGAATTAGGGCACAAATACGAACGTTTCTATCCACCTGGTATTTTTGCCAGCACCAGATAAAGCAAGGTCAAATTAACACAAGATCCCTAATAACCTTGTTGATGTATTTTCTGTTATCTTGCTAAAATGAGGCACTTTTTTTTCTGACCAGGGTATATACACCAGTGCAGTTTCGCATGTGTGGGAATCACAAGAAAGCAAGTTCTGAATGACCAATTGAGGCTGCAGCCAGACAAAGACAGCACTGTCAACTTCAGACAACAAAGCCCAGTCCAGCACCAGTGGTTTCACACAAAGTATCTTTGAAGCATGCTGCTTTCATACCACGGAGCTGGAAGGTTGAGTCTAAGGAAGGGCTCATGCGCTCACTCCTCAGCTGGTCCCGGAACCACACATAAAGAACAGTGCACATCCTGAAAATAAAAGCCAGCTGCCACTTACTAGAGCTGCTAAAGAAGGTTAAAAAGTATGTAAATAGAATTTCAGTTTAAAAGAGTCTATAATAACTGAGCATCCAGGAGAGGAAAAAACTGCCCAGGTAATCCTATCCAGTGACTGGCTAACCATTACAGACTGAACTGAAAACAGGAAGAAGCATGGGTTCCTGTAAACAGAACCTCCAAATTTTCTGTCAGTCTTCTCACAGAAAAACAACGAAGGAATTTGCCATAAAAATCTCAGATAGTGGCCCCAAGAACGTTAAGAATTGAAGCAATTAACTCCTCAAGAGCAAACAGGCTGCTGTCAAGTCTCTGGGATTCATCAAAGGGATTACACTGAAAATCTCATTTTGAGAAGTGTCATCCCAAATACTTCAGTCAGCCTGAGAAGGTAACTGTTACAACTTTGTTCTCAGGGTGCAAAGTCTCTTTGGACAGTGAAATAAAATCAGTTTAGAAGATTAATGGAAGACTTGGATCTAAACTACTCTTCCACTTCTCCACCTCAAAACTATGAAAAGCACTCATTTGAGTGAGTCATCCTTATTCTAAGTTCCTTACATAAGGAGAAATCAGCTCCTGCTTCTATTAATAAATCATTGCAGGTATTCCCTGGGTCTTGCTCATTGCATTAACCATGCCTTATGCTAACTCTTCATACAATCATTCACGGTTCACTATAAGGTGAATCTCACTGGTATTTCAGGCATTTTTGCAAGTAAACAAATTGTTTTCAAGCTTTAAATTGACAAAACAACTGGACAGCCAGACTTCTGATTGTAAAACAAATTCAATCAGTAAATAAAGGATGGGAAAAGCAGCAGCTACACTTAAAGCAAAGTTATCAGAATTTGTGCTCTTCAGCAAATCTAGTAACTGATGGCTATCTAGTAAAGAAGTGGCTTCAAAGATGTCTCCTCTTTTATTTTCCTCCACTAAAATAATCAAGTGATCCCTGGAGAAGCTGGAGACTGGAACTTTAGAAATAAAGTAGGTATTTGACCTCTCAGTTGGAAAAAAACCCCTTTCTGTTTCAGTTTCCCTGAAGCAGTAAGACTGCAAGAATATTCATTGTATAAATCATTTCTGCTTAGAGCTGTTAGTGCAAGATGCAAATCTTCAATTTAACTCGTTAAAAAGCCCTCCAAGATTCTAGTCAACTTCCAACATCCATCACCCAAGGCAACTACAGTAAGACACATTTTCTTGTGTTCTTCTTTGTCACAGGATACAGAACTGCACGGACAGCTTCAGCAAACACCTCCCGAACACCCTCCTGATTCAATGCTGAGCACTCCAAATATTTGACTGCTCCAATTTGTTTAGCCAGTGAAGTCCCCTGCTGCGGGGTAGTGGGAGCCAAGCTCTGCTCTTTTAACTTTTTAACCGTTTCCAGGTCACTTCGCAAGTCTCTCTTCGTGCCCACTAAAAGGATGGGAACGTTTGGACAGTGGTGAGAAACTTCAGGGTGCCATTTGTGCCTCACATTTGCATAGGAAGAGGGGCTGCCAATGGAGAAACAGATGATGAAGACGTTAGTTTGGGGATAGGAGAGCGTGCGCAGGCGGTCGTACTCCTCCTGGCCCGCAGTGTCCCAGAGATTCAGGCTGACTGTCCGGCCATCCACAGTCATCTGGGCACTGTAGTTGTCAAACACAGTAGGGATGTACTCTTCTGGGAAGGCATTGGTGGTGTAGCTGATGAGGAGACAAGTTTTTCCCACCGCGCCATCTCCGACGACTACACACTTTATAGTCTGCATTCTTCACCTAGAAACAGAGTCCTGCACAAAGCAAGAAGAGAGGAGTTAGGCAAAGCACACTCAGTGGTGGTCATTTTAAAGAGAAGCTTCAGCAAGTGTTTTTAATATAGCTGACCATTTCTTATCACTTTCAGTGTCTCCAGCCACTCTGAAGAGCTCGGGGCTAGAAAGACAATAGTGAAATGGAGATGCAATGGGTTGAGAGCTAAGTGACAATTGGCTGCATTCCAACCATGTAAGTACAAATTAGCCAAATTCCCACAGTCTTGCCTTACTGCCAGACTGTTTCCCACAGGCAAAAGGACAAGTCCTTAGAGGCACCTGCAAGTGGAAAGGGATTGTGATCCAGTAACAAGATACTCCGTGGTTTGTAGGTTCACACATCCACCTCTGTACACACACACACACACTCCAACACTCACACTTGTCTACACAGTCCACTGCCTAAACAGTTTACTACAAAGAAAGGTCCAAAAGTTATAAATAAAATCAAGACATTAATTTCTGGGCTGCACTGCTACTGTTTACAATAATAATTCACTACACTCAGATCAATCAGTCCTGGACAAACTACATTATTTAGAGGACACCAGATAAAAGGTTCAGAAAGTAGCACATTCAAGAAAAGCTGTTCTTTGAAATATAACCAGCCATAGGAACCCAGATTAGAATCCATAAAGAATTTTTCTAAAGAAGCCAAGAACAGATTACTCTCACTAATCACTGACAGAACAAGCAAGACTTAATAGGCTTCAGCTACTTGGTGTCCTCTAAATAACGAGCATGAGAAAAATACATGCTCTAAAAGATCAGCAGTCAAACAGCTTTCCTGGGGAATTGTTATGCAGGAGATACTTGACACTTAGAGGTTTTTCATATTCCTTTCCTGATATGTGAAGAGTAGGTTTGACAATCAAACTGATACAGTCTAAAACACAATTAATTTTAAACTGTCATCACACGAACAGCAAGGAGTTTGAAAATAGCATGGAACTAACTACAAGCAGTCATTTGTTGTACATTTCTTGTGTGCTGGAGCTTCCACTGCTAGCCTGAACAAGAAGGAACTTGCATCTGCCTTCTCACCCAAATGCCTTTGAGGTACTATCAGTAATCCTCAACTTGCAACCAGCAGAAAATACCTGCTTCAAACAGAAGAGAATAGTGGGAAGAACTTTTTAGCAGGGACTGTTACCATGGGGTAATGGCTTTAAACTAGGAAAAGATTGATTTAGATTAGATATAAGGTAGAAGTTATTTACAGTGAGGGTGGAGAAACACTGGCACAGGTTGCCCAGAGAAACTGTGGCTGCCCCATCCCTGGAAACATTCAAGGCCAGGCTGGATGAGCAACCTGATCTCGCTGAAGATGTCCCCGCTCACTGCAGGGTGGTTGAACCAGATGACTTTCAAAGGTTCCTTCCAACCTAAACTATTTTGATTGCATATTCCAGAAAGATCTCAGCTCCAACACCATCAAAGTAGCAAAGGGAATATAGGAAAATGAGGAACTTCCTCTTCAAGACCATCCAAACAAATCAACAATTCATTCCCATTTAAGTCTCAGCTTTGCCCTTTTAGACAAAGTCTTTACCTGTGTCCACATTCTCACTGGGAGCACACATGATTCTTCCGAACTAAGTGAAAATAGGCTACCTGGAGCTTTGGCACAAAGCTGCAACAGGCAGCTGGAGTGGCACTGACTTGTCACTACGACACACAGTGCCTAAGGAAGTATCAATGTATGTACACAGACACTATAGAAACCCCATGGCTGCACATGGTGGGAATGAATCACCTTATACTGCTCTTGCTGCCAAAGCCTAGCTGGACTGCAGCGCACAGGGCAGGTTTTAAAGCCCATTCCCGCACGTACAGCAAACCCCTGAAGTACCAGAACAGACTGTGCCAGAAACCTTAGTGGTGACCAACACCACCGCTTCCAGAGCAAAGGTTTTTTCCCAAATGAACTATCTGTGCAACAGATAATTCATTTTGATCAGTCAGTAGCAAGTGACACCACAGAGATGGCAGAACTAAGTCAGCAACAAAAGTCTCATGAAGAACGAGATACACAGAGCCTTCTACATGCCCAACTCCTAGTTTCTAAAATCAACAAATTGCAAACACTTGCAAACAGATCTCTCCTTAAAACCCAAACAAGCTCCTCCAAGGACTTACACCTCTTAAATCTCTACACACTTCTGTCCAGAGCTCTGCACTGAATGACAGGGTGTCCCCAAACTGCACCCTAGCCTGCACATGACTGGCGCTGGCTGGAAGGTCATCACACCAGCACTGTCAGGCAACACAGGCAGCTTCCTAAATGGATAAACTCCAAAGCCACGTGTATCCCAGACCTTCCGCAGCCAACACAACCCGACTCAAAATGTCTAAGGAAGCTGTGTTACTCAAAGATCACTTGTTGAGGTTTAATTTAATAGGTCATTAGGCTTTCAATTTGGAAATCGGTAATAAAGTAACAAAAAAAGCCTGAAACATGAATGCTCTTTTCACACACTAATACCTTGAACTACCTCACTAAAGCTCGGATTTTAGAAGAGCAACATTTGCAATGGGAAATAACTCCATGCAATCCTGCCAAAGCATTGGGCAAAGTATTAACTACACAAACACAACTAAAGAGCTTGTAGGCTTTTAAGCATCATTCTCTGAAGGGCCCCTTTAAAGGAGGTTGTCTGAGCTGAAAGGAATCGTGTGTGGCGTATGCAATACAGAAAAACAAACACACATCAGGATACACATTATTTGTATCGAAACACAAAATTTAGATAAATTATCAAAAAATAAAGAGTAGAAAGAAGCTACCTGACTCCAGAAAACTATCTTGTGAGCAAGGGTAGTTTGGTTAAAGATTTATATATGGAAGACAAAGAGTTTTTTAATTTAAGTCACAACCAAGCAAGGTAATATTACCTCCATCAGGTCTTTTCTATTAAATGCATGTACTGCTTTCTTTATAATGTATGAAGTCTCTATTTAGTTTTTCTTGTAAACCATTTGCCTAGCAATAAAATTCTCATAAGATAGTAAAAAGCTGGGGTTCAAATTTGCATGGAAAATTCTTCGTATTTCTAAAGCACTCTTGAAGTTGGCACTGCATGCTATCTAAATATGAACATATATTGAAAAAAACCCCCATACTCCAAAACCAAAATTACCAACAAACATTACCAGGAGTAGGAAAATTGGTTTAGGGTTTGTTTGGGGTTTTTTTGGTGACTTCCAAAAGAATTTTTGGGGAAACTTTAGAAATAAAAACTCCACATACGACAAGTAACAAGAACTGAAAAAGAGAAAAATACAGATTAACACGTCAACACATCAAAAAAAAAACCCAGTTCAGAAACAGAAATCTGGGCACAAGCTTCAAAGCCAAGTTGAAAGGTTACGCAGCAAGAGAAACAAGTGAACGGAAAATCCAAAGTAGTGAGAGGTAATCCAGGTTTCTTAGTCCTGCCAGAGAAAGGACTTCTATTACAGTTGAGGTTCTAGCAGTTACAGCAGAATGGGAATAATTTTCAAATTCAATAATAATTTTTTAAAAGCAACAAAAAAAAAAAAAAAAAAACAAAAAAAAAAAACCACCCACCAAAAAAAAACCTCACCAAATCACCCCACGCAGAAGCGTTGTGCAAAAATATGTAGATAAGAGTTATTTCTATCTTGTCCACCACCATCAATTACTTTGAATTAGAAAACTGGCATTCTGGCATTCCTTGCTGGGGTAAGTTTCCTCCTCTGAAGATGCTGCTAAGTCTGACTTCACTGCCTGCACACCTGGCACTTCCTCTGGAATGTGCAAGATTTCAGTCAACATGTCAGGACATCATCTGAAGAGCTGCTCCTGTTCTGACCTAATTAAGCATTTTCTGGTATCATTAACATGGACAGTGCGCTCTCCCGACGAACATTTGCTGGGGAAATTCACTACTCAGAACACTCACACAGAGTAACTTCATGTTGCATCAAAATTTTTTTTGTGGGAGAGAAACAACTTCTAGATCTTCCCCTCGATACTCCTGAAGGGAAGTTCCCTGCCTGCTGAGAGAAGGGAGAATACAGTGACAGAAAACAGACAGAAAACAGGAATCTGAATTCTTCCCTAGCTTTCTAGATTTATGCTTTTTATACTTCCTGCACTTCTAAAAACTCTTTGCAGAACTACTTCTTAGCAGGATATGCCTCTGCCTTTTCTCTGTTAACATCAGATGCCTCTTTGTTAGGTGGATTTTAACTTTGATATTGCTCTTTGATAAACTCACTCTCACTGAGTTTGTCAGGTCTTCCGTATCTCTCTTCACAGTTTAGACAGGGGCCCGTTTTGGCCAAAATTGAGGAGAAAAGTCTCTAGGAGTTCAGCTGAAATCAGCTGTACTGAGCTGTGTCATTCTGCTCAGCCATCACATTTCATCAAGCCCTCACTGTTCTGGAGAACCAGATCCTGCTTTACCAGGGGCAGGCAGAAGTTAAGAAATCGAAACGATTTAATTGCTCATCTTTCAGTAACAAAAACTAGATCAGAGACTATTCACTCTGTCTGCCTGAAACGTGAAGTCAGGCAGGAACTTTCAACAAAGAACTGGGTGGATTGGGCAGTTCTAAATATATCACACCATCCTCACCCATGCAAAGGAGTTAATTCACATGTGCAGCTTACCCACCAGGCCTAGCAGGGAAGAGAAAGGGGCTCTCAGCAATTTAATCAAGACTCTGTCACTATCCCACAACAGCTCAGCTTACTCGCCATTGTTTTAGGCAAGTGCCAAAGGAGTGGAGAGGTGCCAGGCTTTCAGAACGCGTGCCAAGAAAGAGCAGAAAAAGTTAAATAGGAGACCTCATCCCTCATATCCTTCAGCAACGAGTGACCTACTTGGACTTCGCAGTGCCTCTCAAAGTTTTCACACCACTTTCTGCCCTGCCATTTACCTGCAAGAGAAACAAAACTGCAACAGTCTGAGTGGCAGCAGAGGGAGGGAAAAATCCACAAGGGAAGGCAGATTTCAGCAGCACAGCAGGAACTGTGCAATCCACCACCCGAGCTCCGCGTGAACAACAGAACTGAGGAAGCTTGCTCTCTCCAGAGCTCTTTGCCTATAAATTCAGCTCCCAAGCACATAACAGGAGTGCAGTTCTCACTGGTTGTTCCTTCAGTGCCAATGCTAGAAAGCCCTTCATGCCTTTTGAGGCAAAAAGTTGTTTCTAGGAAATAAAAGAAACACCTCAAAACCTTTCAGATAATATTTTTAAAAGCTCTAGCTCTGTCAAATTAGGCTGAAATTGGTTTATTGATTTAAAGATTATTTTTTTCATGGATGAAACACACAAAAGCAATATTTCTTAGGAAACGACAGTGAAAATAAAGTCTTCTGCATGAGGTATTTGGGCAACTCAACCACACAAACCTCTTACTACAGGCACTCATACTCCAAATTTTATAGGAGAGTAGTGATATTAGTGGCCAAACATCAAAGACCTTAAATCCTATGAATCCAAGATACTGAATGGATAATTAGTATTTCCAAAGGACATTAGCTCATGAAGCAGATGCACAGCTGATGAAACAACACTCTGACAAGGTGCAGCTGCACAGCCCACAGGAACTAAAACCCAAGACTTCAGTAGATATCCGAATCCCCAGTGTATGAATGTGACACACATCCTGCCATAATCAAAAGCTGCAGAGTATTAAACTCGGATTTTCCTCCTGCAACCACATGCAGAGGCATGGATTCATCAAGACAGGGACCCTTCACCGTTTATTTGAACACAAGTGGCCCTCTGATGGTGAACACAGTAAAGGTGTAAGAACAGGAGCCAGGGCTGCAGGGTTCTGTGCCCACACCCACTACCTCACCTCCTGGGTGACAGGAGCAACTTGCACAGCTCCTGGGGGTCACAGTCAGTTCATAAAAGGTTAATAACCATGTCCTTCCCACCTTCCATAGATTCTGACACCGCCTTAGTCACTACTGTTGGCTAAAAGAAACAAACAGTACCTCAGGCATAAGGTTTTGTGGAGAGGCGTGTTAGGCACGTTGCAGGATGAATGATAGATCCAGTTTAAGCATCCTTGATTCCTATTTGGGGTAAAAAGGAAAAAAAAAACCTGTTAGTATGTCTTCCTATCACCTTTTGTCACCTGGCATTCTCTGGCACTCTCAGTTGTAACAAAGCCACTGTTGTATCTGAAGGGCAACGTTATACCAGGAAAATCCAAGCTTCTTTCCATGAGAAAAAAAAGCCCCTCCACACTTTTCATCGGATTGTACTTCTCTGATTCCTCCTCCTCCTCTACCCCCAAATTTCACTCGGGGGGTTGGGGGGGGAAGGGGGGAAATTTAATAAAAAATAAAAACACAAACAAGAACAAACAAAGAAAAAAAACCAACAAAACCTGACCAAAAACAAAACCGAAACAAAAATCCCCCGAAAGAAAACAGAAAAACCCAAAACACAGAAACCAAAATAAACAAACAAACAAAAACAAACAAAAATGCCCTTGCTCAATCAACACCAGTTTTTTCAAAAGTATCTTTAAAGAGAGTTTTGGTATGACTAAGACAGGAGTTAATGCGTGCGCTCAGTGTGTATTTTATCATGGCTTGTGCACTACAATACTGCAACAATTGCCAAGTCTCATTTGCATCAAGTACCGCAATTCTAAAATGTGAGCAAAAGTTAACAGAGTCAAGGAGCCTCTCGGCAGTTCGTCTGATTTACACATGCAGGCAGGTAAAGTAAAAAAATATTCCCTGTAAAGGAACGAATCTTTTCATGATGCCAGATTGTGTGAAAATACTTTGGACCCCAAAAGAATCGCAGCCTCACCACGTAAGCAAATCAAACCACACATTCAGTTTCCTCCTACTAACTGCAAACAGCATATTTTATTGTTTTTCCAGGATCTGTGTAAAGTTCCTTCTATGAAAAATATTTTAAAACTTTTTGAAATGGAAATATTAATCTAAAACTCCAAATATGTCTCATAATCTTTTAAGCTCCATGTAGAAAAACTGCTGTGCTGGTGAACAGTGGCAAACTAGCTCCAAAGTATGCCTTCGAGTGATGTATTTTACATCTTACAAGGAAGAGAGCGTGAGCTTTTTAAAAATCAAAAAATAAGCTTGGGGCAAAGAGCTAATGATGCTGCCACAAGAACTACTGCACCCCAGCCCAGGACACATGTTGCGAGCATAAGGTACACATAAAGAACATTTAAATTAAAGCATTTAAAGCTTTTTTATAACTCGGAGTAATTATGGTGGGAATCACAAGTGTTTATAAAGAGTAAACAGATACCGATTACTCACTGGTTCTTGGAAAAAATAAATAAATAAAACCAGAAAACGACACAGGGGAAAAAAAACAGAGAGAAGTTCAGAACAACTAAAAAGCAGCATTGCTTCTCGGAATTTGAGGTTGAGCAGGAACTCAGTGCAGGTTGTTGTAAAACCGAAAGGCACTCCAGGAGAGAACCTTCGAGCTGATGAAGGGGAGCTCCGAAGCAGCTGCTAAATGAGACAGAATACCTGGGACTCCTGGCATCCCTCAGTGTGTTTTAGGTCACCACCTCGCACTACCCTTCCTGAGACAGCACTTTGCCAGTTTTTAGAGAGTAAATCCAACCTTCCTATCCTTACGTATCACTCACTCTTAGCAGTGAAACAAGAGACCTTTCCCAAGGCTACCTCGTCCTGTGCCAGCTTTTTATGACACTCGCTGGGAGCAGAGGTCGCCTTAAATTTGTCGCGGTGCTCCTGATAGAGATTAGCATCAGCCTGGCGTTAGAACAGCCCGGCCCAACCTTGACACACCGCGGAAGGGGGGAAAGCGCGACCTGCCCTGCGACGGGGCCATTCCCGCTTTCCGCACATCCCCGGAGCAGAGAAAGGCTCGTTTCAAACCCTTCCCCAGCATCCCCGGGCCCCCCGACGAGCACATTCACCTCCGCACACACCGCCCAGCGCAGAAGCCGGGGCGCGCATCCCACTTCCCAAAACCCTCTGGACACGGAGGAGCCAGCACGCCACGCGGCCGGGGCCGATGAGCCCCCGGTACTCCCGAGCTGCCCTTCCCTGCCCCGGAGCCGGCCGCGTCCCGGCGGGACAGGTGCCGCAACAGCCTCCC